>OX465116.1:14153908-14496408 GCA_949987565.1 Luidia sarsii
CACCTCACCTCGCCTCCTCTCTCCTCTCCATCCACCTCACCTCACCTCCTCTCTCCTCTCCATCCACCTCACCTCACCTCCTCTCTCCTCTCCATCCACCTCACCTCACCTCCTCTCTCCTCTCCATCCACCTCAACTCACCTCACCTCTCTTTTCTCCATCCACCTCACCTCTCCTCCTCTCTCCTCTCCATCCACCTCACCTCACCTCCTCTTTCCTCTCCATCCACCTCACCTCACCTCCTCTCTCCTCTCCATCCACCTCACCTCACCTCCTCTCTCCTCTCCATCCACCTCACCTCACCTCCTCTCTCCTCTCCATCCACCTCAACTCCCCTCACCTCTCTTTTCTCCATCCACCTCACCTCTCCTCCTCTCTCCTCTCCATCTGCCTGCCATAGGGACTGTTCTCTAAGTTGGTTGCCCACTACCGTCAGCAGTCCATCGCTAAGACCAGCCGTCGGGTTCGCCTGATGTCGGAGATCATCTCCTGCATCAAGCTCATCAAGATGTACGCCTGGGAGGAATCGTTTGCTGCCACCATTGAAGGTCAGGAGGTCACCCGGGCCAGCCGAGTTTTCCAGATTTTCCCACCACTGTAAAGAGTGCCTCATTAGCTTTACAGTGATACCAAAAATATTTCCATACGTTGCCGAAAACGTTTTCCAAAACCCGGCTTAGGCTCAGGCTCCGGCTTTGTCACCATTTCTGTCATACATTTTAAAGTACAACACATGAAAATGGGAGGACTTTGGCTTCGTTTTTTAATATTTCACAGCATTTTGAAAAAAGAACTCCAACCTGGGTTTTCAGCGTTTGGATAACAGAGCCGAAGCCGGAGCCGAAGCCTAAGCCGGGTTTTGGAAAAAAGCCATGGCGTCACCGCAAACCTGAATATTTCCACCGTGCAAACCTTCAAGTCTTATCGAAGCTTGTGCGATTGTCGGTCCACACAGACATCCGTAGGGAGGAGCGGGGTTGGCTGGAGAAGAGTGGCTTCCTGCAATCCCTCGTCCAGTCGTCCGCTGTCATGGTACCCACCCTGTCCACCATGGTCACCCTGACCCTGCACACACTCCTTGGCCACAACGTCACGGCAGCACAGGTGAGTCGTTGGATCAGGCTGGATCAGGTTGGATCAGGTTGGATTGGGGTGGATTGGGGTGGATTGGGGTGGATTGGGGTGGATTGGGGTGGATTGGGGTGGATCAGGTTGGATTGGGGTGGATCGGGTTGGATTAGGATGGATCGGGTTGGAAAAGGATGGGTTAAGTTGGGTTAGGCTGGATTAGGTAGGATTGGGGTGGATCGGGTTGGATTAGGATGGGTTGGGTTGGATTAGGATGTGTTGGGTTTGATTAGGATGGGTTTGATTAGGATGGGTTGGGTTGGATTAGGATGTGTTGGGTTTGATTAGGATGGGTTGGATTAGGAAGGGTTGGGATGGATTAGGATGGTCGAGTTGGGTTAGGCTGGATTAGGATGGTTGGGTAGGATTGGGGTACGATGGATTGAGAGTTGTATTAGGATGGGTTGGGTTGGATTGGGATGACTTGGGCTGGATTAAGATGGGTCAGGCTGGATTAGGATGGATTAGGATGGATTAGGATGGATTAGAAACAGAATGCATGGTAAGGCTCTTTGTGACCTCCGACCCTGATCCTTGTGTCCGCTGACGGCCATTTTGGTCTCGGTTTCCTGTCCCGCAGGCTTTCTCCTACATCACCGTGCTGAACTCCCTCCGCTACATGGTGCACATAGCGCCCATGGCCATCAAGTCACTGACGGAAGCATTTGTGGCCTTCCCCAGGATCAAGGTAAAGGCACTGAACAGTACGGGTCCAGAGGCCAATTCCTTAGAGCTGCTCAAACGCCAACATTTGCTTGAGCACAAAAAGTCCTAACTCATAGGATCACGCTGCCAACCCAAACTTCGCTATCATTTCACGCTAAGTCGATAAGTGTGGAATAAAAGTCAAAAGCAATTGAAGTTAATACAAAAAAAACTGTTGCAAACTGACCGCTGACTAAGATGACCTGCGATACATCAATTTCAAAAGTTAGAGGGCCTGACATTTCGATCCTAGCAGGACCTTTCTCAGAGCTAGGGTCACTGTGGTGTGATGTCAATTGCTTTTGTCAAAAGTTAGAGGGCCTGACGTTTCGATCCTAGCAGGACCTTTCTCAAAGGCAAAGTCTTTCCGATTCTAGCAAAGGTCCTGCTAGGATCGAAATGTCAGCCCCTCTAACTTTTGACAAAAGCAATTGACATCACACCACAGTGACCCTAGCTCTGAGAAAGGTCCTGCTAGAATCGAAAAGACTTTGCGAAAAGAGAGAAAGGTAGACTTGCCGATACTATACATTCGAACAGAGAAACTTTGCGGCCGCCTGCCTCGCAGCCCATTGATGATGATGATTAGGTCGAAGGTGGACACCACTTTCTTTCGGTCTGCTCAAAAAAAGGGGGTTCGAACTCTGGCCCCTCTCTCTCTCCACATTCGCCCCCCCCCTCCCCCCTTGCCAGGCACTCCTCCTGATGGACGAACTTGAGGAGTTCACGGACAAGCCAGCGGACGCCTCGCTGGCTCTCAGCCTGTCCCACGCCACTCTGGCCTGGGACAAGGAGGAGCCTACGACAGCCTCCGACAACGGGGACGCCTCAGAGGACGAGGGCCACGTGGACGGGCGAGGCGACGCGTCCCGGGACAAAGTCGATCCCGGGCGAGAAACGGACCCTCTCGTGAGTCGGGAGTCCTTGATCACCACGACGCTCTTTGATGTCAATTTGGACGTGAAAAAGGTACGTTTAGATCAAACATGGTATATCAAATGAAATAAAGAAAAATTAACCGGAACTAAATTAGTCAAACAAACCAAGGAAAAATGGCTGGGAACTTTTGAACAAATTGAAAAATTGGCAAAGAAAACTTTGACTGGACCGGGACTTGAACTTGAGACCTCTGGATTAACATACCAGTGCTCTTCCATCTGAGCCATCCAGCCCTTAGATGATGGCTTCCCAAAATAGTCATCTAGACTTTGCCAGGGTGGGGGCGCCAGTCAGAAGCAATTCAACCATTAAATGTCGTTTATCTCCAGGGATGACATCCCCTGATTTCATTTAGATGTAAACATCCTCCTCCTCCTCCTCCTCCTCCTCCTCCTCCTCCCCCTCTTCCTCCCCCTCTCCCTTCCCCTCTCCCTCCTCCTCCTCCTCCTCCTCCTCCTACTTCTCCTCCTCCTCCTCCTCCTCCTCCTCCACCACCTCCTCCTCCTCCTTCTCCTCCTCCTCATCCTCCTCCTCCTTCTCCTCCTCCTCCTCCTCCTCCTCCTTCTCCTCCTCCTCCTCCTCCTCCTCCTCCTCCTCCTCCTCCTCCTTCTCCTCCTCCTCCTCCTCCTCCTCCTCCTCCTCCTCCTCCTCCTCCTCCTCCTCCTCCTCCTCCTCCTCCTCCTCCTCTCTCTCCTCCTCCTCCTCCTCCTCCTCCTCCTCCTCCTCCTCCTCCTCCTCCTCCTCCTCCTCCTCCTCCTCCTCCTCATCCTCCTCCTCCTCCTCCTTCTCCTCCTCATCCTTCTCCTCCTCCACCTCCTCCTCCTCCCCATCCTCCTCCTCCTTCTCTTCTCCCTTCTCCTCCTCCTCCCCCTCCTCCTCCTCCTCCTCCTCCTCCTCCTCCTCCTCCTCCTCCTCCTCCTCTTCCTCCTCCTCCTCCTCCTCCTCCTCCTCCTCCTCCTCCTCCTCCTCCTCCTCCTCCTCCTCCCTCTCCCTCCGGCCTTGTGAACTGCTGCAGGGCCAGCTCCTAGGCATCTGCGGCAGCATAGGCAGCGGCAAGAGCTCCCTGCTGCAGGCGGTGCTGAGCCGCATGATACTGACGGAGGGGCACGTCGCCGTGGACGGCGGCTTCGCCTACGTGCCGCAGCAGGCCTGCATCCTGAACGCCTCGCTGCGGGAGAATGTCCTCATCGGGGCCGAGATGGACAAGGGCCGGTACCAAGAGGCGGTCGACGTCTGCGCTCTGAAGGAGGACGTTGACCTCCTCCCGGACGGCGACCAGACCGAAGTAAGTCTTAGACCTCCATCGTTGTGTGCCCTCTCTTTGCGTGTGTCGTATAATCGTCTAGGTTATAGGTGACTTCAGTCTGATGAGAAGTGATGAAGTTGATGGAGCGCTTGGTGAACTCAGTGTCGTGGGCAGTGTGTACTCTGCCTATGTCCTGAAGACTACTGGATTCCAAACTAGCGTTGAAGCGTATATGTGTTGTGGAGAGCGCTGGAGTGTGGAGAATATTTCCTGCCCTGCCCAATTTAAAAAAAAAAAAAAATTATTATTATTTTTTTAATATATGCAAATTCGCCCAAAGCAAGGCTATAAAACCACTCAAGGTCAACGGATAAGGAAAGAAGAAGAAAGAGAGGAACTCAGGAAGGCTAGAGATAGGATTTGACATTCCTCTTCAAAAAAGTGCAAAATCGCAGGCTGGGTGAAAACATGAACCACGAAGAGAATTCCGGAGAGAGGCTGTCCTAGATAGGGTTACCGGCTCTTTCCAGAGCCACACTCCATCTCAGAGCCACACCCAAAGAGATGACTAATACATGGTGTCACCGCAAACTTGGGAACCTTCAAATCTTATTGCAAGTCCCGTGTTTAGCGACACCACTACACACTTTTGGAGCGGCCCTGTGATCGTCCCGTTTGTCCCGTCAATCCCTTTCAGATTGGCGAACGAGGGATTAACATCAGCGGTGGCCAGAAGCAGCGAGTCAGCCTAGCGAGGGCGGTCTACTCGGACCGCGACATCTACCTCCTGGACGACCCGCTGGCGGCCGTGGACGCCCACGTCGGAAAGCACATCTTCTCGCAGTGCATAGAGGGCGCCCTCCGTGGCAAGACGATTCTGTTTGTCACCCACCAGCTCCAAGTAATTTCTTCCATTTTTTTTCTTCTGAATTGACAAAAAAATTGCAAAATGTTTACTGACCAAAAATACCAAAATACCAAAATTCCAGGGCTTATCGTTTTGAACCTCGCAGGACCTTTCTCAAAGGCTTGGATCGAAACGTCAGACCCTCCTATTTTTTATCTTTTTTTAAAATTGCTTAAAAATTTACCAGTTCCCATTTAACATTTAACAGTTCCCTTATTTTGATTCAGTGTATGACCAGTCGACCCAGTTTGGCCACCTGCTCCCCGCACTGCTCTCTCTCTCTCTACATCCTAATTGATTATTCAGTCTTCAGCATGAACTGTTAACTGTTGGCAGCTGGTACCCGTACAGCTATTCAAACAAATTCCTTTCTCCTCTATAAGCATTCACTTCAGGTCAGGTCACTCCCGTAGCTAAAAGCCGTTGGGGCACAGTGTTGAGTGTCTTCCTCCAATTCCTTCTATCTTGAGCTGCCCTCACGCATTCCACCACTGTTTGTCCTGTCCATTTTCCAACATCTCCACTCCAGTTCGCTCTAGGTCTGCCTCTTCTCCTACTTCCATTAACCATTCCATGCATGACATCATGCGCCAATGTTATAGGTCTTCTGCTTACATGTCCAAACCATTGCAACTTTCTCTTCTGTGCTACTTCTAGTAATGGCTCAACTTTTTTTAGTAATTCTCCAACTTTTTTACGAATTTCACTCCTTACAGACTCATTTGTTCGGTGGTCTTTCCAACTTATGCCTAACAATCTTCTGTAGCATCGCATTTCAAAAGCCTCTATTCTCTTTTCCAGGAGAACACTATACGTCCAAGCTTCACATCCGTATAATGCCATTGATGTTATTAATAAATGCATTAATTTAAACTTGGTTGGTAGCAAGATATTACGGCTACTCCACTTGCAACTGCAATAATCCAGGGTTTGCATTCGCCCTGCATTGTGCTGTTGTAAATTCATGCAGCTAGGCTCACAGCCATACAATACAAAAGTGGAACAGGTGTTAATCGAGAGTTGGATTTTCCTCTTCCTCCGGGCGGCAGTATCTGAAGCGATGCGACCGCGTCGTCCTCCTGAAAGACGGCCGCGTCGTGGAGGACGGGACCCACGCCGAGCTGATGGCCAACGGGGAGGAGTACAGCAATCTGATCAGGGCCTTCCACAACCAAGACTGCAACGGTGACGACGACACAGACGACACTGACAACAGCCTAGTGGAGGAGGAGGAGAAGGAGGACAACGAGGAGGAAGAGGAGGAGAAGGACAAGGAGGAGGAGAAGAAGGACAAGGAGGAGGAGGAGAAGGACAAGGAGGAGGAGGAGAAGGAAGAGGAGGAGAAGGAGAAGGAGAAGGAAAAGGAGGAGGAGGAGAAGGACAAGGAGGAGGAGGAGAAGGACAAGGAGGAGGAGGAGAAGGACAAGGAGGAGGAGGAGAAGGAAGAGGAGGAGAAGGAGAAGGAGAAGGAAAAGGAGGAGGAGGAGAAGGACAAGGAGGAGGAGGAGAAGGAAGAGGAGGAGAAGGAGAAGGAAAAGGAGGAGAAGGAGAAGGCGAAGGAAGAGGAGGAGAAGGAAGAGGAAGAGGAGAAGGAGAAGGCAGAGGAGGAGAAGGAGGAGAACAAGGAGGAGGAAGAGGAGGAGAAGAAGGAGGACAGCAAACACAGTGAGGGCGCCAGACACGAAAGCTCTCTGCCATTCTTGACTAAGCCAGGACCAGTCTCCCCTTTTCTCAGGCACAAGATGCTCAGGCTCATCTCCACAGACTCTAGCCTGAACGGAACCGAGGAGTCTGAGGAAACTCTATTTTACGATGGTGGGTTGAATGTGAAATTTCATCAGTTTGAAGAACCCCAAGTTATAATTATCTTGATTGATTTACAAAATGTTAGGGCTGTTCATAATCGGGCTTAATCCTCTGGAAATCCCATCACTGATGAATATCCACACAGGCATGAACTGATGAATATCCACACAGGCATGAACTGATGAAAATTCACACAGTCAGGTGCTGTTGAATATTCACACCAAGTATGCACTGATGAATATTCACACAGGCCGGCGCTGTTGAATATTCACACCAGGCATGCACTGATGAATACTCACACCAGCCATGCACTGATGAATATTCACACCAAGTATGCACTGATGAATATTCACACAGGCCGGCGCTGTTGAATATTTACACCAAGTATGCACTGATGAATATTCACACCAGCCATGCACTGATATTCACCAGATACACCAGATACAGTTACTGTTGAATATTCACACCTGCCATGCACTGATGAATATTCACCAGATACAGGCACTGTTGAATATTCACACCAGCCATGCACTGATGAATATTCACCAGATACAGGCACTGTTGAATATTCACACCAGCCATGCACTGATGAATACTCACACCAGCCATGCACTGATGAATACTCACACCAGCCATGCACTGTTGAATATTCACCAGATACAGGCACTGTTGAATATTCACACCAGCCATGCACTGTTGAATACTCACACCAGCCATGCACTGATGAATATTCACCAGATACAGGCACTGTTGAATATTCACACCTGGCAAGCACTAATCATTGAATATTCATGGAATTATTCTTTCCCTTTATATTCCCCCTTTCCTATTCTAGGTAAACTGATAGAGGAGGAGGAGATTGGGAACCGGGGAATAAGCATGGGAACCGTGCGCTGCTACGTCCAATCAGCAGGCGGCTTTCTGGTCGTTGCCGTGGTGCTACTGAGCTTCCTGGGGTCCGTTGGACTGGCCGTCTTCTGCAACTGGTGGCTGAGTGTCTGGCTGAACGCTGGTAGTGGGGTGAGTCGGACGGTACCCCTCCCATTCGTTCCCCGTTCTCTGCTAGCAAATCGTCAGTTCCTTCAGGCCTTTGCTGGGCCGATCTGACACGGCTCCCCCCATGCTAAACTGTTTTTTTTTTTTTTTTTTTTTTTGCCAGAACATGACCGTCATGGGGGACAATGAGACAGACGTTATCAGTGGCAGCATCACGGACAATCCACGTCTGGGTTTCTACCAGCTTGTCTACGGCCTGTCGGCAGTCGGGTTCCTGGTCATCACGGCCTTCCGCTCCTTCGTCTTTGCCAAGGTAGAGTCAGGATGCCGGACCTGCATGGAGTCGGACCCCGTGCCCAGTACCACAGTGCGAAACCCGGCCAAGAACGGAAAGCCCGCCTTTTTTATTCAAACGCATCTTCCAAATGTAGAGGGCCTTACATGTATGACGTTTCGATCCTAGCAGGTCCTTTCTCGAAAGACATTGAAAGGTCCTGCTAGGATCAATGTTGGAGATTTGCTTTTCAATATTCATTTAAGTTGCATCCACTTTGTGCGATCCCCGAGCTGCTGTAGCCAGGTTTACAACCATCGGTTGTTTGCATCCGAATTAAAGTGGGGGTGTGATCCCTGGAGATATGCGGCAGTTAATGGTTGAATTGCTTCTGACTGGCGCCCCCATCCCGGCAAAGACTATAGTTGACTATTAGGGAGGGCCACCATTTAAAGGGCTGGATAGCTCAGATTGGAAGAGCACTGGTATGCAAAACCAGAGGTCTCGGGTTCATGTCCAGTCAAAGTTTTCTTTGCCAATTTTTCAATTTGTGTAAGTCAGTATGAAAGCAGTTTGCAGCGTTGTTTTATAACTTTTGTTGAAACACGGTAGCAGTAGGTCTTGGGCTCAAATCCCAGCCCAGCTAGATTTCCCTGGCTCGTGGATTCCCTTTTATAGCAGTGAAGGGTGCTTATACTTAACCTTGTTAAGATGTGCTTCATTGACTTCATTGACTTTTTCCCTGAAGCTGAAACGGCTGCCGGACAGTTGAGTAATTCTAGGCTCTAACATTTGAGAGGGTTTTCCACCCTCTGTAGACCACACTCCGAGCCTCTTCCAAGCTGCACAAGAAGGTCTTCCAGAAGGTGGTGCACAGCCCTATGAGTTTCTTTGACACTAACCCCCTCGGCCGTATCCTGAACCGCTTCTCCAAAGACCTGGACGAGTGTGAGTCATCTTTGCCCCGACAGTCCTCCTTTTTGTATCAAAAAATTTGGAGGGCCTAAGCAGGACCTTTCTCAAAAGGCTTTTTGCCTTTGATCCTAGCAGGACCTTTCTCAAAAGGCTTTCTGCCTCCGATCCTATCTGGACCTTTCTCAAAGGCTTTCTGACTTTGATCCTAGCAGGACCATTCTCAAAGGCTTTCTGCCTTTGATCCTAGCAGGACCTTTCTCAAAAGGCTTTCTGCCTCTGATCCTAGCAGGACCTTTCTCAAAAGGCTTTCTGCCTTCGATCCTAGCAGGACCATTCTCAAAGGCTTTCTGCCTTTGATCCTAGCAGGACCATTCTCAAAGGCTTTCTGCCTTCGATCCTAGCAGGACCTTTCTCAAAAGGCATTCTACCTTCGATCCTAGCAGGACCTTTCTCAAAAGGCTTTCTGCCTTTGATCCTAGCGGGACCTTTCTCAAAAGGCATTCTGCCTTCGATCCTAGCAGGACCTTTCTCAAAAGGCTTTCAGCCTTCGATCCTAGCTGGACCTTTCTCAAAAGGCTCAGCCTTTGATCCTAGCAGGACCTTTCTCAAAAGGCTTTCTGCCTTCGATCCTAGCAGGACCTTTCTCAAAAGGCTTTCTGCCTTTGATCATAGCAGGACCTTTCTCAAAAGGCATTCTACCTTCGATCCTAGCAGGACCTTTCTCAAAAGGCTTAATTCTGCCTTCGATCCGAGCTGGACCTTTCTCAAAAGGCTTTCTGCCTTCGATCCTAGCTGGACCTTTCTCAAAAGGCTTTCTGCCTTCGATCCTAGCTGGACCTTTCTCAAAAGGCTTTCTGCCTTCGATCCTAGCAGAACCTTTTTTCAAAGGCAACAAAAGAGGCAGACCTTGGAGATAATGGCTCTATGATGTAAGGGAATGGACAAACACCCCCATATACAGGTACGATCTGATAGGGAAGACCGAGGTTAAGGGAGAGTGGAGGAGATTCGTGCATCAGTGCACCATGGAAGTCATCCCTTGGGGTGTGGCTCTGATGAGATGATGATGGAATTCCCTTCACTTTTTTTTTTCTCCAGTGGACATCAGTTTCCCGTTGAACGTCAGCCCCTTCCTGCACAACCTCCTGACCATCCTCTTCAGCCTTCTCATCATGGCCTGGGTCTTCCCCTATCTCCTGCTGGCCCTGGGCCTCGTGCTGGCCCCCTTCCTGGCCTTCAACGTCTTCGCCCGGCGGGGGCTGCGCGCCCTGAAGGCGCTGGACAACCGGGCTCGCTCGCCCTGGTTTGCCCACCTGGTGACCACGGCCCAGAGTCTGCCCACCCTACACGCCTACGGCAAGCAGCGGGACTTCATCGAGAGGTACATGGGTTTGTGTGTGTGTGTGTGTGGGGGGGGGGGGAGGGGGGGTTGGCTTACAAATGGCATTGCGATGTCAATTGCTTTGGACTTGTTCTCCACACTTTACTCAAGACTTCTAAAAATTTCTGGATTTTATTTTATTTTATTTTATTTTATTTTATTTTATTTTATTTTATTTTATTTTATTTTATTTTATTTTATTTTATTTTATTTTATTTTATTTTATTTTATTTTATTTTATTTTATTTTATTTTATTTTATTTTATTTTATTTTATTTTATTTTATTTTATTTTATTTTATTTTATTTTATTTTATTTTATTTTATTTTATTATATATTATTTCATTTTATTTAATTTAATTTTATTATTATTATTGTTATTATTATTATTTTTTTTGTAATTAATTTATTTATTTATTCATTTATTTATTTTTTAATATTTTTATATAATTATAATTATCATAAAAAAAATTGAATTAGGCCTTAATTGTAATCAGGCTTAAACTTAATGAGGCCTTAATCTTAATTAGGCCTTAATCTGGCTTGTTATCTTAGTCAGGCCTTTATCTTAGTCAGGCCTTAATCTTAATCAGGCCTTTATCCTCTTCGATTCCCGGCCCAGATTCCACCAGCAGATGGACCACAGCACCAACGTGCTGGTCATCTTCTACCTTGCCAATCGCTGGCTGGCCATCCGCTTTGACTGCATCACGGCCCTGGTGACTGGTTTGACATGCCTTCTGGCCGTCCTGACCCACGGCTCCATTCCAGCAGCCACGGCTGGACTGGCCATCAGCTACTCCTATCAGGTAACTCCTGCCTGACCCCTGTCCAATATTCCACTGCTATGCATAGCGAAAAAGAGTCTTGCTGTTTGTTTCGCCTTTTTTTTTTTGCTACTTCTTCTTCTTCTTTGGCCATTTTTATCTGCGCGGATTATCAAGCAAACGACAAAACATATTTGAGCCAAACTTGGCCAGAACAATATTCCTGTCATGTATGAGTTGTGATTTTTTTTGTGGAGTGGCTCAGGTACTTTACCAGATGCTTTAGTTGAAATCCTGGTCTCAGCCAAACAACCTCTTGGATTTTGCTCTTGAACTATTAACTAGGGACAGATTCCCTGTCCGATTGGTGTCTTGTCTGTCGGTAAAATCCAAACGTGAACGAGATTCTGGCAGGAATCAAAATGTTAGGTTTTCAATTTTTTCTTTAAATCTGGAGCCTAGACCGTATTCTGTTGTGTTCTTTCAAAGGCTTCATTTTCACAGTCTCTTTGTTTGTTTGTTTTTTTCTTCTGGCTGTAGCTGATTGGCTTGTCACAGTACACCATGCGCCTTGCTGCCGAAGCTAGTGCACGGTTTACGTCCGTTGAAAGGATCAGCTATTACATTGATGTGAGTCTGCTCAGGTCACGGGATGGGTTGGATCAGGCAAGAATGGATTGGATTGGATTGGATTGGATTGGATTGGATTAGATAATAATGGGCCATATTAGGTAAGAATTAGTTGGATTAGGAAGTGATGGATCAGATTAGGTTATTTTAGGGTTGGATTTGGTAAGATTTGGTAAGAAAGTGTCAAATAAGGCAGGAATGTCTCAGATTAGTTACAATGGGCTGAGTTACAATGGGTCGGAGGACATAAGGAAGGTTTAGATTTGGTGAGAATTGGTTGGATTAGGTAAGAATGGAATACATTGGGTAAGTTGGATAAGGTAAGATTAAATAGGTTGGATTAGGTAAGAATAGGTTGGATTAGGTAAGAATAAGTTGGATTAGGTAAGAAGGGGTTGGATTAGGTAAGAATGGGTGGGATTAGGTAAGAATATGTTGGATTATGTAAGAAGGGGTTGGATTAGGTAAGAATGGGTTGGATTAGGTAAGGATTCATCTGGTCAGGTCAGAATGTGCTGGGTCTGCTGAAGACAGGATGAGTCAGGGAAGGTCAGGGTGGAAAGGTCAGTCCTGTCAGGTCAGAATGGACCAGACCAGACACAGGATTGAATCACAGTGATGGCTATTTGTTTCTCCTTGATGATCTTCTTCCCGCATCTCCAGAACTTGTCTCAAGAAGCGCCGTCCAGCATCCCAAGCAGCAAGCCGGGCCCCGACTGGCCGACCGGGGGCAAGATCACGGTCAAGAACTTGAAGATGCGTTACCGGCCCAACCTGCCCTTGGTCCTGCGGGGCATCAGCTTTGAGACCAAGCCCAGCGAGAAGGTCGGAATCGTAGGCCGGACGGGATCGGGTAGGTCATGGACGACGGTGTGACAGTCGGTCAGATGATTCAGCCTGCTTAATGTCGGCTCTGTGGCTTTACAAGGTGAACTTTTGAAAGGGAAGCTTCGTACCATTCTCTGAGAGAGGATAGGTTGGGGATTGATACTCATGGAGGGAAATTTGGAGATGGCATGACGTCTTCTGTAAAGTTTTACCTTCTTAAAGGTTTAGGAGTAAAAATTTGCTGTTTTTGTCGTTGCTCTGTCCCTCTCCCTCTCATCATTCTCTCTCTCCTTCTCCCACTCCCTCTCCCTCTCCCTCTCCCTCTCCCTCTCCCTCTCCCTCTCCCTCTCCCTCTCCCTCTCCCTCTCCCTCTCCCTCTCCCTCTGCCTCTGCCTCTGTCTCTGTCTTTGCCTCTCCCTCTCCCTCTCCCTCTCCCTCTCCCTCTCCCTCCCCCTCTCCCTCTCCCTCTCCCTCTCCCTCTCCCTCTCCCTCTCCCCTCTCTTCTCCCCCTCCCCCTCCCCCTCCCCCTCTCCCTCTCCCTCTCCCTCTCCCTCCCCCTCCCCCTCTGCCTCTGCCTCTGCCTCTGCCTCTGCCTCTGTCTCTGCCTCTGCCTCTTCCTCTCCCTCTCCCTCTCCCCCTGCCTCTGCCTCTGACTCCCCCTCCACCTCTCCCTCTCCCTATAGGCAAGTCCTCCCTTGGCGTTGCCCTCTACCGTTTGGTGGAGAAGGCCCACGGAAGAATCACCATAGACGGTGTGGACATTAGCCAGATAGGCCTGTATGACCTGCGCTCCCAGCTCTCCATCATACCCCAGGATCCTGTCCTGTTCATCGGCACAATCCGGTACAACCTGGACCCCACCGTTTGCTTCACTGATGCAGAGATCTGGCAAGCCCTCGAGAAGTCCAACATGAAAGAAACGGTAAGCGACGTCATATACAGCCGTTCAGCAAGCCAGCACTGTATAAGTGAGCTTACACTGCAACTACAAAACTAGTTTTGCTCTTTTTTTTTTGCCATTTGATGTCGGAATTACCTCTGAGGTCTGGCTTTACTTGTTCATGTTTTCGTTTCGTCTTATCCAGATAAGCGCGCTGGACCAACAGCTTCAGGCACCGGTGGTCGAGAACGGGGAAAACTTCTCGGTCGGTGAGCGACAGTTGATCTGCATGGCCCGAGCCCTGCTCAGAAACAGCAAGGTGAGTCGGAGGAGACGCCTGATCGCTTCTGTCTGGCGCCCTCTCCCTGGCCAAAGGCTAGCTGGACCTAGTTGGGGTCTGGGACTGTTTATGTCACCCAAGCATTGCGATATTACCAAAAGCATATAGTATGATTTTGACGAAAGGAAAATGTTCTCAAATCTGATTGTTGATAATAGATAACAATTTTTCTTTTTTTTAAAGGAAATTGTTTACAACTTGTTCCTACATTCCGTTTGGAGTAAAAAGGGATGGTAATGTCGGCTAATAAATTTTTGTGTTAATACTCATAAAAGTGATCGATTAATGTGGAATTATTTATCTGATTCTAATGAAAATATCCCTGGAGATATGTGGCAGTTAATGGTTAAAACTTAAATGTCTCTGACCCAGGCAAAGATTGACTGTTTTGCAAAGGCTGCCAATCCCAGGGCTGGATAGCTCAGATGGTGAAAGCGCTGGCACGCAGAACCAGAGGTCTCGGGTTTTGAGTCCCAGTTTTCTGTGCCAGTTTCTTTTTCAAAGCAGTTTGAAAGCGAGACCGAGAAATGCAACAGAGCCTAAGACTTTAATCAGTGTCTCTCAAACCAATCACTTATAAGTGGTAGTAGTACTTTAAGGGATAACACAACATTGGTCGAGGTAAAAGAAAATCATCCATACGTTGTCTGATCCAACACATTTCTCGAGAAAATAGAGAAAACTGCCTCATTTGCTTCGCGAAAGTGCAGCATTCAACAAATTGTTCCGAAAAATAATTTAGATCTCGGTGTGAGATGTAAACTATTTCTTTACTCTTTTCTCCAAAAATACAGCATTTTAGGCAGAAATATTTCAGTGTGGGATTTCTACTATAACCATCTTCAAACTGTATAAGTTTCATGTAAATCTGTGAATCTTTCTGTTTTTGATCTTACCAATGTTGTGTAATGGCTTTAATAAATGGGTGTTTCTTGACGGAGGGTAAAATGTCTCCCCTCCTTGGATATCAGATCCTAATCCTCGACGAAGCGACCGCAGCCATCGACACGGAGACGGACAGCCTGATACAGCAGACAATCAGGCAAGCATTCACCCACTGCACCATCCTGACAATCGCCCACCGCCTTCACACCATTCTGGACTCGGATCGGATCCTGGTCCTCAGCAATGGCAAGGTAGGACTAGAGAGGCTGCTGTGATTGTAACTGTGGTCCACTGGGTGGGTGGGTGGGTGGGTGGTTGGGAGGGTGGGTGAGTGGGTGTATTGATGGCTGGGTGGGTGAGTGTAGACCATACTCCTATTACTTCTGCCAGGGAGGTTAGATTTTTCCTGGAATTTGGTAAGCCATGGTATCTTGGTGCAATTGTATTCTAATTTTTTTGGTTTTCTTCCGGCAATTTGGCAGTTTCAGTCAGTTGATTTAGTTTGATTGATTGATTGATTGATTGATTGATTGATTGATTGATTGATATTGATTGCCTCCACTGATTTAAAAAAACTATTTTTTTTTTATGCAAGATCGCCCAAAACAAGGCTGAAAAGCCACTCAAGGTTAAGGGCTAGAGAAAGTAGAGGATCAAGAGAGACTCTGGAAGGCTGGAGATAGGAATTAACATTCCTTTTACAAAGGGCAAGATCGCAGGCAGGGGACAAGCAAGAACCAGGAAGGGAATTCCAGGAACTAGGGAAGAAACCGCTCCTCTACCCGTTCCGAAGCCGTTCCTGATGACCTTCCAATCCTCATCTCTCATTTCTCAGGTGATAGAGTACGACACCCCCTCCTCCCTGCTGGCCCAACCTACCTCATACTTTCGTGCCTTGATGGCTGCCATGGAAGACACCAAGACAGACCCAGACTGATCGCTTGCCACTTCGTAGAGCCGCTGAAGCGTGAAAACCTGCTAAGCAAGAAATGTCTCCCCCGGTTCCGACAAGATTACCAACCATATTTCACTTGGCGCATGCTGGCGTCGATTTCACCAAACCCATCGTAACTTACGATCAATCGCAAGGCGATGAATGATGCACAGAAACCATACGGTCTATCACAACTTACGATGGGTTATCCATCGTAAGTTGAGTTACGATACATCGTAAGGCTTCGTGAAATCCACCCCTGCACTTGATTTGTTTTCTAATATCGGTTGTTTCGCATGAAATACAAGTGGAACTTTGGCTGGCAACCTGTTTCTTTTCAGCAAGGTTTTTTGTGCTTAAGCACATTTTGGCGCCTAAGCCCCTGGGCCCAATTTCATAGAGCCGCTTAAGTATGAAAATTTGCTAAGCATGGACATTCTTCCTGGATTATACAACAAGATTGCTAAAAAAATTACCCCTCTCATTGGTCGTTTAAAACTGACCAAAATGACCAAAAATGCAATTATAAAAAAAAGACGGGTCTGACGATTCGATGCTAGATGCTATATATTTACCGTATATTTACATAAATATATATTTTTATGAAATATATTTATGAAATGATGTTAGATGTGTGTAAACTTAAGTTAAGCTGAAGGGAGTTTTTTTTCATTCAGATGCAAACAACTAATTGTTGTAAACCTGGCTACATCAACTTGGGGGATTCACTCAAAGTGGATGCAGCTTTTTGAAAAAAAAGAGGGTGATATACAGCAGTTCTGACTGGCGCCCCCATCCTAGCTAAAGACTAGTTGACTATTTGGGATAGCTCTGATGGTAAGAGCGCTGGTACGCAAAACCAGAGGTCTCAGGTTCATAATTATTCTCGTCCTGTCAAAGTTTACTTTGCTATTTTGCCGAAGATTGCACATGGGATTGGTGTCAATTTCACCATCAGATACATTTTTTTTCTTCATTGGCACTGTCTGTTTTCAGTGTTGTAAAAAAGCAGTTGGCAGAAGAGAAAGTTATGTTGTGATAATGATGTGATAGTGTTCATGTACACCTCATCATGTCCTGTAATTACATAGCTTGAAGATTTTATCAACTTAAAGTTAAGCTGAAGGGAATTTCTCACGGTTTTGGGTACAAGGTTTTACATCTTTTAGTTAACAATTTGGTTGGGTTGGTTGGTGTCAATCGGACATATTTTAACTTATTTTCTGCTGTCATTTTGTGTTTTCTGTGTTGTGAAAAAACACATTTTATAGATAGCCGTGTTTTTAGTTTAACCTGTGAATGATAACAACTTGAGGATCAACTCGAGTGCACAAGCTTTTGTAGGAGCAACCAGTTTGTCAAGTGCATGGCATTGCATTTACTGAATTGAAGTACTAAAGGCCGCCGTACACGAGAGCTATCTGCTGAGCAAAAATTATCTCGAGGTCGTTAGCTCAGCACGTAGCTCACCGTGTGCGCTGAACTTTTGGTGAGATTTCTGCCTAAAGAGGCCGTGAGACCAATATCTATCCTGTTCGATTTGTTTTCGCCTCTCGTGGATGAAAACTCATCGTGTGCGGTGACTTGAGCTACGTGCTGAGCAAAAAAAACATAGCAACTGGCCAATGAAATTAGCTTGTCCTATTCACGTGGTTGCCAAAATCAATCAGGATAGATATTGGTCTCACGGTCTCTTGAGGCAGAAATCTCACTAAAAGTTCAGCGCACAAGGTGAGCTTACGTGCTGAGCTGAGCTGAGCCACGAGAGAATGTTTCCTCATTTCATGTGCGTCGGCCTTAAAGCTAGTTGCACATTTCTCAGCCAGTACTTTTTCTTGTGAACCATGACCCGTATATGGGCTTTAAAGGTAGGGTACACCATGTGCGAAGGTCAAAGAATCCCTTCCTTACTTTGTCAAACGCAATGTGTGTACAGCAACACCGTTGTCTCCTTTCTCGAAAAAAGGAAGATTTTTCGTGCGCTGAAATTTAACAGAATGTCTGATACTATTACAAACTTCCCGATGAGTAATTTTTTTTTTCAAATTTGGAATGTCCGGAAATTGGACACTTTGCAAATAGTGCAGTGGTGCACCGGCCTACCGTTTATCTTTCAACATAGATGTTTTAAAGGTTTTTATTTTGTGTACTGTGAAGCGAGACCGCAGTCTTTCTGGCCAAGGCAATAAAACATTCCCGCGTGGAAATTTGTTGGTGATTGGCAGTCTTCTGTCAAGTTGATCTTCCCCTAACTTAGTTGCGGTAACCGTAACCTTCATCCTCCCGAAGGTCGGAGACCTGAGGAAGGATGAGGGTTACGGTTACCGCAACTACCCCTAGTAATTCGACAAACGTTGACAATATTATGCACGTGCATGTTTGCATCCCGACTGTGGCCTGGCGGCGATTTTTCTTTCAGTACCACACAAACGCTATGGGGCCACATGTTTGTGCACAAACAATTTACGCCTTATGGGGTGAGGGGATTCTACCTCACCATTACCTCCATTCGGACTCACGTGATATTGTATTGTCTGGTGATTGAGGTTACGTCACCAAAAATACACGTGACTCCTCATTTCGGTAATGGCTCGTTAGAATCCCCATTAAACTTCACTTCGCTCGTTTAATTGGGGAATTATATAACATGACCGACACAATGACGCTTAACCACCGTCGTTAAGCCATGCTGGTAACCCGTCAATTGTGTGGGGACTATACAAGGAGGTGTTTTGTAAACCAGCGTTGGTTGGGCTTAGCGCGCTACGGTTAGGGTTATGGTTACGGTTAGAGTTGGGCAAGGGGGACCGGGAGGTGAGGGGGCTATACCAGTTGAAGTTAAAGCTAGGGATAGGCTTTTTGCACAGCCAATAAGGCTTTCTGCATAGCCAATAAAGGCTATGTGCACAGCCAATAAGGGCTTTCTGCACAGCCAATAAGTCTTTCTGCACAGCCAATAAAGGCTTTCTGCACAGCGGATAAGGATTTCTGCACAGCCAATAAAGGTTATCTGCACAGCCAATAAAGGCTATCTGCACAGCCAATAAAGGCTTTCTGTACAGCCAATAAAGCTTTCTGCACAGCCAATAGAGGCTTTCTGCACAGCCAATAAGGATTTCTGCACAGCCAATAAAGACTTTCTGCACAGCCAATAAGGCTTTCTGCACAGCCAATAAAGGCTTTCTGCACAGCCAATAAAGGCTATCTGCACAGCGAATACAACGTACGTGAACAATCTGAGTGACCTGAGACTCGATTCTTCATACTTTGTGCACAAAAAAAGGCACATTATAGCGTTTATGTGGCAAGGAAAAAAAAATATCGCAGGCTTGCCGGCCTAGCCTGTACGAAGTTCTGGCTCGGACAGAACTCCTTCTGGAAAAAAAACCCACCTCAACCCAAATTAGACCACCAATTGCATTATAGACAACTCCCATGGTCTGACACAACCACTTGCCGAAAAAATGGACTTAAATAAGTAAAAGTGCATAATGTAGTTATTTGCCAATAAATAAAAAAAATCTTTAAAAAGAGAGATTTAATCTTAATAACAACAACATTAAAATAATAGGAAAATTGAGGAGAATTATATAATCATAATTATATACATAATATATTAGTAATAAATAAAAAAAATTAAAAATACAATTCTGAGCCCTTGTTCGACAATCAAAATCAAACATGGTGAACATTGTTGGTCACTCCGGCAGTATGACCCTTTTCCCGATCTCCAGGAACAAATTCCCCGGACCAACGTGGAGTCTCACAAATACCATTTTTTTTTTCAAATTCAATCTGACTTTCAGCAACATTCCACTCTGAACACAATTCTTTGTGAAATTGCACTTACGTTTTTTATTCTTATTCATACCACGCATTTTGTTTGGTGAGATTGAAATATTTGTATTGTTACCGTCGACGTGTAGTCGTGTACAGTTACCTGTGCTGGTCTATTGCTCTTCGTATAACTCTTTCACTCACTCGCTCTTTGTCCTTTGTTTCTCATCCGTGTCCTATTCACTCTCTTCCCCCTTCCTTCGTGTACATGTATCTGTTTTGTCCTTGTCACTCTGCCTTTGAGAAAAGTCCTGCTAGGATCGAAACGTCAGGCCCACTAAATTTTGAGATGTTGAAAAAGGAGTAGGCCTATAAAATGGCTACAGTGACTGTTAGCTTTAAAGCTTGAGAGAGGGATGGAAACGCATCACGCCCCTCTCTGAGTCTTTAGATAGGCCTATTTACATGTAAATTGCATCGCGGCACTCCCCCCTGACCGACGCGTGGCAAAATAAATGAAAAAGTGAAAAACCCAACTCGATCAATTGCATCCGCTCTGTCGATCTGTGTGATCCCTGAGCTGCACTGTTGCCATATTTGCAATAATTGGAAGTGCATGGTTGTTTGCATCTGGATGAAAACGGGAAGGGGGTGTGATCCCTGCAGTAGACGACAATAAAAAAAATGGTCAAAAATGACTTCTGACTGCCGGAACCCCCAAAACCGGCAAAGACTAGCCTAATTGCTGACCTTTTTTTTTCTTGGAAGCGCTCCGGGCCATCTAAAAGGGCGATGTAGCTCATAATGGTAAGAGCGCTACACAAAAGCAGAGGTCTTGGGTTGAAGTCCCGGTGTCATGCCAAATAGTGTCCCCTGCCAAATAGTGTCCACTCATTAGAACACTGATCGCTGATTGGTCCAATACGTATGACATTCAACCACCGTGGTTGGGGTATGGTTGCGCACTACACACGCATTGTGTATGGTTGCAGGCCTAACACACGCAACGTTGGGCACTTTGGTACCGTTGGACCCTAACTGTAACCGTAAAGCTAACCCTAACCCAAACAACCCTAATCCTAACCCTAATCCTAATCCCAATCCTAACTCTAATCCAAACCCTAACCCTAACGACCCTAATCCTAGTCCTAACGCTAACCAATCAGCGATCAGTATGCTAATGAGCGGACAGTATTTGGCAGGACACCGGTCCAGTCAATCATTTTTTGTTGTTTTTTTTTTTCTAAAAAAAATAATTGAAATTAACACCGAGAAATGATATCAACTTTTTTCCTGTTAAACTCCGACATGTCCGGTTTTTTTTTATCCTTGACTTTATAAAGCATTAATAGTATTTTTTCTGTTCTGTTAACCATGTTAACATTAATTTTTCAAAATGTAGTGGGCTTGACGTTTCGATCCTAGCAGGACCTTTCTGAAAGGCCTTTTTGAGAAAGGTCCTGCTATAATTTATAGGATCGAACCGTCAGGCGCCCACTAAATTTTTAGATTTGCTTTTTGGTAATTTTAGTCAGCACTGAGGAATTTGCAACATTTTTGTGTATCATGTTAACATTTTAGGATATACGTCTGGACACGTGTGAATTACTTCGTAGTTCGTTTTTACTTTTGAGACAATTAATCCTTCAGGCCGGCCGTACGTATACGTGATGTTATCAGATTGCATGAGTGGTTATTTTTCATGTTTCTATTTCTATTGATTGTTTGTCGAGGTGTTTGTTTGTTTGTTTGTTTGTTTAGGAATTTGTACTTGTTTGTTGATGATCTGGGAAATAAAAACTATGCATGTACATGTAGCGATCCCTATTGGCACCGCTGACGTCACGTCGTCACTGCGTAGCGGAATTCCCCATCTGCCTATACCATGTATATGTACATGTACGTACTAACATGTACATGTACATGTTTATAAGTAATAGTATTTTCAATCATATTCAAACAAATAGATACTGTTGGTTTTCATATTTTGTAAATTAGTTGACATCAATTTAGACTTTACAGGAGATCTGAGCTGGTGAAAAAGGGAGCCCTTTATACTGTTTGCTTGCGTCACTGGCCAAACGAACGTGCCGTGGTTTACTAAGTACGTAGCCGTTCAACGGCTCTAAAGACTCTTTAGGCCCTAGTCTTTTTTTTAATTGAAAAATGGCAGGGCGCGTTCATATCATGTTTACACGTGAAAGACAGGCACGTGTTGAGGTGTTCGTTTGTGGGTCACGCGAGAGGTCAAAAGTGATCTGAAATGGGGACGCCGATTAGTACGGTACTCCACAAACGCCACATTTTTTCCAAAGCTGTGAGGGCAACCAAAATCATTTTCAGCATTATACAATTTTAAACATCTCAGGAAAATATCGATTTTGAATATATTTGAATGCATTTTAAAATCTTAATCCAGTTTAGAGGATTTTTATCGGCTCTGTTTGAATTCACGTGACTGAAGATGGAATTCTTTTCGGGTCCTTACTCGGCGACGGTAGGAGATTTCTGATATAATCCAAATAAGTGGGTCATTGCTTGTGTACGTAACTACAGTAAGTCGTCAGTGTCGGTGCGACGTTTTTCCTCTCCAAATTCAGGCAATTTCCCGACCTTGTTGAATAACCTGGGACAATCTGAAGTACGTCCCTGGTCTCGGGTGAGCATCTGAGAGACACAATTCGCCCGTGGATCCCACCGTCTCCGGAGCAGATGGAGGTGAAAGTCGTCTGTTCTTGTCCACCACCGATGTGCAACTGTGCTGAAGAAGTGAAAGAATCCTTAGTTTGACAACTGACGTTGTAACGTTCAAACTGTCTACGAGTACGAGTCCCACGTCAGTCCACCAGCCCCTCGGTCTTTACCCGGTAAGTTGACCCCCCAAAAACCGACTAAAAAACAACTGACGGCGCAATTTTTGTTATTATGATTATTGATTATGATTTATGAATGTTTTGGGGCTGTTTGCCTTTAGTTTTGAAGTGGACAGTGATATACAAAAATGTCTGGCGATAGTCCTGCTGGGAAACCCGGTAAGTAACTATGTCCTGTGTTCGACTCGATAACCTGAGGGAGATTTTCTCCTTTTTTCCCCAAACGTGAGTAAAACAAATGACCAGTATTGAAATCGGTGATTCTCACTTAATCCAAAGATGGGTGCGTGGGACGGTTTCACGGGTGTTTTCGGGGTAAAATCTGGGTTTTTTTGTCGGCGGTAGTCATGGACTATGATGAGTATGATGGAGTCGAACACATAGTTACTTACCGGGTTTCCCAGCAGGTTTCCTTGGACCCTACTAATCGCCCGACCCCTCAATTTTTTTTAAAAGGCCGATTGTAAGGGTCCAAGTTACTCAGACTAGCTTACCACTACTCACTAGTACCAGTTACTGACTGAAATTACCAAAATGCAAATCTCAAAATTGAGTGGGCCTGACGTTTCGTTCCAAGCAGAACCTTTCTCAAAGGCCTCTGAGAAAGGTCCTGATAAAATAGGATAAAAATGTCAGGCCCACTGGTTTTTGAGATTTGCCTTTAGTTTTAGCAATTAATACAAATAAATAGTGGTTACAGAAACTTGGAGTTGGACCCGACAAGTCGCCCTTTTTTTTTTTCATCGAAATTTGGTATTTGGAGAGTCCGGTGACTCCTGAGTCCCGACCCTCCAAATTCCAGATTTCGATAAAAAAAAGGGCGACTTGTCGGGTCCAAGTTTACTCGGACTGATTACAAATTAGGTTCACTTCTTTAGTTTAGCTCCTGTCGTCTTGTCTTGAATTGTATGTTTTATCGTGTCTGGTGGGATGATGAAGAATAAAATTATAATATTAATAATAATTCAACTTATTAATATTAATAGTGAGGTCCAACTTGAGACTTGGTACTGTACCGTTTTTTTTTTTAATAATTGTTATTAAGGAGCAATTTTAAGTTATGTACCTGTATATAGGTTGTAATATTCAATATTGATGTAAAAGTAATGAATGAAATTTAAAAATTAAACTTTAATGTTTCTGTTACTAGTGTTAATTCCCACCATGTTCATGGAATACACGATATTGTTTATCCATCGTCTAGCTGGGACCAATGTAATTAATCTTGTTTCCATAGCATGTTTTCCCTCATCTTTGGTCAAATCACCCCTTTTCAACTGAGTACTCTTAGCTTACTCTTACTATTAAACAGTGTTCTCTTTTTGTAGCCTTTTCCACTGCTTGAAGTTTGAGAAAGATAGCTTGTGAAAAAGCTACCAGTGGGCTTAAAAAGATTGGATGGCCCATATTTTCAACTCTGTAAACATTGCAAAATTCAACTTTTTTTTTCAAGAGTATCAAAATTTTGAAGACCTGATGATTCGATCCTAGCAGGACCTTTCTCAAAGGCAGAATGCCTTCCTCCTGTGAGAAAGGTCCTTCTAGGATGAAAACGTCAGGCCCTCAAAATGTGATATTTGCCTTTCGGTCATTTTAGTCAGTAAGCAGTTTACAACATTTTTGCATATTACCCTTTTTGTCAAGAGATGAAGAAAGAAAGCTGCTTATTTTCATAGTGTTCATCAATTTGTTGGCTCCTCCACCACTTTTGTGAAGCAGAAAAGCTTTTATTTTGTTGGTTCTGACTTGTGGTTTGGGCATTCCCCAACCCCTACATGTAATTTACTCACACTAAATTATAACCAATACGTTTCTTTCCAGACCTTAATATTCTGTGTTTAGAACAGAGAGTTTCCACGGAAAGCAGTTTCAACAACCCAAGGTAAATTAAATGCCAAAAAACTTCTGTTTTTTCAGTTTTTGTTTTTTGCATTGTTGGTACACGTACATAATATGTATGGATTAGGACCTGGAGTGTTGACTAGTCTGACGCAAGACATTGAGTGCCAGCCAAAACTGACATGAACTGGGAGGAGGTGGCTATTCTGAAGCAAGGCATAAGCCTCCATCCCTATAGGTAGTAGACTGCCAGCCTAGGCTGACAAATAGAACTGGGAGGGGTGACTAGTGTGAAGCAAGGCATGAGCTACCATCCCTTTTGGTGGTAGACTGCCAGCCAAGGCTGACAAATAGAACTGGGAGGGGGTGACTAGTGTGAAGCAAGGCATAAGCCTCCATCCCTATTGGTGGTAGACTGCCAGCCAAGGCTGACAAATAGAAACTGGAAAGGGCGACTAGTCTGAACTAAGGCATGAGCCTCCATCCCTATTAGTGGTAGACTGCCAGCCAAGGCTGACAAATAGAACTGGGAGGGGTGACTAGTCTGAAGCAAGGCATGAGCCTCCATCCCTATTGGTGGTAGACTGCCATCCAAGGCTGACAAATAGAACTGGGAGGAGGTGACTAGTCTGAAGCAAGGCATAGGCCTCCATCCCTATTGGTGGTAGACTGCCAGCCAAGGCTGACAAATAGAACTGGGAGGAGGTGACTAGTCTGAAGCAAGGCCTAGGCCTCCATCCCTATTGGTGGTAGACTGCCAGCCTAGGCTGACAAATAGAACTGTGAGTGGTTGACTAGACTGAAGCAAGGCATAAGCCACCGCTGTCGGTCGGCCGGAGAAGTTCTTCCTGAGCATTACACAGGCTTTGTGAGTCTCTGTGCGTGGGCTGTACTTGCCCGCTCAAAATACATAAGACGCAGGTGATGTCAGCTAGCAGTTATATATCTATAGATGTAATTGACCATTTGGCACTCTGCCGTTAACTCTAAAGTACAGTAGTTACGTAGTGTGTGTATGGGCAACCCGCATGGGAGTCACCGGTCAGCATGTTATGCAACTGGCCGTTCTCGTCGGGCAGCGGGCATGCGGCTATCTCCGTCGGGAACACGGGTCGTGTCAGAGGTACCATAGGCGAGCAGGGCTGGATATGAGCGGCGGCCCTGAATTAATGCACTGTGAAACACTCACATGGGTCCTCAGCTTGTCAGGGACCAGTATTCCAGTAGCCCCACCGGCCACCGGGGAATCGCGGATTCATTCCCCAGTCCACAAAAATGACGATTTCCGACACTCAATCCGAGAACCTTTTCTCGGTGTCTCTCTGGTTGCCCGAAGATCCCGTAGGTGGCCCCAAATCGTCCCTGATCACCCCTCTGGCCACCAAAGGTAGGTTGAAGGATGGTCTCGTAACGAAAGATGACCTTTTTTTTCGGGGAGAGGGGGGGGTGGGGAAGGATGCACTCTGACTGTGTGTTTTAGCTTTCACAATCTCGGCCCTGTTTTTTTTTTTTTTTCTCAGCCGTCAAGATGGAGATGCTTATCATGGCCAGTGGTGGCCTTAACTCCATTGCATCCAGTCTCGGACACATGGAGGGAGACACCTACATCATCTCGGAATACTGCGTGGGTAAGTGGACGCTTCCGTGTATTGCACCCGGGCGGAGTTAGCTGCCCTTTTCAGATCCCACACTCCTTCTCGGAAGAGAAGTGTTACATGGTGTCACCGCAAATCAAAAGTGCGCTTTGAAAAAAAAAAAAAAGTCAGACCAATAAAGGAAAAAAACTGACTGGGAACTTTTTAAACAATTAAACAAAAAAAAATGACCGAGACACTTTTGACTGGATTGGTACTTGATTCTCTGGTTTTGCGTGCCAGCACCGGTACGCCAGATCTAGAGGTCTCGGGTTCATGTCCCCGATCCAGTCAATGGTTTTCTTTGCCTTGTTTTTTTCAAAGTTGCTTTTATTTAAAAGGCACGGAAAGCCTCTCAGCTGGCATGCCGCTTCTCGAAAGAGACGACTTACGCGCCATCACCGCAATCTTGCCGTCAAGTTCCACCCAGTATATCTCCAAAACAAGTCGGCCGCATTTAGCATCACGCTAAATATGTTTTCCAAACTTTTTTTCTTTTTTTTATTAGGGGGGGGGGTATTTTCCCCTCAGAGCAGGGTTTCCACTCGTTGATCTTCTCTGTGAAATTAGACCCTTTCAATTTATACGGAAGGTCACTTTCAGTTACAAAGATATGTATTCCTACTGATGCGGAAGTCATAATTTTATCAATGGAGACTTCATCGATTGTCTTCTCTTCACCGCCATCTTAGTTGGTGAAGACGATGACCAAATAATTCAGCCCGGCACGACTTACTCCCTGTGTGACTGGCACTGAATGCCCAGTGCTTTGCCCGATTGCCCGCCGAAAAAAGAAAAGAAAAAAAATACAGGCAGCTTGAGGAGATGTTGAACCTGGGACTCCTGCTTTCTAGTGCATACCAGGGTTCCCCTGCATATCAAAGACAGAGCTCGCCCCACCTCGCACTTCCGATGGACCACCTCAACCTCACCCGCCTCAGGGGTCAAAATCATGCTAGCAAAAAGTGTACGCTAAGGTTTCAGTAACTCAGCATACTGTGTGAAAAGGGCTGTGGGCATATGTCTGATGCTTCCTTGCACAGTCAGTAACTGTATGTTTCTGCATCCACTTATGTGCACACTATTACAGTGCTTTAGTCTCATTCCCTTTCCATGTGACCCACACAACCACAATATATACCGGTACCAGAACTCATCTACTGAACAGTTTAGATCAATTGCCGCTTCAGACTAAACGAAATCCAGGCGAAACTCTAGTGCAGTCGTCTTATCCATTTGGCTTACAAGCAGGTCCAGGCCTTGTGGCATTCAGTCGTGCTTGTACATGTACGTAGAGCGATATGATATAATTTTTCGTCAGCGAGAATGAATCTTAAAATTTTAGTGGGCCTGACGTTTCGATCCTAGCAGGACTTTTCTCAAAGGCAGAGTGACAAGGACAAAACAGATACATGTCCACGAAGGAAGGGGGAAGAGAGAGAATAGGACACTCATGAGAAACAAAGGACAAAGAATGAAATTAGAATGAAATTAGATTTATTTGGGGGGATTTGTCCTACTCGACGTGTAACGAGATTTTGAGACAATTTATACCCGAGGTGGTCAGGTGGCCTACTCAGGTTATTATCGCAGATAGGGAACTCCACCGGCCACCATGTGTAATGTTGGAATAATTGGATTGTCCTCAGGGTTAAAGAAGAATGAAACCCAGAGAAAAATGTTGGCTTATCTGATTGGTTGTTAAAAACAACCTACAATTACCTATGTGCTACTCACCTACGAGTTTCATAAAGAGGGAAAAATCATGGAATTCGGTGGTCGAATTCGCGTTCCCGCAAACCGCCACCATTTTGAATGGCCCGCCAGTCACTGCGGGGGGTATGACATAAAGACGGACAACTCCTGCATGGGCCCGGAAGGATGTACCCCTTTCTGACATTCTGACATTCTAGCTGGAGCACAGCTTTCCATTACCCAGTCGGCTGTCTACAGCAAAGGTCCCGTGTAACTTGAATTTTTTAATATGAATCTGCCCCGGTATGCCTTAAGTCCTAAACACTCAAACAAGTTCTCTGTCAGTTTTTCCCTTTGTTTGTTTGATACAAATTGAAAAAAAAAAAAAAAAAAAAAAATCATCCACTTTGCGTGATCCCCGAGCTGCTGTAGCCAGGTTTACAACAATTTTTTTTGGGGGCATCTGAATGAAAACGGAGGGGTGACCCCTGGAGATATGATATGATTTGAATATGAGAAGATTGCGATCAGCATTTGAAATAAGCTGTGACACTGCATTGCTAATTTCGACGCCGGCACTGTTGAATTCTAATGAGTCAATTTTTTTCGTGAAAAGAATGCGACGCCAACAACATGCCAGTTAGTTGTGCTGAAAAGTGGGGCACAGACTGCTGCTTAGGAAAACCCAAAATAATCACAGTAAAATCTTATTATTATCAGTGCTGTATTTATTCGGCATTCATCAAACAATACAGTACAAATTGAACCAACAATACACAGAATGACAAGGACTGGACTGGACTCTTGCCAGCAGCCGATGCCAGGAAAAGAAGTAAAAGTGAACTTAAAAGTTGCGACCAACGAGGCCCTTCCACCTGTCCACAATACTGCTGGCTATACAAAGTTAAATTTAGAAGAATAAAGAGAAACGAAAGTAGCCTACCTGTACATGCAAGTAAGCAAATGAGAAAGTAGATGACATGGAAATGAAAATAGTAATTAGGGATCTAAGACTTCAAGAAATGTCTGGATTTCCGGAAACGGCATGATTTAAAAAACAAAAAAATAATAATTTTTTTTTTTTTTAATGTCAAACAGGTATCTCAAACTGCTAATTTTTATCTGTTAGAATCCTAAAAACTGAAGAGTGCCTGCACCCCTGCCATGAATCTCTTGGTTGCGTAAGCGCTCACTCACAGTCGCACAATTTATTGGCCTTGAATGATTTTCAGGAAATGGCTTTGGCGGTCACTTACATCTGAGAATAATAGATAAAATAACAACATTTTGGTATAATTAAATAGATAAATAGTTCTTGAAATGAATGTTCAAAGAATATGAATAAGCTAAGATATCCAAGCAAATAGATCTAGATATATCAAATAAACAAATAAGTAAATCTAAAATTTAGTGGGCCTGATGTTTCGATCCTAGCAGGACCTTTCTCAAAGGCAGAGTGGTCCTGCTAGGATCGAAACGTCAGGCCCACTAAATTTTAGATTTACATTTTGGTAATTTTAGTCAGTAAGCAGTTTGCAACCTTTTTGTATATCACTTCAAACAAATAAGTAAATAGTAGATAAAAAAAATACGTGCAGATATGCAATGCATTCACACTATCATAAATTATGCAAATTAGTGTTACCCAACTTGAGGACTGCACCAAATACGCTAAGAGGGGGGAGGGGTGTGGAGGATCAGGAGGGGAGGGATGAAAATATGAGCAATCACACTGGACTGAACCATTCTTCAAGCGGGGATCATGCGTGTATGCTTTAAATGCATGAAATGGTATTGCAGTGAAACGTCGCCACAACAAACATTGCGGGATCCATGACAATTGTTTGGTATAGCGATCATTTGTTATAGCAGTTGCGACCACATATTTCGTACACACAAATCGGGAGCCAAAGGGCATGTATGTTATAGCCAAATGTTCGGTATATCGATCGGCGTTCGTTACAGCGACGTTCCACTGTATTAGGAAACGTTTACAGTAACATTATCCAACTAGTTTTGGGGGTTATTTCTGTTCCTGCAATTGCGGTTTGCACTTGAGCTTTGATTCCCTACTGGCCTCGTTATCCTCGAAATACACTGAAAAATGGAAATTATCTGTACGTGTGTGCAAGTTTTCTGGTTGAAATCTGTCTCCAAATCCATGATTTACCTGTTATTGAAGTTTTCCATTTCCTGGTGGATTTTTGGCGATAGGTTCACCCGTGACATAACGTGTACGACACACTGTGGTACGTGTACATGTATGCAATGCCTTTGTGCATGTATGCTAGAAATACATACATATATATATACACGTGTGTTGTGTAGCTTGAACAACTTTTGGGCAGCATTTCACAGACACGTGCAGCAAGTGAACGTGCGTGTATTATTAAAAAAATGCAATCATCTAAATGCTCGCCCCTCCGGAAATGATTTGCTTTGACAGAACACGTGCGTTAATAAAGCGTGGTGTCTCGTGTTCGTGTTTGTTCAATGCTCGGCTTGAATGCCAGCGAGACTGAAATGCCCTGGGAACTGGGAAGACAACGCCCCCCCCCCCCCCCCCCCCGGGCCGGCCCTAGTGGAGATGAAAGACTTTGCATCGTCGCTGTGGTTGGTTATCCAAACAAAAATAAAAAGTGCTGTACATGTAATGTACAGCACAGTGCAGTGTAGGCAGATCAAATTAGAATTTTATTGGTGAGCCATGCACGTGTCCCTACCAATTACCATGGATAAGATAAGACTCTGTGTGTAGCTTCAACGTTTTACCATATTGCAAACTGCTAAGTGATGACTCAAATGGCCAAAATGCAAATTTCAAAAATTGGGAGGGCCTGACGTTTTGATCTTAGCTGGACCTAAGAAGGGGGTATTGAGGGGAACACTTTCACAATATTAGATATCGAAATAATAGCCTTCGTTTCTGCCTTTGAGAAAAGCCCTGCTATTGTCGTACCGTTAGCCACTCTTAATTTTTGAGAGCTTCAAAGTTTTCTGAAACGTTAATTTTATTCTCCCTTCATCCCCTCAAAAACCTGTCCCAGCCTTTTGTTTCATTTGAGATATACATGTACGTTGTGTTCTTGCAGTCTAGTTTCCTTGTTGGAAAACCCGCCGAGTGATACAAAACTGTAGAGTGCCCGACATTACAAATCTCAGAGGTTCCACCTGGGATGGCCTGTCCCCTGCCTCATGGAGATTTGTCTTTTTGAATTTTTTGAGTTGGGAAAACATCCGAGATTCAATCGTAAATCGAGGCAATATTAAATGTGAAATATGAGAATTGTAGAGAAATCTACAAAATGAAAATCACCATCGCACATGTGTGACTTCTCGTGCAAGCGCGGCAGGGCTCTGAATCTAGCGGGTGAACTCCGCAGCGGGCAGCAGATGTGTGGAAGTGGAAATTGGAAATTATGCACTCCGGCAGTCGGGTATTCGATAACAAGAGAGTGTGTTACGTGCCGCACGTGCAGGGAGGTTTTGATTGATTGAGAAGGGTGGGTACACATGTACCGTGTACATGCACTGTACGTGCCTATTCACACGCCTGTCTTTGCGACGCATCCAATTATGCAAAGGCTGTAGCTCAGTGTCCAGCGGTTTGCCCTTGGCACGCTGCTCGTGTCATTCACTCATTTCTCTGATAGTCTGATGCCCCCCCTCCCCCCCCACGCATATAAAAAAGAGCTTGTTACGAAAAGGCCGATAGAAGCACAACATGCCTAGTGCTGCCTTTCCGGTGTTTGTCCTTGTTTTTCCGAAATGGTTGAGGGGAAGGGGGATGAAGTAGAAAGTTAATCTCAAGGAGAGTAAATCTGTTGTTTTGATCTTTTTATCTACCGTATTTTAGACTCATTAACTATGAAGTTCATAGTATGGAGCAAATAATGGAACAACAGTTAAGGACATGTAGCCCTCAGTTATTTTTTTTCCCACCTCGGTCAGTAAATTCATAAATTTTCTGAGATTTGCTGGCTTTTAAGCAGGGACTTTAAGTGACATAATGTATGCAAGTCGCCGTTGATTGATGATGTAATGTTTTGCTACGATGAAACACCTCTCATACACATAGATCAGCAGACAGCACAATTTAGCTAAACTGACGCTTTTTAACTCTGTCCTCCCCCAAATCACGATGAAAACAAAAAAACAAATTGCAAACGACCATGTTCTTAATTCAATGAGGGTTTGCACTGCTCAAAGTATAAAGCGTAATAAGCACTAGGCTACAATTAGCATGTCTGCAAAAGCGTTCAAGCGCATGCAAATATCGAATCTGAGTATTTCTGCGTACATCCGTGTGAATTGAACGCTGACCGTTCAAAAGTATGCGACTGGAGAGACTATGTAGGCCCCAGTCTTTTTTTTTTAATTCAAAGGGTGTGGTCAGAAAGGAAACCCTTGTTTCCCAGGCTGGTGTGAAACTGTACAATATAATGATCCTTGTTTTTTTTTAAGCCTTCGTTACGCAAAGCACCACCAGCGTCGCATTGTCCGGGGCAACCAGCCTTGGCGTTGTCCCTGGCAACTAATCTGCCTGGTGACCAAATTGGTGCCCGAATCAGGGACTTTTTTCCCCCGAGGACCGTTAAAATAATTTTTTATTTTTTATTTTTTATTATTTTTTTTTTTTTGGGGGGGTGCAACTCATTCTGGTTGTGGGCGAGTTGTCATGGCAACACCATGGACAGTAAAAACAACAACCCAGAGACCTATTGACTAGCAGACTTTCATGGATTGTCGTTTTGTAGGCTACATGTACATGTGTCTATGGGTGAAATGGAAATTTGTTGGGATAATGTTTGGGTCAACATTGAATCGCAGCCTCATAGGCTCATAGCACAGTGTACAATTATAGTTTCAACCTTCAAGGTTTTCCAGTCCAAGCAAGCCCTTTCCCTTAAAGGCAGAAAGACATGGTCCTTGTGTAAACTTAAATTTAGCCTCTTTAAAGGTCCTACCAGGAATCCAGGATGTACGTGCATCTTTTTCATTGATTCTTGTTTTCCTTTGGATCCAATGATTATAATGTCAGCGAAGTACAGTAGTTTTGACCCTTTTGGAATTACTTCATATTTTATCAACTCTGCATACATGTACCGTACAATGTACATGTACATGTAAATCATGTTTATGTTGGTTCAAGTACTGTATACATGTATATAATGTACTGTATGTAACACTTAGTCAGTACATGAGTCAGCATGAAAAAAAGAAGAAAAAAATTGTTCCTTAGAAGTATGCATGTACCTACATTTGTTTCTGATTTGCATATGCCATGTAAATAATATGAAGCACAACTATTTTTTGGGGGCCTACATGTACATGTGTGTGTACATGTGTACATTGTAACTGTTTGTTCTTCATCATCACCCTCCTCTCTCCCCCCTCATCTTCTCCAGACGTTCTTGAAGAAATGCTCACCAACCTGAAGCATGAGAACAAGGTGACCCGACCAGTCCGCATCAACATTGCCAACTCCAAGGTCCTGGAATTGGTAAGGTCTGAGAAGAGGGTGAGGCCGTGTCCGACTCGGCCGTCTAGAGCTAATGGTCTAGGTCTTCCCCCCTATTGGAAAAAAACACGGAGATGCGAAGACAATAGCCCCAGCCGTAGCTCTGGAAGCCCGTTTCGGATACTGCCTAACTTCATGCGTAACCGGCAACCAGTCACTGTACACAGTGCTTAGACCTGGGCCTTTGTCATAAAAAAAAAAAAAAAAAAAAAACCCAGTTCGGGAGGTTCTTTGTTAGATAAAACGTGAAGGTTTGCATGGTGGAAATACTATGCTGTAAGTGGAAGGTTTGCAGTGACACCGTGTAGCAATTCTCTTTCTAGAAGGAGAGTGTAGCTCTGAAAAGAGCCACACTCCTTCTCGATGTACATGTAGCACTCCTCCTTCTCGAAAGAGAAGTGCTAATTTACATGCACATGGTGTCACAGCAAACCTTCCTCTTGGGTTCTTTGGTGAAAGTTTAAGCTTTTGAGTCTCTTTTTTTTTTTTTTTTTAATGGAGAACTTTATCTTCTCCTAAACCCTAGCCAAAGGCCTCCCTTTTTCATGCCTTGTACATCTAAGAAAAAAAGGATGAAAACAATTTGAGACAAAGCCGGAACGTTAGTCTAAGCTGTGTTTTTAAGGAAAGGCCCCTAGCTATAAAAATCTAGAAAGTATCTTGATGAATCGAGAAAGATCTTGATGAATGGAACTATTGCAAATTCTGTGTTCTGTTTTTTTCTCGTCTTCCTTTTTTTTTTAATTGTCCGTTTCATTGAGTGTGGCTGATGATAGTTGATCCAACTGGTCTTTTTTTGTCTTTCCCTCAAGGATCTGCTGCCCATACTCTCAGCAGCCAAGGATGACCTGGAGGCTTTTCAGGCCATTATCAAGTAAGTTCTCCCCCCCCCACCCCCAACCCCCTCCCAACCCCAACCACCCCCCCCCCCCAAAAAAAAATAAATAATAATAATAATAATAAAAAAAAAACCATTTCAATTGATATTCATAATGCAAACACATAGCGCGGTATCTTTACAAATATTCAAATTGCCATCTCGGAAATTCAGAGGAGCCTGATTTTGCGATCCTCGTCAGACCTTGGAGCGATTAGAACAGAATAGCTCCATTGCATATGCAGGACCTAGGCCTTGTAAGAGCCTCCTTATAGGCAGAATAAACGTGCCTTCATCAGCATTGTGGATCTTCATGGATGTATTCTCTGAACATGCTGGTTCAAGCCAAACCAGGTCATCCTTTTTTTATTTGTGCATGGGTAATTGAATCTCGATGGTCGTTCCCAATTGTGTTTCGGCCGGCCTCGTGAATCTGCAGATATCCACCGGGACCGCTCATGAATAATGCAGATATTCACCCGGACCCCCTCCAGGGCTAGGCCCCGCTCTTAGAATATGGATGGTTCCATTCAGGTGAACTTTCGGTGGATTCTGGAGAGAGATAAAGGTTGCGACGGGAAAACTTCTCGGGAGGCACTTGTCCTTTGTCTTCTGTACGGCTCGAGAATAATTCCATCAGACATTGTGCCCGAGAATCCGATTATTTAATCGCTTATTCCCGTGAAGCTGCCACGCTTTCTTGACTTGAATCAATTGGATTTCTAATCAAACAAATGGAAATTCTTCCTTTTTGAGTTAATTCCAAATAACCAGTTTCGTGAAAATCTTATGAGGTACCAAAAAAAGTACCCCACAAGGAGCGGTCCCATTGTTCTGAGTACCCACCCATTGTTCCGGTACCCCACAACCCATGTGCGTCCATACGGTGTTACTGCAACTTCTTTTGTGTTTGTGTGTGTGTGGTGGACAGGTTGCTGGTCAACCTCTCCATGCCCCTGGAGGTGATTCTGCCAATGCACCCCAACATGACCAACTCCGACTGGGAGCAGCGCCACACGCTGCAGGGCATGCTCCTGAAGATCAAGAAGCACTTTGTCCGCGAGGCGCCGCTGGCCGACATCCTGGAGCAGATGAGCACCCAGATGGAAAGCGTGAGTGCGGCGGGGCGCCGGGGAGGATCGGGGGTGGAGGGATTGAGGGGAACCGGTGATGTTTGAGGGGGGGGGAGTGGTGCTGGAGATGGCTTAGGGCACCGGTGATGGCTGGTCACCAGTGGTTGCAGGAACCAGTCTGAGAGACAGTCTGTGATGCTAAGATTCGGAGCCGGTTGCCCTTAGATATTAGGTGGACCCGTGTAGCGGGGTACCAGTTTTACAGCCTGGGTACCAGTGTTACAGGTTACCAGTGTAACAGGGCACCGGTGTGACAGGGTAGTTTACGCTTCATTTTGTTGTCCTTCTTTTCAAACAGCACGGTCACTACCGCATGGATAAAGATTCGATGGAGGTGATGAACGATTGCCTGGTACTCCTCCGTAACATTCTACACATTGAAGACAACGCAGGCATGGGCAGTAACAACCAGATAGTCGGGTAAGCCTTCTAAAAGTGAATCTGTGACTTCATATTTTGCCACAAATGCCACCATTCGTTGGTTAAATTCAGCATCCCCCCAAAAAGTGATGCAAAAATCTTGCAGACTACTTTAATACCATGTCAAACCCAAAAAAGGAAAATTGATTTGGAACTTTTAATCAAGTTGGATTTTTTTTTAAGTTCCCATTTTTTCTCCTTTGTTTGTTTGTTTGTTTGTTTGACGTAAAATAAAAAAGCTGCATCCATTTTGTGTGATCCCCGGGCTGCTTTTTTATTCAGTTGGTTGTTTGCATCTGAATGAAAACGGGGGTGTGATCCCTGGAGATATACGGCAGTTAATGGTTGAATTGCTTCTGACTGGTGCCCCCACCCCGGCAAAGACTAGTGGACTCTTTGGGAAGGCCGCCATCTAAGGGCTGGATAGCTCAGATGGTAAGAGACGCTGGCAAGCAAAACCCGAGGTCTCGATGGCAGAATCCAATGTACCTTTTTTTCTTTTTTTTCAGCCACATGCTGAACAACAACATCGGCGACATCATCCACAACATGCTAAACAGAGAAGATGCGGTAAGGAAAATGCAGACAAAAAGTGGTCTTAAAATTTAGTGGGCCTGACGTTTCGATCCTAGCAGGTTTATCCTAGCAGGACCTTTCTCAAAGGCAGAGTGACAAGGACAAAACAGATACATGTACACGAAGGAAGTGGGAAGAGAGTGAATAGGACACTCTCTTCCCCCTTCCTTCGTGTACATGTATCTGTTTTGTCCTTGTCACTCTGCCTTTGAGAAAGGTCCTGCTAGGATCGAAATGTCAGGCCCACTGAATTTTAGGATTTGCATTTTGATATTTTTAGTCAGTAAGCAGTTTGCAACATTTTTGTATATCACAAAAAGTGGTCGGCGCAACAAATTCTTTCAGTGTGTCATTTTTTATTTTCATAAAGTGATATACCAAAATGTTGCAAACTGCTTACTGACTAAAATTACCAAAAATTGCAAATCTAAAAATTTAGTGGGCCTGACGTTTCGATCCGAGCAGGACCAATTTGGAACAATATGTATCGGTGAAATAAATCCATATGGGTATACTATGTCTCCAAGTGAGTCAAACCTGGCACAATTCGGACATCGGTGTGGTTTTTGTCAACGGAATTATCCGTTTGAAAAAGAGCCCATTATGCTTGTTTGTTGCAACGGAGCGTAGTGTCCCCGGCGTTAAGTGCCGTTGATAAGCTGTCGCTGTAATCCTATGAAGCATTTCAGAAGTCAGTTTTGTGCCCGTTGTGTGACTGTTTGTTGGTCTTGCTTTTCTATTTCTTGTCCAGGAGACTTGGATTTCGGCCATGGTCCAAGTCATCAGGCTCATGTTTCGTGACCAGGTAAAATACACTTCTGTCGGGTCCCTTAGCTCTTCTCAGAACCCCCGCGAAGATTACAGATTTTGTCGCCGTCAAATTCACAATTGACATCCCTTGGGAAAAGGGGCTGGTATTAAATCTCGTTTAAACCAAGGAAGAATTCGCACGCCCGGCACTTCAAAGGGTTTTCTCGGTTTGATGAAGCAGCTCTATGAAATTGGGCCTTGGCATGATTTGCCTGTCAGTAGCAGCAGGCATGCCTTCGAACCACTGGTGCACGTTTGTTGAGCTTCCCCATGCCTGGCCCGGGTCTTCTCTGGATCTTCCCCGGATCTATCCCTGGTCTTTCCCGCGTCTAATCTGCTTGGGTCTGACTTCACTACCCCCTAACTTAGTAGAGGCAGGGTCACTCTTAGAAGGAGCAACCTGGGTGCCTCAGGAGAAGCCTATCGAGCGCATCGATCCAGAGTTTCTTCCCTGAAGCAATAATCGCCTCTCTGCGTGGCTTTTCTCTTCAGATGTCTCAGGATCTCGTGAAGCAGGCCTCCAAACTCTACAAGAAGGGAACGCTGTTCTCTTCTGCCGAGCAGCAGCAGCAGCCGGAGTCGCAGCTGGCTGGCGGCGGCGGCGGCCCGGAGACCCCCGGCCAGCCCCCGCCAGAGGAGAGCCTATCTCTAGACAATGGGAACGTCAAGCGGGCCGAACCCTTAGAAGCGGAAGGCACACCCATTCCGGCAAAAGCCTCTCCCCGTCAATCCGAAGCCACACTTCTGCCTGCCGACGAGAGGGACGGCAGCCCCGCCCTCGGAGAGGTCAAGGGTCGGGGGGCGTGGGCAACGGCCGGGGCCAGTTCCTCCAGCAGCATTGCGGAGTCCTCCTTGGAGGTCTTTTCGCCGTCGCGGATGGCGGACACCCCCCCGGACTCCCCGCCGGATTGCTCGGCCAAAACCTCGCCCTTTGCCCAGAAGACGGTCCCCGAGCCGGAGTACCTCTGCCAGCCTCGCGTCAGACCCCGTGGGAGCCCGGAGAGCCACACCTCGGAGGAGGTAAACCCTCTCGCCTCTCAAGAACCTCTTCCTCTTCTGCTTCCCAGAAGTCCCTCTCACAAAAAAAAAAAACTTGGGTTCAATTCTTGGGTTCAATTCCCAGTCCAGTCAAAGTTTTCTTTGCCAATTTGTGTTTTACAATTTGCTCTGATTGAATTTGTTTGAACTAAATGATCCTCCCCCTCTTGACAAGTGACGGTCTGCCGTTAATGACTCCTTCCTTCCCTGCGCCTCTTGGATGCAGGACGACACCTGTAGCCGGATGTCAGGCGACAGCTCCACCTTCAGCCGCTCGTCCGAGAACAGCTCCACCTCCACCGGCTCCTCGGAGACGGGCTCGTCGTTCAGCAGCTCGGCCTCGGTGGACAGCGCCACCGCTAAGCAGGACATGCTCAGGTGCGTAGCCGTCGGGTGCCAGGGTGCTGTCGGGTGCTAGGGTGCCAGGGTGCTGTCGGGTGCCAGGGTGCTGTCGGGTGGCAGGGTGCCATCGGTGTTTGGATCGAGCGAAATGAGAAGGGGACTGAACACAAGGGACAGATTTCACAAATTTGGTTTGGCTTTGCGCACCAGCACTCTTATACCAGCTGAGCTATCCAGGTCTTAGATGGTGGCCTCCCTAATGTAGTCGACTAGTCTTTGCTGGGGTGGGGGCGCCAGTCAGAAGCAATTCAACCATCTGAGCTATCCAGCCCTTAGATGGTGGCCTCCCTAAATACTCCACTAATCTTTGCCGGGCTGGGAGCTCAGATGGTAAGAGCACTTGTGCGCAAAACCCGAGGTCCCAAGTTCAAATCCCGGTCCAGTCAAAGTTTGCTTTGCCAATTTTTCAATTTGTTCAAAAGTTACCGGTCAATTTTCCTTTGTTTGAGAAAATTCTAGTTTGTAATTTCAATCTAAATCAATCAGAATAATGATGATGACAGAGGGGCAATTCATCAATTGAACTTGAATTATTTCTTTTTCCCCCCTCAGGGATCAGCTGTGCCGATTTGCGATGCATTTCTGCAAGCACTGCTTAAACCGATGCGTTGTCCTCTCCCAGGTACTTCAAATTCATTTGATAAATTATTTGATCGATTGCTTGATCATTGGGTACATTGATCAATTGCTTGATTGATTGATTGATTAGTTGATCGCTTGATTAATTGATTGGTTTACCGATTGATCAAATTGATTGACTGATTGATCAATATGATTATATTAAACTGATGTTGCTGTTCCAATTAATTGGAATTTGATCAAATCTTGATACCAATTGACACCCTAATTGATGTGATTGAATAATATAATAATCGGTAATCTGACAGTGGTGCTAATTGCCAACAAATTACACAATTTATACCATTTGTGGGTTCATCCTTCCTTGCTTGGAAGTAAGCATGGTGTGCTCAGAAACTTGCCCGAAGGCGAACAAAATGACTTGCAGCTTTCTAGTGCAGGCAATTATACCTATGTTAACCTTATAAAGTCATGTGATGGACTCTAGTAAATCACGATTTGCAGTCGGGGTGAGAACATAACTGAAATGCCTTTCCCGACATGCAGTTGGCACCGTTTCCCCCGATTGCATGCTTGCAAAGCGCCCCAGCATTCACTTGATTTGGTTTGCCGACCGATTGCAATTTTCAGGAAAATCTCTTGCAACGTGTCAACGATTGCTACGTGCTGTGGTGCATGTCGTACTTCCTGCCCTTCACGTCACTGCCCTGCGTCAGCTACACCGACGTCAAGTAAGTGGCGGCACCGACGACTCTTCCTCCCCCGTTGAAAAAAAGAAGAAGCAATTGTCATCTCTCGAACTGTAACAAAAGCTTGCGACCAGCAATCTACCAAGAAAGCCCTGGGTATACAACTGAACAGACTGCGGTCTGGGGCATGGGGACTATGCAGCAACCTTGAAGAAATGGGGAATCACGGACTCTGACCTCTGTCCATGTGCACAAATACAAACCCATGAGCACATCATTAACGAGTGCCCTGCGATGAGACTCCCATGCCCACTCAAAGAAGTAGATAAAGTAGATAAACCTATACTCTTTATTAGTACCACCTCCATGCATAGCCTCTAAAAGTCCTATTTGACATCTCAATGCAATGTTGTTTGGAATCACATTTCCACGAGGTAGATTTGTCATGCTTAGCTTACCACATTTGATTCTCTCTATCTCCTTTCTTGTACCCTTAACCGTGAGTGGCTTTTCAGCCTTGTTTTGTGCGATTTTGCATTAAAAAAGATTCATGCCATCAAAATTGGGCCCTGATTTTTTTATTTTGTGCAGGTTTTTATTCCCACCCCCACACTCACCCACCTGGGTGTTCTTTGAGCTAACACTCGGTGCCTATGCGACTGTTCACAGGTACAACCTGTCCTCCATGGTGGTGACCTACCTGATGTTTGCCACCCTCAACACGTGGGAGAGCTTCACCATGGCCGCAAACGACGCCAGTGCCGACAGCAAGTCCAACATTCTCTTCAGGAGGTGGGTAGCCGTGTTCCCCGCTGACGGGCGGGTATCGCGTTGCCTAATGGCTGTGTCAGGGAGAATGTATTTCATTGATGGTTTGGCCCAATTTCGTAGAACAGCTTAAAGCCCCTACACAACATTAAGATCGAAAGATCGTAAGATCGAAAAACAGAAATGTTCACAGATTTACATGAAACTTATACAGTTTGAAGATGGTTATGGTAGACACCTCGCACTGAAATATTTCTGTCTAAATTGCTGTATTTTGGGAGAAATGAGTGAAAGAAATAGTTTACGTCCCACCGAGATCTAAACTATTTTTCGGAACAGTACGGCGTTCAATGCTGCATTTTCGCGAAACAAATGAAGCGGTTTTCACGATTTTCTCGAGACTCGGTTGGCGGATTGAGCTGAAATTTTCAGAGGTGTGCTATTTCATGCGTACATTGTATGTTGGGTCAGACAACGTATGGATGCTATTCATTGACCTCGACCAATGTTGTGTAGGGGCTTTAAGCCGCTCTTCGAAATTGGGCCTAGCACTTTGCCCGATTGCTTGCTGATAAAAATGCAGGCAGCTCGGGGCTGAGGGTGGTGGGGGGGGGGGGAGAAATTCGAATCCACGACACCTGCTCTCAAGTGCAGAGGTCTCGACCACTGGACCACAGCTGGTCGTGGTGTGATGCATTGAAATCTGTCTACCAGTGGGTAATGCATTCAGTCATAGACATGATTATTTGCAGTGACCTCTGTGTAACTCTTTCCGCTTTTTTTCCTTTTTTGGGGGGTTCGTTTTGTTTGGCAGGCTGTATCTCTTGGTGGCCAGTCTTCGGCAGATCCTGTCCATGACACGGACGTTCATGGAGGGCACGTTGGAAGCGGAGGAGAGAGAGAGCCTGTCCCACTTCATCAGTACGTTATCCCAGGGCGTGCACCCTTGTACTCCCCTGCCCCTAAGACCCCTTCTTCCTCCTCCTAGGTTAAGGAACCGGTACCTGAAAAAAAAAAACACAGACAACAAATCAAACAGCAAAAAAAAAATCATATTCATGGATGTAAGACTTCCGGAAATTTCCGGATTTCCGGAAATGTTGTGAATTTTGTTCGGATTTCTGGAAATGGTGTTATTTTTAACTTAAAAAAAAAAATTATGTCAAACTGGTATCTCAAACTGCTCAATTTTATCTGTTAAAACCCTAAAACCTGAAGGGCCCCTGCACTCCTGTTGTGAATCTCGCAATCGCATCTCTCGGTCACGGAACCGCTCACTCGCAGTCGCACAATTGATTGGCCTTCGGTGATTCTCAGGAGAAGACTTTTGTCGGCCGCTTCCATCCCTAGCGTTATCGTGTCCGTTGTTTTGTCGTCCCCCAGAATGCCTCTGCCAGCTGGAGGGTCTGCGGAAGCTCTACCTCCTGCTCCTGCGGAAGTTCCGCCCCAAGAACGAGTCCATCCAGTACCTGAGGGCGCTGGTGGTCGGCATCGACGACCTGCTGAGGATTGTCACCAGCGAGGAGTCGTACGCCATCAAGGGCATCGATCACTTCCACTGCGAGGAGTTTGTCAAACAGTGAGTCCTGCTACTTTGTTCCCCTTTAATAGACGGTCAATAGGGGGTGCCACGGTGGCTGCCATCTTGAAAAAAAAAATAAAATAAAAAAATTCTAACAAATTTATGAAAATCTGACTGGGAACTTTTAAACAAATTGAAAAAAAAATTTGGGATTTGAATTCTGAGACCTTTGGTTTTGCGTACCGGTGCTCTTCCCATCTGAGCTATCCAGCCCTTAGATGGTGGGCTTCCCACATAGTTGACTTGTCTTTGCTGGGATGGGGGCGCCAGTCAGAAGCATTCAACCATTGAGCTATCCAGCCCTTAGATGGTGGCCTTCCCGCATAGTCGACTTGTCTTTGCTGGGATGGGGGCGCCAGTCAGAAGCATTCAACCATTGAGCTATCCAGCCCTTAGATGGTGGCCTTCCCGCATAGTCGACTTGTCTTTGCTGGGATGGGGGCGCCAGTCAGAAGCATTCAACCATTGAGCTATCCAGCCCTTAGATGGTGGCCTTCCCAAATAGTCAACTTGTCTTTGCTGGGGTGGGGGCGCCAGTCAGAAGCAAAGAGGTCTTGGGTTCAAGTCCCGGTCCGGTCAAAGTTTTCTTTGCCATGTAGCATCATAGAACCATGGGCAAATTTGAACCTGGGTCATGCCACCTCTGCCAAAAATGTTCCCATCTCTCGCCTTTGCTACACCTTGATCGGCAAACTGCTAAAAAAAAAAGAAGCATCAATCCCTAAGTCGCTATTTCCTCTCCCACTTCTTCTCAATTCTCCACAACAACCAAACCACCACCACCACCACCACCACCACCACCACCACCACCACCACCACCACCACCACCACCACCACCACCCAAAAGGCTGGCCAGTCGTCAGATGCTGCTCACCTACAACAAGCTCCTGCAGAAGTTCCAGAGCAACACCCTGGAGGAGAACGAGGCCGCCTTCACGCTCATGTACCACACGGCCATCGACCTCAAGAAGCACAAGCTCATCTACCAGCTGGCCATTCTGGACACCTTCGCCGATCTCTGGGAGCAAGGGTCGGAGGACTGCATCTCCAAGGTACGAGTCGGCTCCGAGGCCAAACCGAGGGCACCCCCTCCGCCCGCCCGCCCTTTCTGAGCAGATCAAACGATTGAATTTGTAGCAAGACTTGAAGGTTTGCATGGTGGAAGTACCGACTGGAAGGTTTGCGGTGACACCACGTAACACATCTCTAGGGATAAGAGTTGAAGGTTTGCATGGTGGAAGTACCAAGTGGAAGGTTTGCGGTGACACCATGTAACACTCTTTGGAGGAGGAGTGTGTGGCTCTGAAAAGAGCCGGTGGTAACTCAACATTTTGAGTTTGGGAGTACAAACTGCTGGAAACATTGTGTCTTCATCCATTTTGCTTGATAGCTTAGATACAGCCATGCTCTTTACATTGATTGAAAATTGCCAGAAACTCTGATGGCATGTTGTGGTCTGATTTCTGTTTTGTTTGACAGAGTTCTTGGAAGTTCATAGACCACATGGTGACTGTCTTCGCCCAGTACTCAATGGACAACCCAGATGACATCCTGGAACACGTGGTGGAGACCACTAGCAAGAAAAGGTCAGTCAGCCGCTGAGCAGCGAAACCTTTGCTTCGATCAGGCCATTGGTGGCCCGTCAATCAAATCAGTCAAATCGATCAAAATCAGTCAAATCAGGGAAATCAAGGAAGTTGATTAAATCAGTCACATCAGCAAAGTTGATAAAAGTGAGGAAATCAAGGAAATTGATCAAATCAATCGAATCAAGGAAATTGATCAAATCAATCGCGTCAATTAAATCGAGGAAATTGATCAAATCTTAGAAGAAAAAAATGCAATCGATCAGATCAGTCAAATCAATCATGTCAATCAAACTGATTAGAATCAAACAAATCAATAGTGTTTTTTTCAAATCACTCAATCAGATGAATCACATTGATTTTTTAGAAATTTAGAAGAAAAAAACCGGCTGTTGATTGATCTCACCTTTCCATTTGACTGGTCTACCCCGCAGGAAGCACAACCCGGTGGAGTACACATCAGAGGATGAGCTTTCTCCATTGAAGGTGAGCTGGGCCAGATCCTTCTCACAAGTCGTATCAATCGACCTCGTAGGGGCGTCAGGTACTGGCGGAAGTCAGACAAGCGGCCACTTGTGTAGTATTTTACCATACCATAGTTTTACCATCGTATTCACTGTTCACTGTGATGTGCTTTGACTTTTTAACTCGAATGCTATCAGGTTTACTTATTTTAAAAATGTTATATGTACTACTTTCAATTCATGTAAAGTGCCTTGCGATTTATGATTTATATAAGGCGCGTTCTACATAGCTGCCAACCATTCTTATTTTGGATGAATAATTCCTCTTTTTGGGTAATTTTTTTTCACTTTTTACAAGCTCTTGACAACAAATTCCAATTTTTGGCTTGGAAATACACATGTATTCCAATGTAGTTTGCTCTGTGATTCCTCTTTTTAACAGTAAGTATTCCTTATTTCCTTTAAGATTTAGTTTAGTTTAGTTTAGTTTAGTTTAGTTTAGTTTAGTTTAGTTTATTTCTTTTCCACAGCATCAACCAACAAAGCACAGATCACATAATGTACATCACAAAGAATGAATAGGCAAAATTAATAGGGAAAGGACAAGATGGGAATGTGATACTGCAGAGGGACCCATCAAGAAGCTATGTATCTGAATTTCAATTATTTGTGTTCTTCTCATTGCACCCGTAGAAGCCACTGTACGCCAAGGGAGGGCTGTACATACCCACCATACACAGCAGTAGTAGCGAGGACGAGACGGCCGAGGCAAGGCATATCAAGGACAACATCAAGTCCTGCATCAAGTCCCTGTCCATCAAAGGTAGGTGTAGTAGCCGCTGCACTGACTTCATCTAGCCCAGAGACGGTCGGCGTCTATCAGATGCCGATGTCAGGACGCCTTGATGCCAAGGGGGGGGGGGGACCCGACTAGGGTTAAGCCATGGGCATAATGTAAAGAGCACCGCCACACCTGGACGCGTGCTCAAATTTGCGCGCAGTTCTTTGGCGCTGTGACGTGACTCCGTGGATCTTCACGCTTAAAGCAGCTCTGTGAGATGGGGGGGGGGCGTGGTGGGGGCCATGATGGGGGCCATGATGGGGGCTATGGTTTCTGGAAGAGGAATCCGTGCTGTGGATGAATGTCTGACTCGTTGAAAACTGTTCTTGAAGATGGTGCCGGCAATGTACGGGAGGGCATTGTTTGGCTGAATGGGACGGCTCTTCCGATAACAAAACGGCAGAGGAAGAGGAAAACCACCCTGCTGACCCTAGTCAGACACTTACGCCCCTCCAGCCACTCCCAGATGCCCCCATGAGTACACCCCTGCGCCTCACTAGGCATTCTGTACACCCCCGACCCCCGCCCCCTATCTCCTTCCATCGCCTGGCTACAGTCTGCGAACCCCTCGACCCTTCTTGGCCCACCTCTTGCCCTCCCCTCCTGCGCCCCGATTGTCAGCTGTCCACACAACCCCCAACCAATACCCCTTCCTGGCTCACCCAGCCCCCCCCCCTTCTTCCCTCATCTCCCTACATTTACAGCACTCCTTTCCCCCTTTTTTGTTCCCCCTGCTTTTGTTCCACATTGACAGGTTACAAACCCCAGCTCCGGGGACTGCAACGACTTCTCCTTGAAACGTGCTATGCCAAGCTGGGTGAGAGACACTTGCATTCTTGGAATTTTTTGGTCTTTCCTCCTCTCTCTGTCTCTGTATCTCTCTCTCTCTCTCTCTCCCTCCCTCTCTCTCTCTCTCTCTCTCTCTCTCTCTCTCTCTCTCCCTCTCTCTCTTTCTCTCTCTCTTTCCCTCTTTTTCCATTGTGCTTGAATTGGAATGTTATCAAGTCGCTCGTTCTCGTTGTTTCTTTTGCAGCCTGCCCAAAGACAGAGATTGTGGAACCAGTTGTTTGGCTAAATCACAGTAAGTGTACATTCAGAGTAATATGCAAGCAGGTAGCTTACCGACTCAATTATTTTTTATTTTTTTTAGAAATGTAGTGTTTAGATAGAAAAGCCAGTCCCGCCTACTTGATGATATAAGTATCTCGGCGTTTATATTCTTTTTTAGTCAAAATTCAATGTCAAATTCAGTGCCAATTTCAGTGCCAAATTCAGTGCCAAATTCAATGCCAAATTCAGTGCCAAATTCAGTGCCAAATTTAGTGCCAAATTTAGGGCCAAATTTAATTTCGAATTTAATGCCCAATTCACACTCTGAATTGCACACTTAGCTATAGCAGCTTTCCTTTCTAACCCAAGATTCCCCCCCCCAAACAAAAAAAAACCTTCAAAATTAAGTTTTCACTGGTTATCGGTAATGGGTTCTAACCGATCTTTCCCCTTCCCCCCTACCCCCTTCCCTCCCCTCCACCCTGCCCCCTACAGTCCAGGTGAAGTCGGTGCCCCTGGTGGCCTTCTCCCAGGCCGACGAGATGGCCATGCACGACCCCCACTTCCAGGAGATCCTGCAGCACCTGGGCATGCACAGTGCCAAGGACACCCAGCACCTCTTCCCCTCCATCCCCGCCTTCTGGACTGCCGAGATGTGCTTCAGCTCCGCCCAGCTTCTCGGTGACATCAGCTACGGTTAGTGGCCGACTTGTTTTTGAGCCCTCCCCCTCCCCCCCCCCCCCCCACCACCCAAAAAAAAAAATGGGACTCATACACGGAGTCGTGTCTCTCTGAGCCGCAATTCCGTCGCAAATCTGTCCCAAAATGGTTTCCGTCGACGATCTGAGCCAAATTATCTCAAATCCATTACCCGCATTTTTACCCCACCACCTCTTTAAAAAAAAAAAAAAAAAAAAAAAAAAACGGGACTCAAACACGGAGTTGTGTCTCTCTAAGCCGCAATTCCGTCGCAAATCTGTCCCAAAATGGTTTCCGTCGACGATCTGAGCCAAATTATCTCAAATCCATTACCCGCATTTTTACCCCACCACCTCTTAAAAAAAAAAAAAAAAAAAAAAAAACGGGACTCAAACACGGAGTCGTGTCTCTCTAAGCCGCAATTCCGTCGCAAATCTGTCCCAAAATGGTTTCCGTCGCCGATCTGAGCCAAATTATCTCAAATCCATCCCCGCATTTTTTTCCGCTCTAAAATCATGGCCAGAGTCTGCTCCATTCTGCCCAGGAGTGATTCTTAAGGCCCCAGACGGAGGCACGGAAATGTCGAGCTTTGACCTCGCCGCCGAAGGAGATTGTAGTTCCGCGAAATTGACCCCTGCTCGTTTTTTTTTTTTGTGGCCTCCTCTCGTTACGACCGCAGACAAACTGAGCTTTGCCATGACTGCCAAGGGTCAGCTGCGGCCGGAATTCCTGGAGGCGATGGTCCCCTCCATGACCTACAACCCCGGCGGGTCGGACGACCAGGACGACGACCAGGAGCCCGAGGATAAGCCCACGACCTCCACAAGGTACGTGCGACGCCTTGGGTTGCACCCTGTCGCCCAGGGGACCGGGATGACCCGGGGTAGGGACTGGGTGACCTGAGGGAGAGTGGACAAGGACCCTTGAATTATTTTTTTACTTGACTGATAATGGACTTGAAACTTGATCCTAGAGAATTGGGGTTGGCGCTTTGGATCCCAAACTTTGACTGAAGGAATCGAGAGTGCCATAGTTAGTTGGCTTTAAGAACTTCAGATCTGACCTTAAGAACTTCAGATCTGACCTCAGGAACTTCAGATCTCACCTTAGGAACTTCATATCTGACCTTAAGAACTTAAGATCTGACCTTTAGAACTTCAGATCTGACATTTGGAACTTCAGATCTGACCTTAGGAACTTCAGATCTGACCTTAGGAACTTCAGGTCTGACATTTGGAACTTCAGATCTGACCTTAGGAACTTCAGATCTGACCTTAGGAACTTCAGATCTGACCTTAGGAACTTCAGGTCTGACATTTGGAACTTCAGATCTGACCTTAAGAACTTCAGATCTGACCTTAGGAACTTCAGATCTGACCTCAGGAACTTCAGGTCTGACATTTGGAACTTCAGATCTGACCTCAGGAACTTCCGATCTGACCTTAAGAACTTCAGATCTGACCTTAAGAACTTCAGATCTGACCTTAGGAACTTCAGATCTGACCTCTGGAACTTAAGATCTGACCTCTGAAACTTCAGTTCTGACCTCTGGCCGTGAAGTAATACGTTCTCTCCTCTTTCTCCGTGCAGGAATTCCAACCCCATGGCTCATCTCCCCAAGAACATTTGGCTGAGTGTCGTACAAGAGCTGAACGCCAAGAAAGAGGCCAACTCCTGAACATGCCCTTGGAGTTGCACGAGGTACTCAACAGAGGGCGCTCTTTGCAGCTGCCCGTCACCGCTTCTAGTACATAGTCACGATTTCGGGTCACTACAGTGTACAGATAAAAACAATCATGGATGTCCTTTTTTGTCCTCAAATTTTTAAGTTGTGCTATGGTTCCTCCTTTGCATACTCATGCATATGCAACCTCCTACGTGCGCAGCCTCATGCATATTCAACCTCATGCATATGCATCAGTGGGGGTTTCGCAGCTAGCCAATCACCGGAACTGCTGCTCAGCGTGTTCTTTGCCCGGCCCGGAATTGCGGTCCGCTGGCAACTGGTATCCTACAGCAGCCTTATTTCCAGCAGCCTTATTTTTGTTTTACGGGACAAGCACCGGTGCAGAAAATGCCTGTGGAAACGTGTTAAAGATTGAGGTAACTTCGTCGAAGCTGTGGTTTTAGGAATAAATAGTGACCGCGAGACTGACCACACATGGTCAAACAAAAGAACGGTAGAAAAATTGCCTAATGGGGTAGTACCGGTACTTGTGACCCCTAAAAACATCAACAATTCCACCATTTTCTTTCTCATTTTTTTTTTTTTTTTTTTTTTTGGGGGGGGGGGGGATTGTGCTGGCTCTTGTAATGAATTTTCTGTCAGTTGCTCAGTTCGACCAGAGTTGTTGTTGAAAGGGCTTTTTCGTGACTAACAATTGGATACTAGGGACACTTCACAAGAAAATGCCTGATTGCCAGAACACGTTTTGTAACCGGCTTTAATAGGCCTTCATGTGTGCAGAGCAAAACAACTTCACCTTGATGTATGTACATAACGGTAAATGCATCAATAATTAGCTTTATTTGAAACTATGCCTACGTGGCAGATTGGGAGAAGTATAAATGAGAAGTGCAAATCATTCCCTGTAAATCCATCTGTGGAAATTAATGTGAGATGAATAGTCAATATTTTTTTTTCTTAAATACTGTGGAGGTATTTGTATAAATTATTACAATCCTATATTTCTCACCGTTTTAGAATTCTAATCACTATGGACACTACCATTTCTTAAGGGTGAGCCCCTAGACATTAATATCTTATGGATGGACAACAGAGGGCGCCAGAGCATAAGTTCAGGGAAGCCGCCATTTTGAAAAAAAACATGGGATAGAGCAGTTGCTATTCAGTGTGGTAAGCCACAGGCATAAACCATGCTTTAATACCAAAATTCACGTTTGTAGTGCTGAGGTCAATTATGTTAATGGGAGCCTTAAATAGCGCCCTCGTTAGACCAAAAGCTTACCACAAAATAAGGCACCTGAATTCACTGATGCACTCCTGCGGAGGGGATAAAAAACCTTCAGTGAAAAGTATCATCGGTATCAACTGCTATGTTCAACGTGACAGAATTGTTAACAATTTAGGTATAAACTGTGGGCACTTGCATGTTTTGTTCTCTGTTGGTCTCCATGTTTGTACGTGTGTTTTGATGGAGTTGTCTCGCTTGTAATTGGCACTCATTTGGTGTGAATTGTTGCACAGCGATGTTACGGATAGAAATGAGGACGCAGATAGGTGGTCCGTGATAGACCACGACCCAGTCAATCACTTCACAGCTGTACAGTTGAAAAAGGGACCTCTGATACCGTGCTTGCGGACGAACCATGAAACTTGATGTAGTAGAATGGAAGAGTGAGTCAATTTTTTTTTAGCTCTAAAAAATCACGAGTTTCGGGACCGTTTTGCATGGACACACAATTTCCATTTTCCTAATAGACATTAAATTAATCCAATTTTGCGTTATCTGTTGTACGTGTTTCAAATCTGCACCCTCATTACATTGGTTTCTCTTTTCAACAGGTTTCCATGTTCCGCACTATTTCTGTTGGTTGTTACTGGTTAAGTTGTGTTTGTGCATTTCTAATTGGGTACTTTTTCGGAAAAGCGGAGAGGGGGGCAATGTCATGATGACATCAGAAGGAATTGGAGAAGCAATGAATTTCATTTGAATGTTGACAATGAATACCTCATTTAAGAGCATCCCCCCCCCAAAAAAAGCGATTCTCACTGTCAATTTTCACCTCAGGGACGAGTTTGCAAACTACTTTTTTTGTGTGTGACTGGGATCAAAATTATAAAGTGACAGGTGTGGAGATGATGAAGCGAAGAGTTGGGAAGGGAAGGGACAGTGACAGATCTCCTGTCAGGAATGGCACCGAGTATGACAGAGGGTGCCTGAGGTGACGCAAGGTGACAAAGTGTCATCCAAATGTAACCGAGCGGTCAAGCGAGGGCAGTATTCCCTCGCGATGAGTGGCCCCCACGGATGATACGGTCCGATCAAAGGAACTTGCTGGGGAGGGGAACCAAACATCGCCCAGATACAGGTTCAAAGAGACTAGGTTGGATCCGAGGTTTGATAAATCCACACAAACTCCCTCAAAAACCGGTCACTTCTCACTGTGATGCAGTTAAGTGAATCGACACCAAATGAGAGAGTAAGCCGACTAGAGTTAATTGATCAGGGAAAGTGTTGTCACAATTTCATCCCCAGCATTCCCCCCACTTTTTAATGCAGAGTGTACAAGACTAATTTTGAGTCAGAATTCAAGGCTACCGTATGTGGTGCCCCCCCCAAAAAATAACACCTGTAATGGATAAGCAAATATAGTGTTTACTCCTTGTAAAATAAACTGATATGTCAAGTATAACCTATTGGTCGAGTCAATTATTAGTGTTTGATCACAATTTGTCAGTATATAATTGGTGTTATTTTTTTTTTCGGGTTGGGAGAATTTGTTTTGTTATCACCGTTTACTAAAAATGACAAAGCACTTGACTATTTATTAACACAGTGCATTAAAAGTTTTATTATCAGTTCTTGCACAAGTTTGTCTCATATCATCCATCGATGAAATTGAGTTGAAGAAATAGCACAACAAAATTCACATCTGGTTCCTGGGGGTCACAGGATGTTTCAAATGGCGATGCATGGTTCCTACGGTCATGGAAAACTCGGAATAGTCATGGAATTTGTTTTTCCAGGTCTGGTAAACTCGTGGGGAAAAAAATAATACAAAGAATACAAAAAAAGTCATTTTATAATTGATCAATTTACATTCTTTTTATGATATATTCTAAGTATTTCTATTTTAAAATTGAGAAACATTGAAGACTATAATACAGTGATGTCCATTCTTTTGAATCACCTGAGGTTAGATAAAGTTGCTAGGAAAAGAGAGTCCTGGTGTTTGAAAAATCATGGAATTCCTTTTTTTTTTTGAGGTGCAGAAACCCTGGTGACGCTAAGGGGCATCGGTTTACGTTTGATGACATTTTCTTTTCCAGGATAATGCCAAATGGAGGAACTGCATTGCCCTGATCACTATCCCATGATTAGAATGAAGATGGAACTTATTTCCAAATTAGAGGGGAAAAATGAAGATGGTTAAACACAAGTTTATAAAAAAATGAATACCAATTTGCTTTTGCAAGAGGAAAACCGTGGGTGCATTTCTGTGAAACAAATCTCCCTTCCACTTCTATCCCCAATGAGGCAACTTGGGCATTCCCCCTACCCCTAACCCCCACCCCCCAAAAAAAGAAGTTTACAACACCAACCTATGGTCTAAAGAAATCAACTTTGTGCGGGCTACTGTACCAGAGGTACCATGATTAAAAGCGCCTGTCCAAATTCCCGGAAAACTCTCTTTTTCACCCAATTCTTGGACATAGCAGCGTGAATTTTATGAAAAATGCTGGCCCTGTTTGTACTCTTACATTCAAAATTCAGAAATGTAAGAAATTGAAAAAAAAATAATAATGAGACACTGAATGATCACAATTGATTATAAATAATGTACAATTCACTTCTCTTCTTGTTGTTGTTTTTTTTTCATTTTTTTTCCATTTTTTTTCCAATTGTTTTTATTTCATTTTTTTTCAAATGTTGCCGAGCCCAAGTTTGGCGTAGTGTCCAGTTTCGTCTCGCAGTCAGGTGAGAGAGGAAGGGATCCAGTCAGTGCTTCCGGCATATGGAGTCGGTTTGAGCGCTGACCTTCATGAGCTCACCACGGACGGGACAAAACTGGCAGAAGGCATAAACTTAGGGCTGGCGGGGACTCCGATGACGACGGTCACGATAAATATCTGAAACGAGAAAAACAAATTAGCCCCCAACCCCCAATTAATTTATTGGAAGTAATACAGGGGAGCTGGTAGACAGACTGGGGTGAGCATAGCGTTAGTTACTGGTTGAGAAGAGCAAGCCCTTGTTGGAGTACTCAATGCTATACTGATTCACAATCACCATACGACAGCTTGGCGGTCCAGTGGTGAAAGACGTCTGCACTAGAGAGTCAGGAGTCAGGTTTGAATTCTGCCGGACCGCCTGGATTTTTATCAGTAGGCATTTGGGCAAAGCAGTGACTAGTATACTGAGTGCTAACCACACGTCCAGTCGGGCAAAAAAACTTTTGGAAGATCTACAACCGCGACACAAAAGAAGGAAAAAAGAAGGAGAAAAGAAGGAACGTGGTGCCATTTTGATTTTCCATTTCACTGATTATTTAAAAAAAAAAAAAAAAAAACGTGAATTGATTCTTAGCAGGATGTGAAATGTACCATGTAACTTTCAATTTTGGTCAATGTGACATTTCATTCATGGCTGTGATTTGAACAGAATTGATGCTAGGACTGAGGCTTGATCGGAACTCGTTCTTTCTGGCTGAAGACACCACACAAGTCTATCTGAATAAGCCGTAGCCGCTACAGTAGTGGCTTGTGTGTAATTTGAGGCCCCAAGAAGGATTCCGTGCATCCGGGGTGCCAGACCCCAATCAGATTTACGGCTACTGGCCCAATAGTCAGGCGCCCCCCGGCCCCACTCCCCTACCTTTGATTGCTGACGGGGTACCGGGCGTGCTAGAGCTGATAGCTTAGTTTCATGTTGTTCTCCAGGATGGTAACCAGCTCCTGGTAGCGGGGGACCTTGCCAGACTCAAGCTTGGACCAGACTGGCATGTCTGCAAAGATAAAAATAAAACAGAAACACGAGACTCAGAATTGAGGTAGGTGAGCCACCATCCAACAGCAACCACACAATTAAATTTCATGATTTTTTTAAGCCTGCCAATTCAGAGCTGGATAGCTAGCTCCGATGGTTTACAGTGCTGGCACTCAAAACCAGAGGTCTCCGGTTCAAGTCCCGGTCCAGTCAAAGTTTTCTTTGCCTACCGTTCAGCGAGATCTCAAATGCTCCGGTCGACAGAAGCTGGGTCTCAACGGCGTTGCTGATGAAGAACAACATCAAACAGGAATAGACCTAGGTAGAAGAAGGAGACCAAGCAATAAATGAGGGATAGAAATGCTTTCAAAGACGAACTTGAAACGTAAGTTGATCGACATCCCTTCTTACACTCCGGTTAATTCCAAGATTTCAATTTGACCTCTCTCGACAGGCACGCTCCCTTTGAGAATCATTCTGACCCTCAACTATTTATTTTTATAGCATTTGTGGATTTCTGTTTCTTCTTGTCAGCAAACGGTTCACAAAAATGGTTCACAAAAGGATTTGTCATGTTGTGCAGAGTACCAAATGTTGTCTCTTTAATCTCACATTTCACCAAAAATATACACATCCCTTATAAAAGTACACCAAAACCCGCAAAAAATATACATGTACACCACAAAACAATTTCTCGCTGCTCCTCCTCTTAAAAACCAACCAACCCAACAACACCGAAAAGTGTGCATTTCACCGCCAGCATAAAATTACTGTCTAATTATGCGGTCCGTACTAAGGAACTCATGAAAGGAAATTGCTTTTGGAAATGAGGGTATCTGATGAGTAACGAAGGAAGGATGATGATACTGGTCATTACTCGGTCAGTCCAAAGATTTGGTTTGCTCCAACTGCACCGCACAACAGGAAGGAGGGCTTTAGAATTCAGACTACTCAGGTTTTTTTTTTTTTTACTTAAAAAAAAAAAACATGTCAGGTAGAGCGGACATTTTCAAAGCACAATTTGGCCGCAGGACCGCTAACTTGATTGGAAATCTGCACTGATTCACCATCAATGGTCAGGTGCCAAATCTTTCATCCAGATACAAAATTGGGACTTCACACGCTGCAATTTTTCAGAGCCCATGACCACCACAATAATTTGTCAAAACTCACTAAGTCTAAGCAACCTACAATGTAAAAACCTGTGAAACAAATCAATAAGAGTTCCCTATGTGTACAAGGGTGCCAAACCAGACATCTGTACTTGACTCTGGACATACTACATAGGCCTATAGCTTTGTTGAAGGCTGAAAAAAGTTTGTGGGATTCAAATCCCAACCCCCTCACTGTTAGCCTAACTCTATCCTTCTGATCCAAACAGTAACCAACAAGCATGAAAGTGTGAAGCCTGCTGTTCCCAACAGTACCCAATTGTTGGGTTCAGCAGGGTCCTGCAATGATGGTAATATTGCAGTAACTTTGCATACGATGCCAGCCCCAACAAAATCCAACTGTACTGTACAGTGTTGATCCCAACAAAGACTATCACTCAAGTAACAGACAATTGTTAGGCCTTTTCTTTTGGCACCTTTCTTTTGTGCCTTTTCCCTTGAGCCTTTTCTCTTAGGCCTTTTCTATGGGGTCTTTCCCTTTAGGCACTTTCTTTTGGGACTTTTTCTTTTTAGATTTTTTTGACTACCTTCATTGTGTGGCAGCCCCTGCCCCGTAACATAAACACCAGACCAGACAACCATGCTGACCCCAACAATCCTCCACACAGTTTTTTTAGTACTGTACATGTACACTGCTGAACCCAACAGAGGACAACAGGCCCCAAAATTTGTTGGCTTCTGTTGGAGTCAGCAGGGTGTCCACAGACACACACTCTCAAAGTGGAGTCTGAATCACGATTCGAATCGCGATCCAAATAGTCGCGTTTATCTGGGGCAGTGGAAACGGCCCTAGCGCTTAGCGACTCACTTTGTTTTCGATGGCCCAAGACCAGAAGCCGGGGGTGTCCAGGTTGAGGGCGGGGAAGGGGTTGCTGCCACTGACGATGAGGACGATGATGCCAATCTTGAGGATGCCAAAGGCGCTGGCCAGATAGCGGCGGACAGGGTGGGCCGGAAAGTTCTCTCCCTCGATGCTGAGCTGCGGATACCGTGCCCGAAGACGATGGGAGTACTCTTCGAACACTTGCCGGTACCCTCAGGAAATACTGGCCAATTGAACAGGGGGGGGGAACGGGACATTAAAGAAAGAAATGATTAAATGCTTCTGACTGGTGCCCCTCCCAACCCCAGTTACCTATTTGCGAAGGCCGCCACCTGAAGAGCTGACTAGCCTATGTGGTTAGAAAACGTACAAAGTCAGAGCCTGCAGAGGTATATTGGGTTCAAGTCCCGTCAAATAAATTATCTGTTGATATTAAATTTTCAAATTGAAAAAAAAAAAAAAAAAAAAAAAAAAACAATTCCCCAACCCCAAGTCCACTTTTTAATTTTCATATCTTTGGGGAAAGAGTTCTGTGTACACTTGACACAATGCAATGGTGTTGTCAGAGTCTCACAACTTCAAGTGAAATCATCTACGGATTTACGGTACTCCGCTCAATCAAAAACATTCCATGCTTTTTACGGTAGCTAGGACAACTTGTACCCTTGTCAACCACAGGTTTTAAAATACGCAGTGGCTGTTGTTACGGCAGTCGTCCGTGTGGTTCCCTGACTTGATTGTATTTCATCAGCATTGCAGGCTGGTTGAACCAGTCTATTGGCTGATAGTCTGGTTCCAAGAGCTAAACATCTAGACAAATACTGTGAAGTCAGGGAACCACACGGACGACTGCCGTAACAACAGCCACTGCGTTTAAAATATGTCAATTAGTATATGAATCAAACAAACACTCAATTAAATAAATACTAAAATAGGCTCACACACAACAGAAAAAAAATGTAAAAAAAAAGGTTCTTAAAAATACATGATTTTTTGCAAGTCATCAATACAATGGCCAATGGGGATGCAGTGCATGTTGTACTTTGTAAATGATTTGACGAAAAGGTGGAATATTATTGTTATTAATTATTATTGTAACAAAATCCCTGACTGGCCTGAGTGAACACTTCAGAAATCAAACTCAAACTGAAGATTTGGGTAGAGTTGAGATTAGGGTTAATACAACAAATAGTACTAGTACTAGTAAAAGTACAATTGAATTATATAAATATATAAATTGAAATAATATTAATAATACTGTCATTCAAAACAAAAGGCAACAAATTTAACAATGAATAAAAACGTCCCAAATAATTATTAATCTATTCCTAGTCTTACACTTTTATTTGTTAATTTGCCATTAATTTAGAACACTTAGTTGCCACAAATTACAAAAATAGTGACTCATTCCATGCTCATTCCAAGTTGTTCCAACAACAGATATTAATTACTGTATTGTTCATTTGTACTGAAGTGTAGTCTGTATACATTGTACACTGCGCTACTTACCAGTACAGTATTTTGAGCGAGGGCCCACTGAATTGCGACAGTTTCATCGCCGGCCGCTCGTTGGGCGTCGCTTCTGTCTGGGTGAGTTCCCGCAGGGTAAGCACCCCGAGGCAGAGGAACACCAAGCCGTACACTAGTGTCCCGTTCGCCATGATTTCAGGGCTTTTTTTTGTAAGGGGGGACGAGGAAATTCGGCCAAAATTATAGGACTCCCATGATGACGATGAGTAGTGTGCGAATGCGGTGAGTGGAGGCGATAACCGTGTTTCATGGGATGCCGGTATGCCGGTTACCAGCGTAAATCTAATCCTGTTTCGTGTAGCACGGCTTCGCTGGCACCCATGAAAAAAAATCAAGAGGGCGCTATACACTTTTAACATAGAGCTCTTAGAGCTCTATGACTTTTAATCACTAGAATATTAAGGTGATAATTATACAAAATGTTGCAAACTGCTTACTGACTAAAATGTCCAAAATGCAAATCTTAAAATTTAGTGATCCTAGCAGGACCCTTCTCAAAGGCAGAGTGACAAGGACAACACAGATACATGTACATGAAGGAAGGGGGAAGTGAATAAAGGAAAAACTGAGTTGATCTTTTGAAGAAATTGAAAACTGGCAGAGAAAACTTGGATTGTACTAAGATTTAAACCTGAGACCTCTGGCTAATTATTTCGTTTGTGATTTTATATGACCCTGCAAAACTCCCAGAACCGACATAATGTAGCTTGCTGTAGTCTGTAGACTTGCTGTTTTATAATAATGTTACATTGACTGTACCAGATTTAACTCTCAAAAAAATTTCGTCTACATTTTGCCCCCAAACCAATCCCCTCAAAAGAAAATAATGTGGCAGTTCAACATGGACAGGAGAGCAAGATAGTTTTAAGAATTCATTTATTTCTTAAATGCACTTTTTTTTTTATATATATAGAGACAGAGACAATACTTTTTTTACAGAAAATAATAAAACAAGTACAAAAGAATGAAACTATTGAACGTATCAGAAAAAAAAGTTAAGCAAGTCTTCTCTTCAGTCGTTTCTTGGAGAAACAATCTTATTTCATAATCATGTAAAATCAGATAAAGAACTCCAAGAAGGAGATTTGTGCTGACACCTTGTACATCATTTCTTAAGAGAAGGAGTTTGGCTCTGAAGAGAGTCGGTAACTCAACATTTCGGGTAGTGTGTACTCTGCCCATCATCAGCAGACTGCTGGATTCCAACTATCATCGGTGATTATAAGTTATGTGGAGAGAGCATTGGAGCGTGGAGAATCGTTTCTTGCCGAAAGCTGAGAGGATCTTTCCCGCCTAGCGTGTTCGAATCACGTCAGGGTCACCAGTTTAGGGTTTTTGTGGGATTATTTATTCCCCTAAGTTTTTGTGGCTACTAATTTTAATTTAAAGGGGCACTACTACTCACACTAGTTTGTCCTTCCACGGAGACAGTCCCTGTGTAGGAGCAAACACTACCAATTCAGGGCCTGCTCCGTGTCAGGGCAAACCAAGTATTAAAGGAGATGTCTGGGCAGTAGGGAGTGCTGCAAAGCTGGTCTGGCTGCATCGGCGTCTTGGTCCAGAGTGAGCAAGGATGTGCATGTGTGCTCCTTGGGCTTTTTACTTGTGGTTAAGACTCTTTGTTATAATGGGGGGTTTTTGGATAATAGCTGTGGAACTGCAGGGTCTTGGCTTTTGTTATTTAAACCACCCTGGGTAGGTGGAGTGAGGTGCTTGCCAGCACCTGCATAATGAATTCCCTACAAGTTCATTGGAGTGTGTCAGTAGCAGACTGGGTGCTAATGGGTACAGCAGACCCAGGAGGCAGGTTAAGGTGTAGGCTGAAGTGGTGTTGTCCATGGGTACAGAGGTCCATTTTGGACAAGGAGAGGTCGCCGTTATGTCACTGATGTGAACTCCAGTGTCCTGAGATACGGTCCTGCTCTTGAAAATCTCAATGCCTTCCCTCACCTGATGGGAATGCCACTTCAAGTTCAATGACACACTGTCTCTTTATTGATTAGGCTCGGTGAGTCAGTGAAGGATGTGTACTCCGGCCAGCAAGCTACATCACAGAGCAGAGACAAGGGAGAAATCCCCTTCAGCCTGGTGCCTCAAAAGGTCCACGAGGCAGTGCGCTGCACTGAGGGGAGTGGATAGTCTGGGAACTAGACTGCCACTCGGCACTTCCCTTTTTCTAAGATTCTCTGTGTCTGGTACCTAGACCCCCTGCCCTGCTACTCCCGGGCGAATCGGGCAAGGCGCCTCCGCCGAAGCTCCTCATTTTCAGGGAAGCTGGGCGTGGCTTGGGCCTCGCCAGAGAGGTCGGGGTACAGGCGGGCCCCGGCCCTATGCTGCTCTTCATGGAGGGGTGGGGCGCTGGGCGGGGCGCTGGGCGTGGCACTGGGCGTGGCACCGGGCGTGGCACTCGGCTGAGCTGAAGGAGCGCTGTGCCTGTACGCATTCGAAGTCCCTCTCCCACCTATCCGAGACAATTAAAAAAAAAAGAAAAAAAAAAGATTAGTTGACTACAGTATATTTGGGAAGGCCACCATCTAAGGTTTTGATAGCTAAGATGGTAAGACCGCTGGTACGCAGAGACCTATGATATCCAGAGGTCTTGGTTCAGTCAAAGTATTCTTTGCCACTTTAAAAAATGGCAAAGACTAGTTTGAATATTAGGGAAGGCCACCATCTAAGGGGTGGATAGCTCCGATGGAAGAGCACTGGTACATTTATCCAGAGGTATCGGGTTCATGTCCGGGTCCAGTCAAAGTTTTCTCTGCCAATTTTTAAATTTTTCAAAATTGTATCAAAGTTCCCCCTCAGTTTTTCCTCTGTTGGTTTGACCCCCTAAAACCCCCCCCCCCAAAAGTTCACTTTGAATCCGGGTTTAGTGCCATCATCCAGTCTGGCACTGCAGACTACTGGTCAAGGCGGAACGAGTCCAGATTGATTGAATCTGTGGATCTGGGGGTTGTGGAATTGAAGGCTGAAGGCCGGTAGAATCAATTTCCGCTGGTCAAGATGATTGTGGAAGTAATGACCAACAGTGAGATGACTGGTAGTCGGGACACAGTTGTGGTCATTTGAAGTCTGTCATGACAGATCTACAGAATACAATTAGTCTTCATTCTTGATTTTTTTTTTTGGGGGGGGGTCCTCTCCTTACCTGCACGAAGGCTTGCCCTTATGGCTTCCTGCATTTGTTCCTCTTCGTTCATTCCCGCCGTGTAGTTGCCGTAACCGGCGCGGCCGCTGGTCGTGCCTCGTCCCTGCGACGTCCTCCCTGCTGTGTAGGTGAATGACCTGCCACCCATTCTGGCAGCGCCTGGAAATCACAGGGGGGAGAGAACAGGCAAATTGACTCGATCAGATTGGATTGGATCGGACTGGGTGGAACCGGATCAGACAAGTTTGAGTTCGACTGGATTGGAGTGGAGTTGTCCTGGATCAGATTGGATTGGATCGGACTGGATGGAACCGGATCAGACAAGATTGAGTTAGACTGGATTGGAGTGGAGTGGACTGGATCAGATTGGATGGGATTGGACTGGATGGAAATGGATCAGACAAGATTGAGTTAGACTGGATTGGAGCGGATAGGAGTGGATCAGATTGGATTGGATCGGACTGGATGGAACCGGATCAGCCAAGATTGAGTTAGACTGGATTTGAGCGGATTGGACTGGATCAGATTGGATTGGATCGGACTGGATGGAACCGGATCAGACAAGATTGAGTTAGACTGGATTGGACTGGATAGGACTGGATAGGACTGGATAGAACTGGACCAGAAAAGATTAGGTTGGACTGGTGAGGAGAGGACCGGATCAGGCAAGATTGAATTGGACTGGATAGGACTGGACCAGAAAAGATTGGGTTGGACTGGTGAGGACTGGATCAGACAGGATTGGATTTGACTAGATATGATCAGATTGGGCATGACAGGAATTTTGGACCGGATGGGGTTGGAAACCAAACAGGAATTGCTTCACTGTGGATCAGTGCATTGGACTGTGAATGCACTGCATTTCAGAGATACTGACTGGATTAAAGCCCGTCTAGATCTGGTTAGGAAGTGACCCACCTTGGGCAGGGGTCAGCAATGCCGGCACGACGTCCAGCAACGATTTCAGCGGTCCCCCGACGTAGGCCAGTCCCACCAGGATGCCGGCCAGGTGACCGGTGAAGGAGGCCCTGGGCACCAGGACCTGTATCAGGACCAGCTCAGCCCAGCAGGCGTAGCGGGAGGGCACTGGGAATCCCATGACGTACTGGGTGCCCGCCGGGGTGTAGTGGGTGGTCAGAACCTTCAGGGCAAACAGGACCCCTGGAGAAAGAAAAAAAAAACCAATAGAGAAATAGGAGGGTCGTTTAACGGGATTATTTGGATCGCGATTCAAACTACACTTTTTTGTGTGTGCGGACACGATAAACGCGATTATTAGTGGGATTTGAATCGCAATTCGGACTCCACTATTATTAGTGAGACTTTTTGAAATAATCCCATTTATTTGCGACGTGGTGTGTGTGGGAACGCTCCGCTGAATTGCACCGGTATTTTTTTTAAATCCCACAATGCACTGCTCACACTCTGATTGACAGGAAGTGCATGGGCCACCCTCAAGGACACACCCACCATTTGACCACAACTGCTCACCAAAATCGGCTCGCGATTTTTGGAAACCAACTTCGACGGCTTCTACAGGCCCCCGGCCTACCTGAAAATCCGGCGGCGCAAGAGACGACGTGGGACCCGTCGTCCGTGATCTCAGCCAGGATGACGTTCAGCCCAACCATCACCGCGCTGGTCAGCAAGGAGAAGGCCAGAATCAGGTAGGCAAAATAGGCGGACCCGAACCGCCTCTCCAACGACATCCCTGGGGAAAACAAAAGCACCCCGGAGAGGAACAAGTACTGTGAAAGTTGCACGTTGCTCACCGACTTATATGACTCCAGAGGGCCTGCCGTTTCGATCCTAGCAGGACGTTTCTAAGAGGCAGAATGGAAGCATCTTGAAAGGCATCAATGCCATCTCTAAGCAATTTACAATTGACAAAAAGACTTTGATAAGCATCCTTCTTTCTTTGATCTTCTCCCTTCTAATCCTTTCCCTATGCCTCCTAGCCCTTCCCTCTGATCTCACCCTGGTCTGTCTACCAGCTTTCCTTCTTTGATCCCTTCCCTACTGCTTGCCCTTCCATTTGATCTCACCCTGGTCTGTCTGCCAGCTTTCCTCCTTTGATCCCTTCCCTACTGCTTGCCCTTCCCTTTGATTTCACCCTGGTCTGTCTACCAGCTTTCCTCCATTGATCCCTTCCCTCCTGCTTGTTTTTCCCCATGATCTCACCCTGGTCTGTCTACCAGCTTTCCTTCTTTGATCCCTTCCCTACTGCTTGCCCCTCCCTATGATCTCACGTGTCGTGGGTTCATGCAGTGTACCTTTCCAAAGAAAGGAGACCATGTTGAAATAGAGGTGCCAGTCGTCCAGGTGAAACCAGGCGGCTGAGGCAAGCCGAGACCAGTCGCCTTGATACCAGACTTTGTAGGTGCTGACACAAACATTGCCAATGGACGGGTCCCTGAAGAACTTCCGGATGTGCGGATTCAGGACCTAAAAGAAAGGACACCAAGAAGTCACAGGATTAATGGAAACAGCAAGGACTGGGCTGGATTTGAACCCACGCCACGGATTAAACGGTCTAACCACCTCAGCTATCCAACCTTAGTTTACATAACGCTCGCGGTAATTTGACAGGGAGATTCGTTTTCCCCGTGTACGCATTGGATATTATTTTTGTCACTCTCTCGCTCAGCCAGGGTAGTTTGACAAAATTAAGTCCAGTGCGAACACGGCTTCAGTTAGTTGCAGCCATTTTTTAACAAATTGGATTGTAACCAGGTAACTACGATAAATACATCAGCTAATGGTCAAATGCTTCTGACTGGCACCCCCACCCCGGCAAAGACTAGACGAACTATTTAGGAAGGCCACCAACTAAGATGGTAAGAGTGTGCAGTGTGCAAAACCAGATGTCTTGAATCTTGGGTTCAAGTCCTGGTCCAGTAAAATTTTTCTTTGCCCTTTTTTTTATTTCCATGAAAAAAGAACGACAGAGAGAAAGTTGACTGGCTTTGATGGGCTGTACCTTGAGGAAGATGGCAACATTGAGGGCTATGGTGCCCAGTGTCGTGGGTGGGATGCGGTCGAATCCCACCCGCATCAGCTGGCCGACCAGAAGGAGCAGGCCCAGGCCTTCTCTTCGTCGTGCTTGGCGCGGGTACATGACGCATCCACGGTCCCAACAACCCGCTTGCTCACTCCACAGCTAGATACTAATACTAGTCAGCTAGGGCACCGTTACTATTTGGTATTTGCATCTTTTTCTGCATATGAAGTCCAAAAACAAAAAGAAAGAAACAAACAAGAACCATTGAGTTTTCCTTCCTCCATGCATGAACTAAAGTATAATGTCAGCACTTTTACTTACTAGTGTTAGTTTCTTTTTACGCAGTGGCTGTTGTTACGGCAGTCGTCCGTGTGGCTCCCTGACTTAACGGTATTCTGTCAAGGTGTTCAGCTCTTGGAACCAGACTGTCAACAAATAGTCTGGTTCAACCAGCCTGCAATGCTGACGAATACTTTGAAGTGAGGGAACCACACGGACGACTGCCGTAACAACAGCCACTGCGTTCTTTTTAAGTTTTAGGAAGGAAACAAACTTGCGAACAAAAACATGTACCTGAAAAGGTTGTAAAACAATTTGCTGAATGCGAGTGCAGTTCATTGACAAAATGGATATTTTGCCGTCACCGGCATTCTTGATTCTTCTGCAAACGCTATTTTGCCGTTCCCTTACTCTGATTGGCCAATTTTGATTACGTCATGCCGGCCTTCTTATGTGGACTTGCGGAAAGTTAGGAGGACTAGGATTGGTACAAATTAATCTACAAATGAAATGCCGTCGACTTACATGTACCATGGACCATTCCCGATCAGATCATAACAAAAATACGCAGTACACGTGTCCTTAGCCGTGGTATTATTTTTCCCTGTGGTTGACCTTCACAAAAATCCTAAACATTGATTTTATCAGACACAAGAGGGCGCTGTTCAGCCATCCTTTATTTTTTATTTTTTTAATCACGTCTCTAGATCTAGATCATAAACAAGGACATTATTGTTAACAGCAAAATGATGTAATATCTTTAAATAGTGAATGACGCAATTAGTGATGACGTGTACAAAATAATGTGCGCAAACCCTCATTGAATTACAGTACGTTCACCTCGGCGCAAACATCATGCTATTATTATGATATCTGTGATGAAAAGTTATTTTGGGGTATTCTGCATTTTGCGGATTCAGCAATAATATGAAATTTATTTTATTTTAATTTTTGTTGGGGGGGGGGACATAAACTGCAATATCTTCTCTTCAATTATTTTCAATTCTTGGTACATTTGTCATGCAAAGCCCCTGGGTACGACCTTACCCAGAAAGCCTGACACAAGTATGAGATAACTTTCTTTAACAAAACAAAATAAAAACACACACACACACACCCAAAACACTGGACTTTGAAAAGATCTTTCATGTTAACAAGGAGTAAACATCTCTCAAGTCTCAACTTTATTGAAAACTTCAAATGATACTTCAAACCAAAACAAAATGAGGGAGTCATGCGTTGTTCTTGTCTTTAAATTCAAGAGTTTCCTAGAAAAAAAAACCTTGAGGGAAAGCTTCAAAGACTGATTTTTTTTTCTTCACAAAACCTTCAGGCTACTGTGTTTTTTTCCCCCATGGGTCTATGCATAGTGGAATCACTGCAAGCAAACTGCTTGAAAAACAGACTTTAAAGTTACAATCAACAACTCATGACAAAATATCTTTCCTTATACACTGTAATTAGCTATTTACATAAAAGTTCCCCCAACGAGTGGTAATCCTGGGCGCTTTACTTAAATGATAACATTGGTTGATGAGTTCATGTACCAATTTCGACATTCCTACATTAAATTCTTGGTGCATGTCCTGTGATCAGCAATCTCCAGATTTTGGAGAAAATAATCGAACAAGAGTGAAGAGAGGTCAAGAGTTCAACAAACTCCTCTACCTATGACATCACTCATTTCCTTTTCCAGTAGCCTCAGGGCCGTTCAAACTGATTAAACAAAAATGCGATATTTGAATCACAACTGAGATTGCGATTCCAGCTCCACGTTTGTAGTGCGTGTGTGATGTTGTGAACAAAACCATCGCGATTATTAGTGGAGTTTGAATCGCCATTCAGAACATTTGAATAACGATTTTCTGTATCAGTGTGGACAGCCCTATAAATTCCATTATTATCTATCACACCATTCCTTTCAAGTGGCATAAACTCATGCGTGAACTTTGTAATACCGAACCCCTCCCCCACCCCCTCCGACAAATAAAAAGTTAAAAACCCTGCCTTCTTCAGAGAAACCAGAAAAAAAAAATCAAAACACCCACAAAATTTATTGTTTGAGAACCGAGTGTTTAAAATATGCTCAGAACTAGCAAGAGAAAAGTCGGGATATCACTAAACATTTCAAAGTCATTTAATATTGAGAGCAATTGTACTCTGAACATTTCCCTCATGCTTTTTCAACGAGGGATGACCCGAGCACTGCTTGGTGTTTTTGCCCGATTGCCAGCTGCATACAGGCAGCGCAAACAGGATTTGCACCTGCATCTCACTGCTTTCTAGTGCAGACGTCTCAACCATTAGACCACTGAGCTGGTTGAGGACGTGCGGTGGATTTCATTCAGTCTAATGGCAGGCATATGTTGTTGTTTTTGTAATTTTGTAATTTTTTTTTCAGCTGGCAATCGGGCAAACCACTTGGCATGCAGACTGATGCTGTGGCTACATACGTTCTCTTTGATACCAAAAAATAATTCATATTACATCAGGTCTCAGGCTTGTGCAGGGGGGAAAAAAAGTCGAGCCCTTTTTCTGGACTAATCTTCCACCTTGGGCGGAGATCGTGTGTTTGGTCTCCTTGTCATCTTTCCAGTCCAAGCCAAAATGTCTGGTCTCATTCTGGAGTGAGGGAGGGCAGAGGTCAGAGGTGGGGTGGGTGGGGTGGTGGGGGGGGGAGAATAGGAGGGGAACTTCTTCCCCTGAAATTCTGTACGGGTTTAGTTCTTCTTGAAGTCATAAGAGATCCCGTTCAACCCTTCAAGGCCCTGAAAGACAAAAGAAACACACAAAAAATGGTTAGCCAATGAGGCAGCCCTTATATTTCCCAGATCACATCGGTAGGCAGCTACCAAACATTTATATGCAATCATCTTTAATTTGATTTCTAATGACTTGGAGGGGTGAAATTTTAGTCCTACTGATCAAGGAAAATACTGCCTATGACTTTTAGAAAGGTCAAGCTCGGAAAGAACTAGAAGCGTCAGCCCCTCGATATTTTTCAGGTTTGGCATTTGAACTTTGGTTGTCCGTAAACAACTTGCAACATTTCTGTGTTTCACTTTAATTATTGATGTCTAAATTCAAAAGGTGAGAAAAAAATCTAGGCCAGTGAAATTGATGTTCCATCGCTCTTTCACATGATTTCCAGTGCACTAACAACCACTTAGAATTCTGTATCTACATGAAGATGAAATTATTTACTTTGCCAGTGCAATGCAGAGTGCAGACCCAAATACTCGCTAGCTTACCTTAGAAATGTAGGGCTTTCCTGTAAGCATTTCATCCCTCCTGTACAGCCGGTACTCAAACGGGTGTTTTACATCCCTCCTTAGCTGAGGCGAGAAAAGGGGAACGGAAAATTGAAATTGGTTAATTTGGTAATTTTAAGTAAAAAATGAAGTAGTAACTAAAAGTAATAATTACTGTTTCTGTAGGCCTAAGCAGGTGCTAAACTAAAGCAGTTTGTACAATTTTTATATCAAAGTGCAACTGCTATTGCTAAGTACTGCTACTGTGCTAGGTGCTAGTGCACAGTAGTACGCCATATTGAATTTTAACTGATTCACTCATTCAGTGCTTGCAACTAAAATGCGAGTCTAGTTAAGTTAGTACTATAGTAGTAGTACTAGTAGTAGTACTAGTAGTACTACTACTACTACTAAGTACTAGTACTAGTAGTAGTACTAATAATCAATAATACTAGTAGGGCCTAGGTTTGCTACTGCTAGAGTTTTACTGTTGGGAGAATGGTGAAATGCATGACTGAGGTGCATCCCTTAATTAATCATTATTTTAATCAGCAACACTCCCCAACACAAGTCACAACACTCAACACTGAACAGTGTAAAAAAGAAGAAGATTAGGAACAAGATTAGGAGTTTGGTGGCGAAACTAAGAGTAAGACCATGACAAAATGGCAATGCCTGGGCACTAACACTAACACCAGTAACAGTAACATTAACAACATAACATAAAGTTGAAACAGTACAGACTACAGTAACCAATATTGGAATAGGCCTAGCAGCAAAAGGTCAATTGGATCGAACCGAGCCCAATTTTCGGACCAACCTTTCCGCCGTTACCAAGCTTCTGGCAGGCGAAATTTATGCCCCCGACAGCTGCGATGCACCCTACCATCAGGGACAACCCCGGCAGTATCTCGTACCACATGATGAAGTCAGGAAAATCGGTGCAAAATTACGATCATACCAACGACGCCCAGCAGACGAATACCTGATAATCTTCACACACTACCGTAAACCCGAATGTAAAAAACTTCAACCTCGTTCTAAATTCAGACTGGTGCTTAGACGTGAGCCACAAATACCGTATGCAAAACACTATGTACGTCTGGGGCCCGTCAGAAGTTGTCCCTGGGTACGTTCGATCCACTAAACCCTTGAAAAATGTAGATTTTCCACAAAAATAATTAACCAAATCCACAAGGGTAATTAACAGCTCAGGGCAATTAATTGAGCTGACGGGAAAGGATGGCTGTTAGAACTTCTAATTTATTGTGACCTAAGAGTTTATAACTTTTTTAACAGCGAGGCCCCCCCCGAAATAATGGTAGCATAATTTGGACCGTCAGTAGAACGAGTGATGAATATGCAAGATCTATGACTGCTCACCGTGCTTATGAATAATTCATTAGCCCTATACCGCGTGCACATGTACTGTATAGTGAACGGAAATTCGCTTCATTGACTTTGAGTTTGAACACAAGTTAATTCTCTTTCTACTGTCGAGCCAGTCTCGTTCTACTGACGAGCCAGTGCTCCATTGACTTTGAACACAAGTTCTCTTTCTACTGTCGAGCCAGTCGATCTCGTTCTACTGGCGAGCCAGTGCTCCATTGACTTTGAACACAAGTTCTCTTTCTACTGTCGAGCCAGTCTCGTTCTACTGACAAGCCAGTGCTCGATTGACTTTGAACACAAGTTCTCTTTCTACTGTCGAGCCAGTCTCGTTCTACTGACGAGCCAGTGCTCCATCGACTTTGAACACAAGTTCTCTTTCTACTGTCGAGCCAGGCTCGTTCTACTGACGAGCCAGTGCTCCATTGACTTTGAACACAAGTTCTCTTTCTACTGTCGAGCCAGGCTCGTTCTACTGACGAGCCAGTGCTCCATTGACTTTGAACACAAGTTCTCTTTCTACTGTCGAGCCAGGCTCGTTCTACTGACGAGCCAGTGCTCCATCGACTTTGAACACAAGTTCTCTTTCTACTGTCGAGCCAGTCTCGTTCTACTGACGAGCCAGTGCTCCATCGACTTTGAACACAAGTTCTCTTTCTACTGTCGAGCCAGTCTCGTTCTACTGACGAGCCAGTGCTCCATCGACTTTGAACACAAGTTCTCTTTCTACTGTCGAGCCAGTCTCGTTCTACTGACGAGCCAGTGCTCCATTGACTTTGAACACAAGTCATTCTCTTTCTACCGTCGAGCCAGTCTCGTTCTACTGACGAGCCAGTGCTCCATCGACTTTGAACACAAGTTCTCTTTCTACTGTCGAGCCAGTCTCGTTCTACTGACGAGCCAGTGCTCCATTGACTTTGAACACAAGTTCTCTTTCTACTGTCGAGCCAGGCTCGTTCTACTGACGAGCCAGTGCTCCATTGACTTTGAACACAAGTTCTCTTTCTACCGTCGAGCCAGGCTCGTTCTACTGACGAGCCAGTGCTCCATCGACTTTGAACACAAGTTCTCTTTCTACTGTCGAGCCAGTCTCGTTCTACTGACGAGCCAGTGCTCCATCGACTTTGAACACAAGTTCTCTTTCTACTGTCGAGCCAGTCTCGTTCTACTGACGAGCCAGTGCTCCATCGACTTAGAACACAAGTTCTCTTTCTACTGTCGAGCCAGTCTCGGTCTACTGACGAGCCAGTGCTCCATTGACTTTGAACACAAGTTCTCTTTCTAACGTCGAGCCAGGCTCGTTCTACTGACGAGCCAGTGCTCCATCGACTTTGAACACAAGTTCTCTTTCTACTGTCGAGCCAGTCTCGTTCTACTGACGAGCCAGTGCTCCATCGACTTTGAACACAAGTTCTCTTTCTACTGTCGAGCCAGTCTCGTTCTACTGACGAGCCAGTGCTCCATCGACTTTGAACACAAGTTCTCTTTCTACTGTCGAGCCAGTCTCGTTCTACTGACGAGCCAGTGCTCCATCGACTTTGAACACAAGTTCTCTTTCTACTGTCGAGCCAGTCTCGTTCTACTGACGAGCCAGTGCTCCATCGACTTTGAACACAAGTTCTCTTTCTACTGTCGAGCCAGTCTCGTTCTACTGACGAGCCAGTGCTCCATTGACTTTGAACACAAGTTAATTCTCTTTCTACTGTCGAGCCAGTCTCGTTCTACTGACGAGCCAGTGCTCCATTGACTTTGAACACAAGTTCTCTTTCTACTGTCGAGCCAGGCTCGTTCTACTGACGAGCCAGCTACTCCATTGACTTTGAACACGAGTTCTCTTTCTACTGTCGAGCCAGTCTCGTTCTACTGACGAGCCAGTGCTCTATGACTTTGAACACAAGTTCTCTTTCTACTGTCGAGCCAGTCTCGGTCTACTGACGAGCCAGTGCTCCATTGACTTTGAACACAAGTTCTCTTTCTACCGTCGAGCCAGGCTCGTTCTACTGACGAGCCAGTGCTCCATCGACTTTGAACACAAGTTCTCTTTCTACTGTCGAGCCAGTCTCGTTCTACTGACGAGCCAGTGCTCCATCGACTTTGAACACAAGTTCTCTTTCTACTGTCGAGCCAGTCTCGTTCTACTGACGAGCCAGTGCTCCATCGACTTTGAACACAAGTTCTCTTTCTACTGTCGAGCCAGTCTCGTTCTACTGACGAGCCAGTGCTCCATCGACTTTGAACACAAGTTCTCTTTCTACTGTCGAGCCAGTCTCGTTCTACTGACGAGCCAGTGCTCCATCGACTTTGAACACAAGTTCTCTTTCTACTGTCGAGCCAGTCTCGTTCTACTGACGAGCCAGTGCTCCATTGACTTTGAACACAAGTTAATTCTCTTTCTACTGTCGAGCCAGTCTCGTTCTACTGACGAGCCAGTGCTCCATTGACTTTGAACACAAGTTCTCTTTCTACTGTCGAGCCAGGCTCGTTCTACTGACGAGCCAGCTACTCCATTGACTTTGAACACGAGTTCTCTTTCTACTGTCGAGCCAGTCTCGTTCTACTGACGAGCCAGTGCTCTATGACTTTGAACACGAGTTCTCTTTCTACTGTCGAGCCAGTCTCGTTCTACTGACGAGCCAGTGCTCTATGACTTTGAACACAAGTTAATTCTCTTTCTACTGTCGAGCCAGGCTCGTTCTACTGACGAGCCAGTGCTCCATTGACTTTGAACACAAGTCATTCTCTTTCTACCGTCGAGCCAGTCTCGTTCTACTGACGAGCCAGTGCTCTATGACTTTGAACACAAGTTAATTCTCTTTCTACTGTCGAGCCAGGCTCGTTCTACTGACGAGCCAGTGCTCCATCGACTTTGAACACAAGTTCTCTTTCTACTGTCGAGCCAGGCTCGTTCTACTGACGAGCCAGCTGCTCCATTGACTTTGAATAAATAAGTTCTCTTTGTACTCTCTTTCTTCTTTTTGAGTTTTTGCTCCTTTTTATTTCCTTGTTTCCTCATTCATCATCAATAAATCAATGTCATAAAGCATTAATTACATCAAGATATTACGTATGTTGACTATGTCAACCTCGCCTGGTTTGTGGAGGTTACCGAAAACAATTTTACACTGAGTGTTTTTTTGTCTCATCATTTGGGAAACAATAACTAGTTCAACTGGGTTTGGCGTGTATCCCCGAATCCTGCTTGAGTCGTTTAAATAGTAATATCTAAATTGTGTAATTACCATGCATTCCCCGTTTTGGAACAAAAGATAAAAAAAATGCTCATGCATGTATTTCTACTTCTGTTTTACACAGAGGACATAATTAAATTTATGTTGCATTACTTATTTTCCAATTCTATACAAAATACATGTATTACCTGTCGGCAAAATTCGAAATCTAAGTCTTAGTCTGTAAACGAAGTTTTTAACTTCTTGATCCATTAGTTATTTTTTCAACAGCTTCGTTTATATTTTGTCCCACTTTAGATTGGAAACTAAGTTTAAAAATATATATTTATTATTTATTTATTTTGTGTTTATCATAATTATAAAGGTACACCTCTTTATTATCTTGTGCGTCTTTGACTGACAACCAATTATACTCCCTGTTGAGGGGGGTCCATGTCTTCCTTCTTGAATTAGAGAAAAATCTTCTTTTTAAAGCATTATTATTCTTGAGGCATTATTATTCAAAATATTAAACTTCCTACCCATTTCTTTAAAAGTTACCAGTTGCTTTACAAAAACGACATCAATTATTTAATTTGAAAACAGCCTTTGGCTTTAAGCACAAGTCTGTTCAATGCACATCGTCAGTTGCAATGACTGGTATTAAAAAAAGGAACTTGCTTGCAGTCTTATAAACAGGAATTATTTCGTTCAAAACTACCACCTGCCTCATTGACTAATTATTGTAAACCTGGCTATGGCAGCTCAGGGATCACACAAAGTGGATGCAGCTTTTTCAATTCAAGTCAAACAAATCAAGGAAAAACTGAATGCGAAAACTTGAACAAATTGAAAAATTGGCAAAGGAAACTTGAACTTGAGAACTTGAACCAGGACTTGAACCCTTACTTTGTTTTTTTGAAAGCTCACAGCAAATCAAGTCCTACTATCAATTCAATTGGCAAATTCTTTTAAGCTTTTTTTGGCAGCCCTATATTGCATATTACAGCCAGAGACTGTTTCACTTGCCATCAACTTAATTTCTTCTCTTCACAAACCAATAATTGTAATAAGTTCGTTTTGTTCACTGACTATCTACAACTGAATGAAAACAATGTTTTTGTGTGACACAAAGTTCTACTAAGTTATCAATACCATTGGCCAATATTTTTTGTTCAAACTGCCACATCCCAGAGCACAGATAATGCAACTTTAAAAATCAGAAGACCCCAAATATTTGAGTCAAGTGTTTGGTGGCACATCTCTGTATGAAATCAATACCGGTAGTACATGTTGTTGGAAGCCCTATATTGCATATTACAGTCAACAAATCGTAGAACTTCTTTGATTACAGTTGTGGCTGGACAGCCCCTTTTCCTTGCGGCTTGCAGCTTCATGTAGTGCCTCTGAAAGGGATGATCTTTCTGCAAGGAACGAGAAATACAAACATGATATTAAAATCTAAATTCTTTCTTGCCCAGAATTATTGCTGGCACTAGGTAGCTTGGTGGGAAATTGAGTTTTGCAAAACAGGAACACAAGTTGTGTGCTCTAGTGGACCACATTTATCTTCTTTTCTCCCCTCAATATTGGCTTTGTCTGGCCTTTTCACAATTAGTTGGCAACTTCACTAATAGTCTCACAATTCTACAGCCACTGTAGTTTCCTTAGGGCCTACTCTTTACATTCAGTGAATCTATCCAATCGAACATGCTCATGCTAACATCAAGCATAATAACTATACATGTGCAATAAAGGGGAAAACAGCACACTAATGTGCACATGACTTACATGTACTTTAATGTGCATTATATGATCCCCAAGGTGTATGACGGCGAAAGTCAGACTCATTGGAACATATACGCCTCAATCTGAGGGCCTGGCTGTAAGCTATACCAGTCTTACAGTGTCTAGGGTGACAACTGACGAGTGCCCAGAGGCACGAAAACATGTTCTTGCAACACCATGGGAGCTGCAAAGCGTCCCTAGTCTCAATACCCTTGCGAGCACCGCTCTGATCTTATGGCCTGCTATATTAACCAATCGTAGCCAATGCATATTGCAAGGTCCTTGCTTTATGGTTAAACCGGCTAAAACCCACTATGGAATATAGCAAAGAACACGGTAAGTGGTCCTAAAATGTTTCTGGCATTTTTTGTTCCACGGGTCACCAGAGAGGCAGCGTCACTGAATGGGAAAACACCATCCTCTTTACAAATCTCCACCAAATCCAGGGACGGCATGGAGCCTTACTGAGCATGCGTTCCTCAAGGTCACCCATGAAGAGGCATGCAAAGGAAGGGGCCATGCGCGTGCCCATGGCAGTGCCATGCACTTGAAGATAGTGCTTGCCAAGAAAGGAGAAATTATTCTTGGCCAGCACTAACCTCATGAGGGTGGTTATGTCGGAGATGGGTGGAGAAGACTGTTTTCCTTTGGCCAGGGCCGAGGAGCAAGCTTGAATGCCTTCTTCCTGGGGGATGTTAGTGTATAGAGAGGAAACGTCAATAGTACCAATTATGGCAGTGGCAGGGATTTGATCCTTGACACTTTCCAACTTTCGCAGAAAGTCGGGAGTGTCATGGACGTATGAGGGGATTTGGGGAACCAAGGGTTTGAGAAAAGAGTCAATGAAAAGAGATATGTGTTCCGTAGGTGAACCATTGCCAGAGATGATGGGTCTACCTGGGTTGTTGGCCGTGTGAATTTTCGGGAGAAGGTAGAATCTGGCAGTTCTACAATTGATAGGTGATAGAAATCTGTGAGCTTTTTTACTCAAATGATCACGTGATCGCATGTCATCCAAAACTTCCTGAATTTGCTCTGAAAATTTGCCAGTGGGGTTAGAGTCCAGACATTTAGTGCTGGGGATTGTTGAGTTGGCGATTGGGTTCATCAATATATTTTTGGCGATCCATGATAACTACGGCTGACCCTTTATCTGCTGGCTTGATAATGATGTCACCGCGGGAACGTAGAGTGTTGAGAGCAAGACGTTCTTCCCTAGGGAGATTGTCGTGGGGCTTACGGGTAAGATGAGAGGAGTTGGAAACTTGAGAACTGACTGCTTGCACATACGTTTCAAGGGCTGGAACACGGTTCTTGGGGGGGACCCAGGTGCTTTTTACACGGAAAGGTTCTTCTTTACGGGAGCCAGAATCGAAGAAGAACTCAGTCAGACGAAGTCTGCGGTAATCAGTGAGATCTTGACTGAGCATTACTTAGTCAACTTTGGGGGGAGTTGGACAAAAGTTCAAGCCCTTGGAAAGTAACGTATGCTCTGCATCAGTAAGAGAAGAAGAGGAAAGGTTGACAACAGTGTTAGTGGGGGTAAAGGTGTAGACTGGGGACTGCGTCTGAAGCGGTTGTGTCTGCGTTGTTTGGCAACAAGGCCACCAATCTTCTTGTTTCTCCTGTCGGTGAGAACAGAATTGAGGTTAGAGAGACCTTTCTCAATCTCATCACTGAGATCCTTGTACTGGCTTTCAGAACAGCTGGAGCGTAGTTTTGAGTCCAGATTAGCAATGTCCTGGTGGACAGCCTGAAGGGTAATTTCACATTGCTCAGAGAGGACCTTGATGAGCTGAATGGAAGCACTATAAAGAATTTGATTCCATTTTTTCTGTAGGTTGGGGGAGAGTTTTCCAATTTGGGGGGTGTGAGATATCTGTAAGCCAGTAGGGATCAGGCGAGAGACTGAGAACAAGTTGTAGTTGTCTTGATGGAAAGTGTACCGAAGAGCCTTTTCTTGCAGTTTCCTAAGGTGAAAGAAACAGGTAGGGTTATTCATGTTAGTAAGAGCAAAAAACAAGAGACAAACACAGAACGTAGACTTACATACCAACGGACGGACAGACTTACATACACACGTAGACAGGTCAGCAAGGAGGATCACCACGAGGGGATACAGCAACATAAGGAAATGACTAAGGTGATATACAGAAATGTTGCAAACTGCTTACTGACTAAAATTACCAAAAAGTAAATCTAAAATTAATTCAAAAGAAATATTTCAACCTATTTTCCCTGAGTAAATTACACTGGTTCATGCAGCAGAAAAGGTACTCCTTGAAACAATTAACAGCATTCATGTATGGGAGTGGGACTATTTTATTCAAATGAGACTTAAGGCTTTGCATGGTTGGTGAATCAATATAGGAAGGTTTCAGTGATACCATGTATAAGGTATCTTAAAGAAGAGGTGTGGTTCTGAAAAGAACCTGAGTGGTAACTCGACGTTTCGACCAGTATGCTCTGGCCGTCATTCTCCTGACGGCCAGAGCGTACCGGTCGAAATGTCGAGTTACCACTCAGGTTCTTTTCAGAACCAAACCTCTTCCTTTAAGAGACCTGATACATGGTGTCACCACAAACCTTCCTATATTATTTCATTCAACTGAAAAATGCTTATAATTCAATATACATGTAGTTGCTTTTGTCATCATACCGTTGAGCTGTTGTCTCGTTCTTCTTAAGCCCTTTCCTTTCTTTTGACATGTTTATCCCTCCCAAACATGCAAGTCATCTGAATCCGAAGAGTGGTAACGAATGGCACACCATCATTGGAGACAACACCTTCAGCTTCACTGGCATCTGCAAACCGGAAGCACTGATGAAAAACGTGGGACAAACCAAACCAAAATCTTCAATCAAAATACTAAAATACTAGGCCTACCTCTTGACAATGTCCCAGCGACAAAATTAGGGCCACGAATTGAGGAACATAACTCAAGCTGTCGCCTTTCTTATATCAGTCTACTCGTGCCAAGTAGCCAACCAAAAGTATTTTTCTGTTTTTGTTCTTTTTGTAATTTAAAAAAAGATCAGTATGCTAGTCGATTAAAAGAATTAATGGTATTTTTTGCTTGAAAAGCTGTGTAACGGGTAACTACATGTAGCTAGGTCAAATGTTGTAGCCAACATATAGTAATTTAATACTAGTATTGAATATAATTTAATTAAATATTCAATATTAAAATATTATTAAAACTATACAGGAGAAGAGGTATACAATGTTGGGGGTGGTGCATGAAATTTGAACATTGAAAAATTGGCAAAGAAAACTTTGACTGGACCAGGACATGAACCCGAGACCTCTGGAGTCTGGATTAACGTACACCTATCCAGCCCTTAGATGGTGGCCTAAGGGCTGGATAGCTTAGATGGAAGAGCACTGGTACATTAATCCAGATGTCTCGGATTCATGTCAGGTCATGTTTGTTTGAACTTAAATTTGAAAATGAAAATTGTCCTGGGTACTAGATGTCTCGGTTCTGAAATATTGGGTACGAATTGTCCCGGGTACGAGATGTCTTGGGCCTCAAATAGTGGGTACGAATTGTTCCGGTTATGAAATGTCTCGGGTCTCAATTTTGGGTACGACTTGTCCCGGGTACGAGATGTCTCTGTTCTCAAATTTTTGGTACAAATTGTCCCGAATATGACTATGATTAGTAGTACTACTACTACTTAGCAGTATGTAGATGTAGTATTGACTAGTTATAACTATAAGATGTCTTGGGCCATCATTTTCACAAACAAAGCCACAAATTTTGGGTACAAATTGTCCCGGGTGCGAGATGTCTTGGGTCTCAAATTTTGTGAACAAGAGCTTGAAGATAAAAAAGGATGACTTGTCAGGGCAAGTTACTCGGACTAAAGCAAAGGCCAACTCAACTGTTTATATATTGAAAACCTTTTTTAAAAGCGCTTGGGATAGAGAAGTGCCAAGTGGACAAGATTTTATGACCCATCTTATATTATAATATTCTTTTACTAGTTATAGTTATACAATAGCTGACGGCCTGACATTGATATCAAAAATAGGCCTAATGAATGAATAATATTATTTTTTTATTATTGATCTAGCCAAATCCTGGCTAAGTTACCTACGTCGTACCGCATGCTTAAGTCGGTCGGGTCTTCACTCACTGTCGACATCACAACAAGCGTACCGCTTCACGCTTGGTCTTTTCCACGTTGAACTTCAGAGACGTGGATATCTCGAATGTCTGATTAATACAGATAAAACCTCGTCTTTGGTACAAACCCATCGACGAAAATCATGGCTTGGGGTTGTGGAGGAGGTCCACCTGGATGTCCAAAGGGTTGACTGCCGCCATTCCACAGTCCGACCGGGATGTTGAATGACTGTTTATTCGAGCGACTGTTTATTTTGAAATTTCCGTGGAACATGACGTCATATTGCATATTCATTACTCGTTTTAGTTGACGTCACATCTTGCATATTCATCACTCGTTCTACTGACGGTCCTTGTTATGCTACCCGAAATAATTTGTCCAGAATTTGGCGCATGCGCGTTATGAACGTTTATCCATAAACAGAAGGGGGTCGCAATGGTAAGTACTTCCGTACATTTTTGCCCGATTTTGCCCCCTTAAAACGTCCCTTTTCGGCTCCCCCCGCCGGCATTGTGGCGGCTACTGACTCATGCTTCCCCCTTCTCTCCCGCCCCAAATGCAGCATAAGCTGAAGTCGTCACAGCGGGACAAGGTCCGCCAGTTCGTTGCGTTCACCAACACGGGCGAGAAGACGGCCATCCACTGCCTGTCCCAGCACGACTGGCGACTGGACATCGCCTCGGACAGTTACTTCGCCCACCCGGACTACTACTACCGGGAGACCAAGGCCCCCATCGAAAAGAAAACCCTCGAGAAGCTCTACAACAGATATAAAGGTGAGCGGTGCCGTGCCCCCATCCTCGCAAAGTGAAAACAAACAAACAAACTTCGTTCGGGGCCTGTCCCAAGCTTCGTCCGGGCAGTGACTTCTGTTCTGTTCTGGCTTGTGACTTGTCACCCTCACCCCAGCAAAGATTGCTTGATGACTTTTTGGGAAAGCCCCCACCTATTGAGTGCAATAAATCTCGTGCACTGCCAAGCCAAAGACCTTTTCAAATCGTTGCTGCAGTCAAATCTTTGCCCTTGAAGCATTGAATAACAATGATACATTTTGTAGGGCTGGGTGTTACATAACAGTGGCAAAACCCAGCAGTACTGCTTTCTAACTTGCCAAAATGACTCTTTAACTGCTTAGAAACGTCCTGCAATCCTCAAAATATCAGGTCCTTATAATTAAACTTTTTATGATTTGTAGATTTTAAAGGTCATTCAAGTAAAAAATGAGTTTGCAACTTTGTTGTAGTTTGGACAAGATTTCGCTTTAATACAGTCTCCGTAAAACTTGTTAAAGGGTAGGAAAAACCCTAAATCCACAATATAACAACTATATTTATGTAGAATGATGACACTGTCTGGCACAACTACTTGCCAAAAAAATTGGACTTACAGTATTCCCCAAAATCATGATTTTTGTCATGCGTTGTCAACCGGTGGACGGTCAGCAGTGCCAGCACACAGCTGTGTACAGAAACCGCAGATAGTGGTCTTCCATACTTCTTTGCCAGGGGTGGGGCGCCAGTCAGATGCAATTCAACCATTCACTGCCGTATTTCTCCAGCGATCACACCCTACCTTCGTTCAGATGCAAACAACCAATTGTTGTCAACCTGGCTACGGCAGCTTGGGGATCACACAAAGTGGACGCAGCTTTTTCAATTCAAGTCAAACAAATCAATTTTGTTTTAATTGATGATTGGACTTCAATGGCCTTCACCGTCTCTTGACCCCTTCCTCTCCCCCCCCCCCACTCTCTCTGTTTCCTTCCACAGACCCCCACGATGACGACAAGATTTTGGCTGACGGGGTGGGGAAGTTTCTGGAGGACCTTAAGTTGGACCCGACCAGTCGGACCGTGCTCATCATCGCTTGGAAGTTCAAGGCGGCCACGCAGTGCGAATTCACCAAGAAGGAGTTCATCGACGGAATGACGGAAATAGGGTAAAATGGCCTAGCACTGAAATCCTAAAATGTATCCAAGTTTTGAAAAAAAGAATTTAAAAAATGACATTGATTTATGTCATTAGATTGAAACTGCTTGTCTGTGCTCATTTTTCGTCAGATGTGATTCGATCGAAAAACTCAAAGCCAGGCTTCCCTCAATAGAGAACGAGCTGCGAGACGTGGCAAAGTTTAGAGATTTTTACCAGTTTACCTTCAACTTCGCCAAGAATCCGGGACAGAAGAGTCTAGGTGAGTTGCTGGTGTTGCTGTTCAGGGCCGCCACCCAAGACTGAGATTTCAAGACCGAGACCACAATGCCCAAGACTGAGACTGAGATCTCAATGCCCAAGACTAAGACCGAGATCTCAATGCCCAAGACTGAGACAGAGATCTCAATGGCCCAAGACCGAGACCACAATGCCCAAGACTGATACTGAGATCTCAATGCCCAAGACTAAGACCGAGATCTCAATGCCCAAGACTGAGACCGAGATCTCAATGCCCAAGACTGAGACAGAGATCTCAATGGCCCAAGACCGAGACCACAATGCCCAAGACTGATACTGAGATCTCAATGCCCAAGACTAAGACCGAGACCACAATGCCCAAGACTGAGACTGAGATCTCAATGCCCAAGACTAAGACCGAGATCTCAATGCCCAAGACCGAGGCGGAGATTTCATTACCTTTAGAAGCCTTAGACTGAAATTTCATTATCTTTAGAAGTCTAAGACTGAGATCTCAATGGCCAAGACTGAGACCTTGATCTCCGAGACTAAGACATACCACGAAAACAGGATGCATAAGACTGTAAACATTTTGTAACCCACCACTCAAATGTTTTGTTGCTAAAATGTCGTCTTCTTTTTCCCCCTCCTCTCCGTAATTTATTTCTGGCGCCTTTGTAGAACTTGAAATGGCCGTTGCCTACTGGAAGATAGTACTCGATGGTAGATTTCAATTCTTAGAACTTTGGTGCAAGTTCCTCTTGGTAAGTGAAAAAAAAAACAATGGCTGGCCAATTACCAAGGAATTTCTCTTGTCCAGACGCCACCGTCGCGTTCTGCTCATGTCCTGGCGAGTTTAACCCAAACCTTTAGCTGTCGGACTGTGTTTGATCTTCGTTCCTCAGTTTCAGTCTGCAAGAGTTGGTTTTGTGTCCTGATGAAAATCCAGTCCCAGGCTGTATGCTTTGCCTTTCCTGATCCGATAACGGGTCGTATATTTAGACCCAAATAATTTGCATCATTCATTGGTTGCAAAAACCAGCAAAGTGTATCATCACCAACTCATATTTCTTGCCAGTTCCGCCAGACTTCTCCCCCGGCAAGATTTCTCTCAGAGTAGTGGTTTTTCTACCTCTGAGTCTGATTGAATTTTGTTCAATTTCTGAAGAACAGAAGAAAAATACAGGCGCATTCACGATGATTTCTTCGACTCAAATGTAAAAACAAAATGCATCAATTGCAATTAACCCTACTTTAAGCCAAGCAAAATTTTGACTTATTTTTTTTAGGAACACCAAAAGAAATCGATACCCAGGGACACATGGAATCTCCTGTTGGATTTCAGTAACAACATATCGGACGATATGAGTAATTATGATGAGGAGGGTAAGTTTACCATGGGTCTTCAAACAGTTAGCCAAGCCGCACCGTTGCATTGGGCTAGGTTTGGGTTTGGCATTGTAGTAAGCCTTTACTTGGCATGGAGGCAAGCTGTGATTTGGCGCTGTTCCAAACTTTGACCTGGCACTGTGCCAGGCTTTGACCTGGCACAGTGCCAGGCTGTGATCTGGCACTGTGCCAGGCTGTGATCTGGCACTGTGCCAGGCTGTGATCTGGCACTGTGCCAGGCTGTGACCTGGCACTGTGCCAGGCTGTGATCTGGCACAGTGCCAGGCTGTGACCTGGCACTGTGCCAGGCTGTGATCTGGCACTGTGCCAGGCTGTGATCTGGCACAGTGCCAGGCTGTGATCTGGCACTGTGCCAGGCTGTGACCTGGCACTGTGCCAGGCTGTGATCTGGCACTGTGCCAGGCTGTGACCTGGCACTGTGCCAGGCTGTGACCTGGCACTGTGCCAGGCTGTGATCTGGCACTGTGCCAGGCTGTGATCTGGCACTGTGCCAGGCTGTGACCTGGCACTGTGCCAGGCTGTGACCTGGCACTGTGCCAGGCTGTGACCTGGCACAGTGCCAGGCTGTGATCTGGCACTGTGCCAGGCTGTGATCTGGCACTGTGCCAGGCTGTGACCTGGCACTGTGCCAGGCTGTGACCTGGCACTGTGCCAGGCTTTGACCTGGCACCGTGCCAGGCTGTGATCTGGCACAGTGCCAGGTCACAGCCTGGCACTGTGCCAGGCTGTGACCTGGCACTGTGCCAGGCTTTGACCTGGCACTGTGCTGGGCTGTGACCTGGCACTGTGCCAGGCTGTGATCTGGCTCTGTGCCAGGCTGTGAACTGGCACTGTGCCAGGCTGTGACCTGGCTCTGTGCCAGGCTTTGACCTGGCACTGTGCCAGGCTTTGACCTGGCACAGTGCCAGGCTTTGACCTGGCACTGTGCCAGGCTGTGATCTGGCACTGTGCCAGGCTGTGATCTGGCACTGTGCCAGGCTTTGACCTGGCACTGTGCCAGGCTTTGACCTGGCACTGTGCCAGGCTTTGACCTGGCACTGTGCCAGGCTTTGACCTGGCACTGTGCCAGGCTGTGACCTGGCACAGTGCCAGGCTTTGACCTGGCACTGTACCAGGCTTTGACCTGGCACTGTGCCAGGCTGTGACCTGGCACTGTGCCAGGCTGTGATCTGGCACTGTGCCAGGCTGTGACCTGGCACAGTGCCAGGCTTTGACCTGGCACTGTACCAGGCTTTGACCTGGCACTGTGCCAGGCTGTGACCTGGCACTGTGCCAGGCTGTGATCTGGCACTGTGCCAGGCTGTGACCTGGCACAGTGCCAGGCTGTGACCTGGCACTGTGCCAGGCTGTGATCTGGCACTGTGCCAGACGTGTTCCTCTGGTTCTTTTCAGAACCACACTTAATCACAAAAGAGACATTTTACATGTTGTCACCGCAAACCTTCTCCTTCTCCTATTAGCCACATTGTTCCGAATTAGTTTTGAATGATTTTCAAATTGAAAAATTGGCAAAGGAAACTTTGACTGGAGCAGGACTTGAGCCCGAGACCTCTGGATTAACCAGTGCTCTTCCATCTGAGCTATCCAGCTTTTAGATGGTGGCCTCCCAAATAGTCAACCAGCTTTTCCTTGGTTTGTTTGACTTGAATGGTTTTCAACGAGATTCTGTCTTTGTCTTCCAACCCGCAGGGGCCTGGCCTGTTCTGATCGACGACTTCGTAGAGTATGCAAAGTCCACGTCGCAAAACAGAAGTACGGCAGTCTGAAGGAACCCGGATCCCCCCCTTCCTCCTCCCCCCCGGAATCCCCTCAGTCGCTGTTTCCATAGCAACCTCCTGCCAGCCCTAACACCTTCCTTCCCATCCCTCTCTGTCGCAATGTAAATACAACATATCCTATATCATAGTTCAGAGAGTTGTCCTGTGCCTCAGGGATAGTTGTTTAAAGCGGGGGCCCGCAACAAGCAGGGATGCATTCCAGGCTACATCTCTGTGATCGGAGTGTTCAGGGATGCCAAGTGATAGCCTGGATGTCATACCTTTTTTGGGGGGATGGAGGGTGGGGGGTTGGGAATCAAATGACAGACAGGATAAACAACGATCCCTCAGGCCAAATGTTTTCACGATCTCCTCTCTCGCTGAACCTGATATGACACCGCAAGATCATTTTTTTTGGAGGGGAAATGACAGATATCCTTTTTTTCCCCATTTTGTTTGTTGAATCTCCATCTTGTGTAGATTTGATTTCAAGTATCATTCAATTCAAGAAGGCACATGGTGACTTTCCCCCTTTTCCAAGTATTGAATAATGATTCTGATATTTATAATTTTTAATGTAATTATTTAACGTAGACGTTTCTTCTTTCTTAACAAAGGAAAAAAAAAAAAAGCTGTGCTCGGTATGTTCCGTAATTGGAAAGGAGCTCGCGTGAGAACTTTCTGTTGTTTTTTTTTCCTTGCCCCTCTTCATGGCGTGGAGTCCAGACTCCATATCAGGGTTGGGCATGGAACTTCACACGTTAAAAATAGATGTGCATAGTCAGGTACCTCAGTCGTGGATGAGGTGTTGGGCTTTTCAAATGTATTCACAAACAGGTGTAAATCTTCAATAATTTCTGCTTCTTACCTCCACTCTGTCTATCAGCCTTTTATATTCTGTACGTTGGTCCGCAGTAATTTACGGTCAGGTTTATTTTCTTGGCAGTATGGGATCAGCGGAGACGGTTGCGTCGGTTCTTTTTACATTTTGAGAAAGGCAGAAAATACAAAAATCTTCCATTCGGTCACATAATGCTGAGGGTTTCCAGAATGTGGGCCAAGTTTCTAAAGGTGAGCTTTAACGTGGCACTGCGCCAGGCTTTGACCTGGCACTGTGCCAGGCTTTGACCTGGCACTGTGCCAGGCTTTGACCTGGCACTGTGCCAGGCTTTGACCTGGTACTGCGCCAAGCTTTGACCTGGCACTGTGCCAGGCTTTGACCTGGCACTGTGCCAGGCTGTGAACTGGTACTGTGTCAGGCTGTGAACTGGCACTGTGCCAGGCTTTGACCTGGCACTGTGCCAGGCTGTGAACTGGCACTGTGCCAGGCTGTGATCTGGCAATGTGCCAGGCTGTGATCTGGCACTGTGCCAGGCTTTGACCTGGCACCGTGCCAGGCTGTGAACTGGCACTGTGCCAGGCTGTGATCTGGCAATGTGCTAGGCTGTGATCTGGCACTGTGCCAGGCTTTGACCTGGCACTGTGTCAGGCTGTGAACTGGCACTGTGCTAGGCTGTGATCTGGCACTGTGCCAGGCTGTGATCTGCCAGATGTGGAATGTGGTTTTGAATTTTGTCTGTGTCGATGCCTTGCACGGGCAACCTTCCCATTTTATTTATTTTTTTATTTTTTCCCCTCCACTCATAAGAGGTTCCACCATCTTCTTTGATACGAGATGCAAGCCACCTCCACATTAATGCTCCCTCGTTCAATGCTGAGAAGGTGAATTGGAACAGTGATGTTCGCATCGTGTTCACAAAATATTTCTGGCTCAAATGTGGTCATCATCTTTAGAAAATAAAATGAAGAGTAGCAGAACATTGAAATGAATTCTTGGGGAAAAAAAATTAACTTGGTTCCCTTAAAAAGAAAATTCATAAAACAAAATGGACAGAGTTGAGGAGTTTTACAAGTTGGTTTTATCTTGTGTATTTGGGAGACTAGGTGATTGGAACTTACATGTACACCCCAAATGGAAAAACCACCCAGTCATGTAAGATAGAAAAACTATCCTTTTAGAAATTGTGTATACATGTACTCTTGCTTACCTCAATCTGTACAGGCAAAACAAAAAGAAAAGATGAAAAAAAAAATAACCCACAAAAAACCCCAAACTCATAGTGACAGTTGTCTTCATGCGATCATGTAAATAAATCTTTCTAAAATAAATCAGTGGATAATCTTACACAGCATTTTTTTTTTTTTTTTTGGGGGGGGGGGGGTTTCATACAAGGTTCAGGTAGTACTCCACTTTGGCTGCTCTGTGGCCATTGCTAGTTGTGTATCCATTGGGGAGGGTGTGGCACTTGAGCCCTTTTGAGGGGCGTGGCCTGAGTTTTTTTGTTTTTTCGTGAAAACCCATACCCTCTGTAAGCCTGATGGCTTTTGTGTCCCAACCTTGCACAGAAAGTGTGCTCCCTGTGCAGTGCCCTTTGCATGCCCTCCCCATATGGCCCCACAGTTTTCCAGCAGGAAGGACGCGCTGGACTTACAGATGGCTCACCATCCACGCCTATCAATCTCCATTGTTCGAAGAAAATATCTGGGTTTATAAGATGGAGGCAGAGGCATCAGTGAGAGACAGAAGAAAGTGTCTTGCAGTAAAAAAGATGGTGACTCTTGTAGGTTGCTGAGACGTTTTCGGGCAAGACTATGCTCTGATGCAAGACTAAAATAATTGCATTCTTGAAATTTGAGGCGGGATCTTATTCGGAGTCATTTATGAATGGTCAGGCCTTTTAGATATCGTAAAACTTAGCGTCGATTCTTAAACCTTTTTTTCTTATGGCCACTTTGAGAGAAGTTACACAAATTATTGAAACCTTTCATGTGTTTGACTAATGAGGAAGGACAAAATACAACAGGGGTGAGATTTGAACCTCAGCCTCTGTTTTTTTCACGCACCAGTGCTCTCAGCTCTCTCCACCTGACCTTTGAAGCACTTAGCTGGGCGTCCTTCCTAAAAAGCTGACAATCTTTGCCAGTTTGTAGACAATTTTAGAAAATATCATCAGTGTAAAGTTTTCCCGGAGACGTTTTTGCATTTTTTCGTTGGGGGGGGGGGGGGCTCAGAATTCTGTCTTCTATAGATGGTTTAATTGATAGTCCTGCTGCAAGGGGCAGATGAGAGTGTTTGCCCCTGGGATTTTCCGTAGTAAACTGAAGGGTGTAGGGTCAGGAATGATTAAAAGATGGAAAGAGAAGCCAGGTATGGTGTCATACTAATAAAAAGTTTTCATTATTGTACAGCAACAAACAAAATCTACTTGTACGAGTCATTTTTTGCAGGTGTCTGGAGGTCTCGGTTGGGTAGTAATGACCCAGACGACCATTTAGAATGGTCGTGAAAAAAAGGCAAAATTTGACCCAGAAATGAGAAAAAATGCCAAGGCTAACCCCTTAAAAAGTTTTCGTTATTGTACAGCAACAAACAAAATCTGCTTGTACATTCGATACAGAATTGAGAAAAAAATGAGAAAAAATGGCAAGGCTAACCCCTTGCTATTTGTTATTTTTGACCCATAATTTCATATTTCATATTTACTGGAAATGACCTTTGGAGACTCCCTGTGACCCCAAGGGGTCCTAGCATGCCTCTGAACATCGTTTCCAAAATATCTAATTTTAGCCCAAACTGGCCCAAAATGCCAGGCTAACCCCTTGCAATTTTCATAATTTTTTTTAACCCATAACTTCATATTTCATATTCACTTGAAATGACCTCTGGAGACCCCCTGTGACCCCTAGAAGGCATTTCTGGGGTCATAGCATGCCTCTGAACATTGTTTCTAAAATATCTAATTTTGGCCCAAACTGGCCCCAAATCAAGGCTAACCCCTTGCAATTTTCTTCAATTTTTAACCCATAATTTCATATTTCATATTTACTTGAAATGACCTCTGGAGACCCCCTGTGACCCATAGAAGTGATTTCTGGGGTCCTAGCATGCCTCAGAACATTGTTTCCAAAGGATAAAATTTTAGCCCAAACTGGCCTAAAACACAAGGCTAACCCCTTGCAATTTTCTTCCATTTTTGACCTATAATTTCAGATTTCATATTGATTTGAAATGACCTCTGGAGACCCCCTGTGACCCCTAGGAGGCATTTCTGTGGTCTTAGCAAGACTCTGAACATCGTTTCCAAAGGATAAAATTTTGGCCCAAACTGGCCCAAAACACAAGCCTAACCCCTTGCAATTTTCATAATTTTTTGACCCATAACTTCATATTTCATATTCACTTGAAATGACCTCTGGAGACCCCCTGTGACCCCTAGGAGGCATTTCTGGGGTCCTAGCATGCCTCTGAACATCGTTTCCAAAATATCTAATTTTGGCCCAAACTGACCCAAAACACAAGGCTAACCCCTTGCAATTTTCTTTAATTTTTGACCCATAATTTCATATTTACTTGAAATGACCTTTGGAGACTCCCTGTGACCCCTAAAAGATATTTCTGGGGTCCTAGCATGCCTCTGAACATTTTTTCCAAAATATCTAATTTTGTCCCAAACTGGCCCAAAACACAAGGCTAACCCCTTGCAATTTTCCTAATTTTTTTTACCCATAATTTCATATTCACTTGAAATGACCTCTGGAGACCCCCTGTGACCCCTAGAAATCATTTCTGTGGTCCTAGCATGCCTCTGAACATTGTTTTCCAAAGGATAAAATTTTGGCCCAAAGTGACCCAAAACATAAGGCTAACCCCTTGCATTTTTTTTCAATTTTTGACCCATAATTTCATATTTCATATTTACTTGAAATGACCTCTGGAGACCCCCTGTGACCCCTAGAAATCATTTCTGTGGTCCTAGCATGCCTCTGAACATTGTTTTCCAAAGGATACAATTTTAGCCCAAACTGGCCCAAAACACAATTGGCTAACCCCTTGCAATTTTCTTCAATTTTTGACCAATAATTTCATATTTCATTTTTACTTGAAATGACCTTTGGAGACTCCCTGTGACCCCTAAAAAATATTTCTGGGGTTCTAGCATGCCTCTGAACATTGCTTCCAAAAGGTCAAATTTTAGCCCAAACTGGCCTAAAACACAAGGCTAACCCCTTGCAATTTTCTTCCATTTTTGACCTATAATTTCAGATTTCATATTGATTTGAAATGACCTCTGGAGACCCCCTGTGACCCCTAGGAGGCATTTCTGTGGTCTTAGCAAGACTCTGAACATCGTTTCCAAAGGATAAAATTTTGGCCCAAACTGGCCCAAAACACAAGCCTAACCCCTTGCAATTTTCATAATTTTTTGACCCATAACTTCATATTTCATATTCACTTGAAATGACCTCTGGAGACCCCCTGTGACCCCTAGGAGGCATTTCTGGGGTCCTAGCATGCCTCTGAACATCGTTTCTAAAATAACAATTTTGGCCCAAACTGGCCCAAAATGCAAGCCTAACCCCTTGCAATTTTCATAATTTTTTGACCCATAACTTCATATTTCATATTCACTTGAAATGACCTCTGGAGACCCCCTGTGACCCCTAGAAGGCATTTCTGGGGTCATAGCATGCCTCTGAACATTGTTTCTAAAATATCTAATTTTGGCCCAAACTGGCCCCAAATCAAGGCTAACCCCTTGCAATTTTCCTAAATTTTTGACCCATAACTTCATATTTCATATTCACTTGAAATGACCTCTGGAGACCCCCTGTGACCCCTAGGAGGCATTTCTGGGGTCCTAGCATGCCTCTGAACATCGTTTCCAAAATATCTAATTTTGGCCCAAACTGACCCAAAACACAAGGCTAACCCCTTGCAATTTTCTTTAATTTTTGACCCATAATTTCATATTTACTTGAAATGACCTTTGGAGACTCCCTGTGACCCCTAAAAGATATTTCCGGGGTCCTAGCATGCCTCTGAACATTTTTTCTAAAATATCTAATTTTGGCCCAAACTGGCCCAAAACACAAGGCTAACCCCTTGCAATTTTCCTAATTTTTTTAACCCATAATTTCATATTCACTTGAAATGACCTCTGGAGACCCCCTGTGACCCCTAGAAATCATTTCTGTGGTCCTAGCATGCCTCTGAACATTGTTTTCCAAAGGATAAAATTTTGGCCCAAAGTGGCCCAAAACACAAGGCTAACCCCTTGCAATTTTCTATTTTTTTTAACCCATAATTCCATATTTCATATTTACTTGAAATGACCTCTGGATACCCCCTGTGACCCCTAGAAGGCATTTCTGGGGTCCTAGCATGCCTCTGAAAATTGTTTCCAAAATATCTAATTTTGGCCCAAACTGGGCCAAAACACAAGGCTAACCCCTTGCAATTTTCTTAAATTTTTGACCTATAATTTCAGATTTCATATTGATTTGAAATGACCTCTGGAGACCCCCTGTGACCCCTAGAAGGCATTTCTGGGGTCCTAGCATGCCTCTGAACATTGTTTCCAAAGGTTTAAATTTTAGCCCAAACTGGCTCAAAACACAAGGCTAACCCCTTGCAATTTTCCTAAATTTTGACCCATATTTCATATTTACTTGAAATGACCTAAGATGGGGATTTCCTTTCCCTTTTATTCATATATCAACACAAGCAATATCTACATCATACATCTTTATTTTTGTCCCAATTTCAATATCTTATGATTTCTTCCAAATTGCTCCAAAAATGCTCTGGAGGTAACTAAATGTCCCTATAGTGTAGTTACTACACTTAAGCAACCACACATTTGATCCAGAATCGACAAAAATGGCAAGGCTAACCCCTTCCGATTACAGTATCTCAGTCTATTTTTGACCTAATTTTCAAATTGCGGTTGTCTGGTAATCTGTTTTTAAATAATCCTCAGCTTGTGAACACAAAGAACATCAACAGACACCGTGCTAGAGTTTTTCTTGGCAAACTTTTATTTTCTCTCTAAGACAAAACAGCGTAGTATAGCACGACAGCTTTCACAACTAGCTAGATCCAATCCTACTCTTCATACTGACGGCGAGAAGTATAGAAAGGTTGAACTTTGCAGGAGAAAGTTAATCCCTAGTGGGGTAAAAACGGGAAATTTGTGAAGATGTTTAGAATTGGCAAGGATTGAGAAATATTCCCAGTGGTTTGATAATTGATCTCACTGATGTTGAACATTTCTTTATGCGGGAAAGGGGCGAGAAAAAAAGTGTGACTTTGAGTAAACTCAAAAATAGGCTGTATTGTCTTGCGATGAATCGTAAGTTACGATGAGCAGAACTGTAAAAAAATGTAGAGGGCCCGAAGTGGCGATCCTAGCAGGATATTTCTCATCAGCATTCTACACTCTACCTCATGTGAGAGGTCCCTGCTACGACCAAAACATCAGGCCCTCCTAATTTGTGAGATTTGCATTTTGAGTCTTTAAACAACACAACATTGGTCGAGGTCAAAGAATAGCATCCATACGTTGTCTGATCCAACATATGCATGAAATAGGACAACTGTGAAAATTTCAGCGCAATCCGCCAACTGAGTCTCGAGAAAATCGTGAAAACAACTTCATTTGTTTCGCGAAAATGCAGCATTCAACACCGTACTGTTCCAACAAATAGTTTAGATCTCGGTGAGACGTAAACTATTTCTTTTACTCATTTCTCCCAAATACAACATTTTAGGCAGAAATATTTCAGTGCGAGGTTTCTACTATAACCATCTTCAAACTGTATGAGTTTCATGTAAATCTGTGAACATTTCTGTTTTTCGATCTTACCAACGTTGTGTAGGGGCTTTAAGTCAGCAGTTTGCACTGCACCTGCACATTAGATCAGATTTGAAGGTTTGCATGGTGGAAGTACCATGTAAGTTACACCTCTCTTTTGAGACGGAGTGTGGCTCTGAAAAAGAGCCAGTAACTCAACATTTCGGGTGGTGTGTACTATGCCCGTCGTCAAGAGACTGCTGGATTCCAACTGCAGTAGTATCATCGGAGCTTAAATGTGATGTGGAGAGTTCTTGAACTTAGAGAATATTATTCCTGACTACTACTTTGAAAGAAAAAAATTCACATTAGTGGGAGAATGCAAATGAGTGTCGTAGAATATGTAATCTCGTGAAATTTGTCCCCGGCACAGATGTTAACTTACAATCGTGCAGTACTGTACCTTGAGCAACATTGAAATAAACAAACACTAAAACGAATGCCAACATATTCAGAGCCGATAGTTCTTAGGCGAGAAAAAGGCCGCTTGCACCGACAGAAAAAAAATGATTTGGATCTCGATTCAAATCACGATCCAAACTCCACTTTTGTGGTGTGTGCGGACACAATCAAATGACTATTAAAAAAAAAAAAATGGAAATCTGTTGTTAACTGCTTACCAACCCTCACCAACCCTTACCAGTCACCCTACCAGCTTTTACTCTTTGTCCTTTTGTTTCTCATCCGTGTCCTATTCACTCTCTTCCCCCTTCCTTTGTGTACATGTATCTGTTTTGTCCTTGTCACTCTGCCTTTGACAAAGGTCCTGCTAGGATCGAAACGTCAGGCCCACAAAATTTTGAGATTTGCATTTTGGTACTTTTAGTCAGTAAGCAGTTTGCAACATTTTTGTATATCTGCGTACCGACCCGTTGAACCTGCGGTAAAATGCAAAATTGTGTTTAGTGGCCCAAGGTTTTGATCCTTGCAGAACCTACATGAGAGGTCCTGCTAGGATTGAAAGCGTGGGCCACTGTTTCTAACTACAATTGTGCTTTTGACTATTAGTTTAATTAGAATCGCGATCTGAAGACCACTACCCGTGGTTCTTTTTCTAAATAATCTTGCTTGTTTAATTTGTGACCACTCATCAGAGCAATAAAAGCACCGTTTGGGTTTTTTAATGCCACCGTGCACTATGAGGCACCCCACACTTGCTGTTGGCAGCCAGTAAGTACTGAGGTCGTGTGTCTCCCTGCACAGGCCACCCTCAGGAAGGAGGTAACTGCAGTTTGACCATGAATCTAAACACAATCTCGTCATGATTTTTAGGGGGGGAACGACACCATATTTTGAGTGTGATCGCGAGTGCAAACAAAAATGTGACACTGCACACCGGGCACAGCATACTGAGTAATAACCCCACTTTTGAGATTATATCATTAGCTTTCAAATGATATCAAAATATAATATCCTCTAATACTTAAAATCTCCGAAAATAAAAAAAGAAGAAAATTGATTTGTGATCGAATTGTGGAGATACTTTTACTTCAGGCGTTGTTTACTCAAAAAGTGTTTTGGTGGGATATTCCTCATGTCGTTGTGCCGGGTCACAAATGGTCAAACAAATTTTAAAAAAACTCTGGTTTTGCGTACCAGTACTCTTACCATCTGAGCTATCCATCCCTTAGATGGTGGCCTTCCCAAATATTCAACTAGTCTTTGCCGGGGTGGGGGTGCCAGTCAGAATCAATTTAACCATTAACTGCTGTATATCTCCAGGGATCACACCCCCTCTTTCATTCAGGTGCAAACAACCAATGGTTGTAAACCTGGCTACAGCAGCTCAAACTGCACAAACTGGATGCAGCTTTTTATAAATTTAAGTCAAACAAACAAAGGAAAAACTGACAGGGACCTTTTAAAAAAAAATGGAAATAAAATGGCAAAGGAGACAAAATAATAAATCGGCGTTTGGATCGTGACTCAAATTTTTTTCGGAGTGTGGCCAGCCCTGCCGTCTCCCCTCTATTTCTGCTTCTTCTCGCTGAGAAGACTTTTGTGTAACGAGGACACGTCACCGGAGAAGGAGTCGAGGAGTAAAACGCCGTTCTCGTCAAACCAGGTGCCCACCGACTTAGTGAAGGAGGCCTCCCTCTCACCTTGGCTGGAGCTGTCTATGTAGTTCAGGACGAGTGTGTACATGTCGTCAAATCTGAGCCAGGAAACACAAGGGCAAAATACGCAAATGAGAGATTAGGAATCTCTGAAAATCCTTATGGGCCGATCTCTTAGTCAGGGTATGATGTTAACAGAGGTAGAAGTGATAAAATTACAGACGATGGACTAAGGAAGAGGGATGATGGACGGACCAGGGTGAGATCAAAGGGAAGGGCAAGCAGTAGGGAAGGGATCAAAGGAGGAAAGCTGGTAGACAGACAAGGGTGAGATCAAAGGGAAGGGCAAGCAGTAGGGAAGGGATCAAAGGAGGAAAGCTGGTACTGGTAGACAGACCAGGGTGAGATCAAAGGGAAGGGCAAGCAGTAGGGAAGGGATCAAAGGAGGAAAGCTGGTAGACAGACAAGGGTGAGATCAAAGGGAAGGGCAAGCAGTAGGGAAGGGATCAAAGGAGGGAAGCTGGTACTGGTAGACAGACCAGGGTGAGATCAAAGGGAAGGGCAAGCAGTAGGGAAGGGATCAAAGGAGGAAAGCTGGTAGACAGACAAGGGTGAGATCAAAGGGAAGGGCAAGCAGTAGGGAAGGGATCAAAGGAGGAAAGCTGGTAGACAGACCATGGTGAGATCAAAGGGAAGGGCAAGCAGTAGGGAAGGGATCAAATGAGGAAAGCTGGTAGACAGACCAGGGTGAGATCAAAGGGAAGGGCAAGCAGTAGGGAAGGGATCAAAGGAGGAAAGCTGGTAGACAGACCAAGGTGAGGTCAAAGGGAAGGGCAAGCAGTAGGGAAGGGATCAAAGGAGGAAAGCTGGTAGACAGACCAGGGTGAGATCAAAGGGAAGGGCAAGCAGTAGGGAAAGAGGATCAAAGGAGGAAAGGTGGTAGACAGACCAGGGTGAGGTCAAAGGGAAGGGCAAGCAGTAGGGAAGGGATTAAAGGGCAAGCACTTGGGAGAGAAGGGGATAAGGAAGGGAAGGAGGTGAACACAATCTCATGAGGATTTCGTTAATCTTCCTTGCTTCGGTCAAGCTCCTGTAGTCAAGTCTGCCAATGGCTTACCTTTTCATGTACGAGTCCACGATGCAGATATTGTCCGGGTCCACCCCGGCTGGATCCTTCTGGTGCACCACAAGGAAATGATTCCGCTCCACGAATGTGGTGTACAAGGTCAGCAGTCCCATCATGACAAAATACGTTCGAAGGAGTTAAGGCTCGTCTATTTTGTTTCGGGGGAGGGGGCAGGGGGAGTGGAGGGGTGCCTGGGATAGGTGTTTTTTTCAAATTCATATTTCTTACAGCAATACAAACGTCTAGGAATTTGCAGATTGCAATGATAGTCATACTATATGATAGTCATACTATGTACACATGGTCATGACTATGCAAGTTCATAATATATACTCCAGTTCATACATAAAACAAGCTCATACATATGCAAGCTCATACCTATGCAAGCTCATACATATGCAAGCTCATGCCTATGCAAGCTCATACCTATGCAAGCTCATACATATGCAAGCTCATGCCTATGCAAGCTCATGCCTATGCAAGCTCATGCCTATGAAAGCTCATACATATGCAAGCTCATGCCTATACAAGCTCATGCCTATACAAGCTCATGCATATGCAAGCTCATACATATGCAAGCTCAAACATATGCAAGCTCATGCCTATGCAAGCTCATGCATATGCAAGCTCATACATATGCAAGCTCATGCCTATGCAAGCTCATGCCTATGCAAGCTCATACATATGCAAGCTCATGCCTATGCAAGCTCATGCCTATGCAAGCTCATACCTATGCAAGCTCATACCTATGCAAGCTCATACCTATGCAAACTCATATATATGCAAACTCATATATATGCAAACTCATATATATGCAAACTCATATATATGCAAACTCATATATATGCAAACTCATACATATGCAAGCTCATACATATGCAAGCTCATACATATGTAAGCTCATGCATACACAGACAGTCTTGTGCATATTCAAGCGGGCTTTGCCAAAGGATATGAGATGACGCAGACGGCCAGGACTAGCCTGGACTGAGGGAATGGATGAAGGTAGTCATAGATGAGCGCCGTGATGGCAAAGAGGCACGATATCGTGCAGATGGCGAGACGCTTATCAATCATGCTGTGATTCTCCACATAGTTCAGACGGTCCGTCATGACCTACACGCGGAGAAAAGAAAAGGTGAGACTGAGTCAGGCTGGGTTTTTCCCTGCATAATAAACTGTGAGGCTGCTCACACTACACTTGCTTGAATCCACAAAAGCAATAACAACTCAGCATGTACATTACAAAAGTGATGCTTCCCTGAGTCTGTGACCCGATTGTAGGTGACCATTTGTGAGTCTGTGACCATTTGTGAGTCTGTGACCATTTGTGAGTCTGTGACCATTTGTGAGTCTGTGACCATTTGTGAGACTTGACCCAATTAAGAAGTATATTTAACCTAATTGTGAGTCTGTGACCCAATTGTGAGTCTGTGACCATTTGGGAGTCTGTGACCCAATTAAGAAGTATGTGACCCGATTGTGAGTCTGTGACCATTTGTGAGTCTGTGACCATTTGTGAGTCTTGACCATTTGTGAGTCTGTGACCCAATTGTGAGTCTGTGACCCAATTGTGAGTCTGTGACCATTTGTGAGTCTGTGACCATTTGTGAGTCTTGACCATTTGTGAGTCTGTGACCCAATTGTGAGTCTGTGACCATTTGTGAGTCTGTGACCATTTGTGAGTCTGTGGCCATTTGTGAGTCTGTGACCCATTTGTGAGTCTGTGACCCAATTAAGAAGTATGTGACCCAATTGTGAGTCTGTCACTACCATTCATGAGTCTGTGACCCAATTAGGAAGTTTTTGACCCATTTGTGAATAATAATAATAAAGTATCTTTTAAATAGCGCATTTCGTAAGTGAAAGCATATCTCAGTGCGCTTTACAATGCAGTTATACTGATTATAGTACAAACATAATTACAAACATTGACCAAATCTACAAGAAATTGTAGTCTGATTGAAGTCTGTGACCATATGTGAGTCTGTGACCATATGTGAGTCTGTGACCATTTGTGAGTCTGTGACCATTTGTGAGTCTGTGACCATATGTGAGTCTTCTACCCAATTGTAAATCTTCTAGTTCTCCCCAAGTCTGAGTCTGAGTCTGAGTCACAGAGATTGGGACTTGACTAAGACTCGAGACCGAGTCAGATGAGTCCGTGATTCACTCTTACCAATCTGACGGCATCGTCCAGTGCATTCTTGACTGCTGACCCATTCCACTTGTCCACCTTCACCACTTTGCTGAGCAACTGCCGATAGCGTCATAAGTGAGGCAAATCAGAAGGCAACGACAAGGTGATAGAAATAGCATTAAATAAAACAAAAGAGCAAATCCAAGTCATAACTAAACTAGTTGACCAGTAGTAGTAGGGAAGGCCACCATCTAAGGGCTAGACAGCTCAAATGGAAGAGCACTGGTACATTAGTCCAGGGGTCTCGGGTTCACGTCCCGGTGTAGTCAAAATTTTCTTACCAATTTTTTTTAATCATAACTACCGTAGTTAAAATTTATTTTAAGTTAATGTTTGCATGTGATTCTGTATGGAAATAGGGGGGGGGGGGCGTGATCCCTGGGCCTGGAGATAGACAACATTTGATTAATATTATTAATTATTATTATTTTAATAGCGGGCCATACGAGTTTAATTCGTTAAGGTGTATAGCCCGCCCTTAAATTTAACGCAAAATACAAATGACAATTACATGTGATGTTGACCTAAAACTAATTCTGAATAATCTGATGTACAGACTACGCACACGGTACAGTACATGTATGATGTATACACATTGACTATTGACTATTGTCACTGTCACTGTCAGTATTGAGTGACTCTGTGATTGAACTGAACACCCGACCACACATATGGAGTGATTCCAGGTGATTTCTCTTCAACTAAAATTTCCCATGCAGATGCTGCCCAATCCTTATCTCTCACTCAATGAATCTAAGAGTTTAAGTTAACTTCTGACCGGCTAAGTTAGAGGCAAAAAATGAAAAATAAACCAGACCCAACTCACGCTTTCACTCCCGGTGGCAGCCATTTTTTTTCGTTTTGTTTGGAAGTACACGTGCCTCTAACGCTTGGTGGCGCTATTTACAAGAGCTTGGTAGGCCCTGGGCCGGGGGCGTAATTTTTTTTTTGTAGGAGGGTTAGGGGCAAGTATCATAAATGGGGTGTCGTAATCTTCTTCTATCGTAATTTCGACACGCCTTTTTATGATAATTATTGAAAATTGCCCCTAACCCTCCTACTAAAAGAAATTATGCCCCCTGGGGATGAGGTGGGGGGGGGGGGGCAGGGGGTGTGCTTTGTTCAAATAAATTACGGTCGCTAAACTTGCAACAAAATGAATAATATCTCGTTTTATTGCTTAATTTTGTTCAGATTCTTTGGTTGAAAAAAGATAATAAAGGCCAAACTGACTGGGAACTTTTTGAATAATTCTGAAAGTTGGTGAAGAAAATTTTAACCACGGACCAGTAAAGTAGGCCTGCGAGGTTAAACTAGAGGTTAGTGGTTCAAGTCCCGGTCCATTCAAAATGCTTTGGACATTTTACTTCAAATAAGGGGGGACCCTTCAAATAAGGGGACTTATTAACTTAAACAATTAAGAATCGGGACTACACAAAGTGGGAAACTATAGTCTATAAGCTTTCACCTCGGAGTGAAGAGTTTAATTCCTTTATTCACAATTTATTTTCATTCATCATAATCTTGTGTAACTTAGAGCACCCGTTAAGTAGAAAACTGCTTTTAATCAACAACCAATGTTGTACTTTAGCTCATCATTTATAATACAGCTCTGAGGTATAAAAAGAAGAACAGTTTAATAATGATGTTAGTTGCTTTATATAATCACGTGCATGTGTGTATTCACATGCAATACTAAGGGGAGTGTTACCTTTTGTAAACAGCTGTACCCATCCTGACCCATTCGGGCCTATTGAGTGCTGTAGCCTAGCTGGTTAACCGATAATTGTTATTTGCACTTGAGTGAAAAAGTATCGTGATTTTCTGTAAATAATCATAAATTACGCCAGATAATGGTTACATGCTTCTGACTGACGCCCCCAACGCCGGCAAATTATATCCAGTCCAATTTTCTTTGGTATTTTAAGTCAATTATTAACATAATGATTCACGTCAACTCTTTGATTGTTTGATAAAAATAAACCCGACATTATTTTTGTATCTCTTTTGTATTTCTACCTTTGAGAAAAGTCCTGCTAGGATCGAAACGTCTGGCCTTCCTAGTTTTTGAGATTAAAAAGTCAATTATTTTCTTAACTTTTTAAAGTTAGTGCCACGCGGTCGGCCCTCTATTTTTAAGGAGCTTTTTGGAGCTAATTGATATCAAAATCTAGCCAGACAACCATGAGAGAACTATTGGAAACATATTCCTCGCCCAAAAGTTTCCATTTTCACTGAAATGGGGAAGATCTTAAAAAAAAGGGATTCATTATTTTAAGGGGAAAAAATTTGCAAGGTGTATAGGTGACTTTTTTGGGAGTGAAAGCATTCCCCCCCAAACAAAAAAAACCAATCCCTTAATTTTATCAATATATAAACCAGCCTGCTGGTCGACAGCCAAGTAGTATGAATCTTAATTAAATAAAAGTGCATAATTTTTGGTAAAATTGTCCCCTCCACAAAATCTCTGTATACAGAAAGTAGCACAATCGTAATATGTACAAAATAAATCTTTTTAAAAGTCGAGATCAAAACATACAATAACCAGTCAGATTGTTTTGGAGACAGGCTAGGAAAAATTTGAACAATACCACTCCGATTAAAATTATGGGCTCCTAAAACAATGATCTCAATCACCATGCACCTTGATTTCCGTTGGTCCTGACACTAAATTAAATTGACAATCCAAAATTCATATAAATATTACTCCACGAAGGGTCTTAGGAATCTTGAAACACTATAATTTTATTTTTAGTATTATTATATCTTAAAAAAACCCGGCTACTATGGCATCGTGGACGTGATAAGCACCGAGTGCTCAGTGCTTAGCCCCATTGCCTGCTGAAAGAAAATACAGGCAGCTCGGGCGGGATTCGAACCAGTGACTCCTGCTTTCTAGCGCAGACGGTCTTGAACCACCGGACCACCCGCAGGCTGGTCGAGGTCGTGTGGTGGGTTCGAATGCGCCGTGCGCAGGGCGGCAAACCCTCATCGAGCTACATTCTCCTCGGCGCAAAACATCGTTATCATAATCTACGATGGCACCGTGTACACAGTCCTATTAACAATCATGTTCAGAATTACAGGGTTCTGGTCGTGAGCATTCTCGGGGAAATCGGGATCCCACTGATCCAAGCATAGCGGTCACGTGACCGCTGGAAACCAAATCTCAGGGCCTTCTACTTTCCGGGGTGGGGGGGGGGGTTGTTGGTTGGGGAAGGGTTCGTATAGTGCGAGCCAACAGGACCAACTGACACTAGTGGTGTTTGGAATTTGGGAACCTTCCTCAGCCCTGTCTGCCCAGAGCTGGGAGCGTTCGAAGTGGTCGGTTCGCTTGGGCTCTTCCCTTTTTCATCCATGCCAAATAGTTCTCCTACTTTCAATCCGTTCTCTCTGTTCTGCCTGACGACCGTCAGCTCAGACGGGCAGAATACACGCTGCCCGAAACGTTGAGTTACCGGCTCTTTTCAGAGCCATACTCATTTTCTTAGTAAGAGATGATATACATGGAGTTACCGCGAGGCTACTTGGTATCTCCACCATGCAGACCTTCAATTAGGCCTATACTGACTGGCTCTTTTCAGAGCTATAAATTATGGTGTCACCGCAAACCTCCTACTTGGTATTTTCACCATACACACCTTCAAATCTTACCGGCTCTTTTCAGAGCCATACTCCTTCTCTTAGGAGATGCTATACATGGTGTCACCGCGAACCTCCTATGGTATTTCCAACATGCACAACTTCGAATCATATCTAATCTGCCTTTGGGAGAGACAAAACGAAAAGAAGGATGGTCCTCATTTCTTGCCGATGCCAAAGAGTCCCCTGCCCTTCTTCTTGAAGACGTCCGAGGACGAGATGCCCTTGGGCAGTGGAACCTTCTTGCCACTCGTCTCCAGGATCTTGTGCTGGTAGGCGTACGGCATGGTGGACACCTTTCTTGTCACCACTACAAAAACAAACAAACAAACAAACAAACATTCATTGATATAACGTGATGTTTTGCGTCGATGAGAATGTAATTCAATCGGGTTTTTGCCCTTGCTCGACGTGATAAGCACTGAGTGCTCAGTGCTTTGCCCGATGTCTGATCAAAAAAAATCAGGCTGCTCGGGCGGGATTCGAACCCTCGACTCCTGCTTTCATTCATTTCATTTCACAGAATCACCAATACACAGGCATTAGCTACGATTGTCTTTGTACAGACCATGGTGTGCACTGTAATGGCACCCACTAGGAAGCATAGCTTATGAATATGAGTGATGCACAGAAATGATGCACAGATGCAGAAAGTTACGACGGGTTATTCATCGTAAGTTGAGGTACGATGCATCGTAAGGCTTTGTGAAATCCAGCCCGGGTGCCGTGGTCGGAGAGGGATGAGCCGCCTGCACTGACCTGTCAGATCGCTAGGCTTGCTGAGTTGCTCGCCGTTTGCCACACTCTTCATGGCCGCCTCCCGAATGGCACTTGGAATACTGAAACCTATCCACGAATGGAGAGGGGCAGAGAGGCAGGGGGAGACACAGGGAGCGAGAGACAGGGAGAGAGAGCGAGAGAGAGAGAGAGAGAGCGAGAGAGAGAGAGAGAGAGAGAGAGAGAGGGCAGGGGGAAAGAGAGAGAGAGAGAGGTGGCGGGAGGGGGAGAGAGAGAGAGAGAGAGAGAGAGAGAGATAGAGAGAGAGAGAGAGAGAGAGAGAGAGAGAGAGATAGAGAGAGCGAGAGAGAGAGAGAGAGAGAGAGAGAGAGGGCAGGGGGAAAGAGAGAGAGAGAGAGGTGGCGGGAGGGAGAGAGAGAGAGAGAGAGAGAGAGAGAGAGAGAGAGAGAGAGAGAGGGAGAGAGAGAGAGAGAGAGAGAGAGAGAGAGGGAGAGAGACCATATTGATTAGGATTAGATGCTTTGCATGGTGAAGGATGATGCTATGTTAATAATACATGGCACTGGGGGGGATCACAGGTTGATCTGGAAAAAAAGTACCGGTGAGAAATAACTCGCCCACCTAGGGACGGACAGAATACCCTGGCCCAAAACTGGGAATTATTATTTACTGATTGTTTTTTTTTTTTTTTTTTTTTTTTTTTTGGGGGGGGGGATATAGGCTATTTCTGAGGGTAATTAGCAACAACAAAATCTGCTCAGCTATGGTTACAAAAAGGAACGGGGTCTAAGAGATTTAGGGGTAAGCCACAATTATTTCCAGAACAGTTAAGGAAACTGATGCTTTGTACTTTAGAACGGAAGAAAGACAGAAAGACTGACAGAGCCGGAGCCTTAGCCGAAGCCGGATTTTCGAAAAGTGGAAAAGAATCCCACAAAACAGCACAATAGGGCGCCCTCAAGAGTTTCCAACGCGTTGGCCAATCACAATGCGCGGAATCCAGCGCGTTGCAAGCTCTTGAGGGCGCACTATTGCGAATCGCCCGTATTGTTTCGTAGTCGTACCTTTCTCCCTGTCGCGCAGAACGGACTCTCGCTCCCGAGCGAAGCTGTCCAGCCACTCCTGCTTCTCCTCCTCCGTCTTGCAGCCGAACACGTGGTCCTTCATCAGCTGGCCGTCTTTGACCTTGAAGGCATTCTTGACCGACACGTTCCAGTCCAGTTCTGGAGTGGAGGGGGGAGGGCAAAAAAGAGCAGGATAAACATTTGCGGAGGATGCTAAGAGGAGGTGAGGGTTTGTGGAAGGCTTCGCCAGAGATGAATCTATCTGTGGCTTGAAGGTTTGAAGGTTTTGCATGATGGAAATACTAAAGTGGAAGGTTTGCGGTGACACCATGTATCACTTCTCTTGACGAGGGGCAGAGTACACACTACCCGAAACGTTGAGTTACCGGCTCTATTCAGAGCCACACTCCTTCTCGAAAGAGATGCGCTACGTGGCGTAACCGCAAACTTTCCCGCTTGGCTTCTCGTTTACGGAAACAGGGCTGCATTTCACAAAGCCTTACGACGCATCGTAAGTCGACTGACGACTGATGACTCATCGCATTGTATGATAGACCGTATGGTTTCTGTGCATCGGACGGCATCGGATGTGCGTGCATCGGATGTGCATCGGATGTGCATCGGATGTGCATCGGATGTGCATCGGATGTGCATCGGATGTGCATCGGATGTGCATCGGATGTGCATCGGATGTGCATCGGATGTCAAGAATGTGGAGGGCCAGACGTTGCGACCCTAGTCGGATCGTTCTCTAAGGTACACAGACCATGGGATGGATACTTGGGGCAAATTGAGTTTCGGATTAAAAATAAGCAGAGACAGAACTCACCCCTGCCATCCGCTATGTCTTCCACCTCGCTTACATCCAAGTCAATCCTCTTCTTGTAAAGTAATGCCCCTTTCCAATCCTGTAACGTCAGACAAAGATTTTATTGAAGTCCTGAAGATTTAAGTCCTGCAAACCTTTAAATCTTATCGAGGTTGTTTCTTATTTTCAAATTGGTTTCCATAGTGATTGTTGCCATGGTGACTTGCTCCCCATATCAATCATCGACCATGTATTAGGAACCTCCAACGGTATACTATATCCTGTAAACGAGAGTCCATTTTTTAGGACACCCATTCCAGGACGCAGTATTGGGCGGTTGTTAACCCCTTGATTTTCAAAGTGGTTTCCCAGGCTGCCATGGCAGCTCATCGGCCCGCACCCTCTCACCTTCTTGCAGACCACCAGCTGGTGATCGAAGAGGAAGATTCGCCGGCCGGGGGTCAGTCGCTTGCCCGTCAGCTGGCTGATATCACCCGTGTGGATCAGCTGGGTACTCCTGTCAAGGAGGTCCTCACCCTGGAGTGAGGAGAAACGAGACCCAGGGAGACACACATTGAAAGAATTGAAGAAATGGCAAAGAAAACTTGGACTGGAATCTGTTTGGAAAAGAGAGTTGAAGACAAGGAGCATCTTTGAACGCCGACCACATCTAAGGTCTGACTTCAGAAATTGATGGGAAAATTGAATCAGCGAAGGAGTTGACTGACTTGAACCCGAGACATCTGGATTAACGGAGGAGGAGGTGGAGGAGGTGGAGGTGGAGGAGGATGAGAAGGAGGAGAAGGAGTAGGAGGAGGAGGAGGAGGAGGAGGAGGAGGAGGAGGAGGAGGAGGAGGAGGAGGAGGAGGAGGAGGAGGAGGAGGAGGAGGAGGAGGAGGAGGAGGAGGAGGAGGAGGAGGAGGAGTAGGAGGAGGAGGAGGAGGAGGAGGAGCAGGAGCAGGAGGAGGAGCAGGAGGAGGAGGAGGAGGAAGAGGAGGAGGAGGAGGAGGAGGGATTGGGGTTGGGGAGGGGTTGGTTTTCAGGACGAGGTCTGAACGAAAGCCTATACCTCCCAGTCCCCGATGCCCTTCTGCCAGGTGGCCATCTTCTCGACGTTCTCGATGCGGCGCTTGCGGTCGTTGATGGTGACGGCCACCTCCTGCATGACCTCCAGCGCCTCGCGGAGCTCCCGGTGGTCGGCGTGCTGAGGCCGCGTGTACTTGAGCAGCTCGCGGAGCTGCAGCGGGTACTTGCAGATCTTCTGCACCGGGGTCAGGAGGAAGCCCTCCAGGTTGATCTCGATCATGTTCTGGAGGAGCCGACACGCCTGTTGCGGAGAGAGGGGGAAAAACACCCACCACCGATCAAAATGAAGGTGCTTGGGTAGTGGACTCTAAAGGATAGGAATGCCTCTGCTCCGAATCGTCCACGCTGGAGACGAGAGCTGTGCGGACCCGCAGCCTCCACAGAGAAGAAGAAGGTGCTACGCCTGGCCTCGGAGGAACAAAGAGCCCAGGAGCAAGACATGACCTGCCGGGAGCTTGCCACTTTTAATAAAAAGGCCAGATGTTTCGAAGCTAGCAGGACCTTTCTTAAATGGCCTGATGTTTCGAAACTAGCAGGACCTTTCTTAATGGTCTGATGCTTCGAAACTAGCAGGACCTTTCTTAAATGGCCTGATGTTTCGAAACTAGCAGGACCTTTCTTAAATGGACTGATGCTTCGAAGCTAGCAGGACCTTTCTTAAATGGCCAGATGTTTCCAAGCTAGCAGGACCTTTTTTAAATGGCCAGATGTTTCGAAGCTAGCAGGACCTTTTTTAAATGGCCTGATGTTTCGAAGCTAGCAGGACCTTTCTTAAATGTCCTGATGTTTCGAAGCTAGCGGGACCTTTCTTAAATGGCCTGATGCTTCGAAGCTAGCAGGACCTTTCTTAAATGGCCTGATGTTTCGAAACTAGCAGGACCTTTCTTAAATGGCCTGATGTTTCGAAGCTAGCAGGACCTTTCTTAAATGGCCTGATGTTTCGAAGCTAGCAGGACCTTTCTTAAATGGCCTGATGCTTCGAAGCTAGCAGGACCTTTCTTAAATGGCCTGATGTTTCGAAACTAGCAGGACCTTTCTTAAATGGCCTGATGTTTCGAAGCTAGCAGGACCTTTCTTAAATGGCCAGATGTTTCCAAGCTAGCAGGACCTTTTTTAAATGGCCAGATGTTTGGAAGCTAGCAGGACCTTTTTTAAATGGCCTGATGTTTCGAAGCAAGCAGGACCTTTCTCAAAATGGCCTGATGTTTCGAAGCTAGCTGGACCTTTCTAAAATGGCCTGATGTTTTGAAGCTAGCAGGACCTTTCTAAAATGGCCTGATGTTTCGAAGCTAGCAGGACCTTTCTTAAATGGCCTGATGCTTCGAAGCTAGCAGGACCTTTCTAAAATGGCCAGATGTTTCGAACCTAGCAGGACCTTTCTGAAAATGGCCTGATGTTTCGAAACTAGCAGGACCTTTCTTAAAGGTCAAGGTTGACAAACCCTGACAATGTTTCAACTCTGGCTGGACCTTTTTCAAGAGAGACCGGTGATTTCGATCACACATTGTGGCCTACCTCAAAGAACTGGCAGTACTTCTGCCTGTCCCTGAGTAGTTTCAATTCCCTTAAGGCGTTGGGGTAGTTGTTGCAGTACTCCGAGTAGGTCTCAAATCCATTCTTCTGTACGAGGCAACAAGATGACAAGAAAAGAAAAGAAAAACATTAGGATGAATGTCAACATTAAGATGGCTTTGAGAAGAAGGGAGAGAAAAGGAGAAGGGGAGAGTGATACAGAGTTGGAGAAAGAGAGAGGTAGAGAGAGAGAAGGGAGAGAGAGAAAGGGGGGAGAGGGAGGGAGAAACAGATGTGAAACTAAGAGAGGAACAAAGAGACAGAGTTGGAGAGAGAGGCAGAGAGACCGGTGGAGAGAGAGAGACAGACATGGAACAAGTAAGAGGATGAGGGGAGGATGAAGGGGAGGAGGAGGAAGAGGAGAGAAGTAAGAGGAGATGAGGAAGAGGAGAAGGAGGTGGAAGAAAGGGAGATGAGAGAGAGACGGACAGACATAGAGTCTTACGTGTTCCAGGAAGCAGCTGCCAATGCGGCTCATGTGAGGCCTATCCGGGAGAATGCTCGCCTCCAGCTGAAGGAGGAAGCCCTTCTGGAAGCTGTAGATCTCCTCGATGTTGCCGAAGAGGGCGTCCATGATCACCACCGAGAACATCTCGGGCCGGTCGGCGGCCTGGTTGATGTACCCCTGATGAGTGTCCCAAAGACCCATTATATTGGTGTATTTCTTTATTTATTTAGTCAGCCAAGTCACGCAAGTCACGCAAATCGAGTCGGGACCTTTTCCCTCCAAGGACATAGACGAAGAAAGGCCTCTTTCTAAGGTCATTTGAGAAAGGTAACTTTACAACGACCAACTGCTAAGATAAATTCCGCCAGCAAGCACACAAGTGACTCCTCCTCCTCCCCTCCCCCTCTTTCTCCTCTCCTCTCCTCTACATCCTTCACTTCTTCCTCCTCCTCTTTCTCCTCTTTCTCCTCCTCCTTCTCCTCCTCTTCCCCTTCCCTCTCCTCCTCTTCCTTCTATTTTTTCCCTCCTCTCCTCATCCATCTCCTTATTCCCCGCCTCTTCCCCTTCCCTCTCCTCTTCCTCCTCCCCTCCTCCTTGTTCCCTCTCCTCTCTCCTTCCTCCTCCTCTTCCTCTTCATCTCCCTCCTCCTCGTTATCCCCCTTCCCTCCTTCATCTTCCTCCTCCTCTCCTCCTCTTCCTCCTCCTCTTCCTCTTCATCCCCTCCTCCTCCTCATCGTTATCCTCGATCCCCTTCCCTCCTCCATCTTCCTCCTCCTCCTCCTCGTTCCCCTCCTTCTCCTCTCCCTCCTCTCCTCATCCTCCTCTTCCTCTTCCTCTTCCTCCTCCTCTTCCTCCTCCTCCTCGTTCCCCTCCTTCTCCTCTCCCTCCTCTCCTCATCTTCCTCCTCCTCTTCCTCTTCCTCTTCATCCCCTCCTCCTCATCATCGTTATGCTCGATTCCCTTGCCTCCTCCATCTTCCTTCTCCTCCTCCTCCTCCCCGTTCTCCTCCTCCTGGCTCGCTCACCTCGCAGACGTCGTGCAGGTTGCGGACGTAGTCCCGCTCCGTGGTGATGATCTCCTCCACCACCTTGGCCCGGACCTGGTCGTTGCTCAGAAAGCTCAGGCTGACCTTGCGGCTCTTCATGGAGGCCGGTGAGCTGGCCGCACTCTCCCTCTCCCCCTTCAGCCTCTCCACGCACTCCTCCACCGTCTCCCCTTGGCTGACCCGTAACTGGTGACAGAAGACGACCCCCATCCCCGAAAAAAAAGGTAAAACAAGATCTTAATCATTTTTAATGTTGTGTTGCAAAACACCGTACCGGGATCGACAAGGACCGGACGTGAGAAATTATACCTTCGGAGAATTGGATTCGTGTGTGTCCGATGGTTTATTCCAGCATAACTCAACTCGGGTAATATAAGAATGAACAAAAAGCTAGGGTTTGGTTGGGTTGGGTTGGGCGTTGTCAACGGCGGCATGGCGTCGTCGTGAACTCACCCGGACAAACTGGGCGGGCACCCAGCCCTCACGCTCCCCGATGCAGCCCCACCACCAGCTCCGGTCGCGCATGTCCGTCACCTCGATGAGGTCGCCGGCCACGAAGGCCAGCTCGGCCTCGTCCATGGTGACGTGGTCCCACAGGGCCTCGGCAAAGGTGGGCATGGTCTCCGGACTGTAGGCCTGAGGAGGGAGGGATTGAGGGAGGGATTGAGGGAGGGATTGAGGGAGGGATTGAGGGAGGGATTGAGGGAGGGATTGAGAGAGGGATTGAGGGAGGGATTGAGGGAGGGATTGAGGGAGGGATTGAGGGAGGGATTGAGGGAGGGATTGAGGGAGGGATTGAGGGAGGGATTGAGGGAGGGATTGAGGGAGGGATTGAGGGAGGGATTGAGGGAGGGATTGAGGGAGGGATTGAGGGAGGGATTGAGGGAGGGATTGAGGGAGGGATTGAGGGAGGGATTGAGGGAGGGATTGAGAGAGGGAGGGATTGAGGGAGGGATTGAGAGAGGGAGGGATTGAGGGAGGGATTGAGGGAGGGATTGAGGGATGGAGGGATTGAGGGAGGGTCGGGTTGAGAGGAAGGGATTGAGGGAGGGATGGGAGAAGTGAGGAGAGGAGGAAAGAAGGGAGGAAAGGAAAACTTAATGTCTGTTTTCATAGTTAATACATAAATCCTACGTTGTTAGAAAACATGTTTCGATTTTAGCAGGTCCCTTCGTTAGGGTCTGTTTAAGGATTGGTTCTAGAATTTCAGGAGGTCATCTTAACGGTGATTACGTCCAGTCTGAAGACTATAGGTCTTCTCGGAGCCATACTATAATTCGGACTCCATTAAATGATCGTGATTATTAGTGGAGTTTTTAAGTTACCGGCTCTTTTTTTAGAGCCACACTCCTTCTCGAAAGAGATGTCGTACATGGTGTCCCCGCAAAAAAACAACACATTGTGCTTTATACCCTCAAATGCAACGTCCTTCAAATCTATCTCACACTAAAATCTGAAAATGACAAAGGCGTGAAAGGCTGTAAAATACACGACACCATTAAACAAAAGTCAATCGAAATTCAACAACATCTGCAGACCCGCATATTTTCCGCTGTTTTCACGATCGGAAGTTGGCGGTATAGCACAGCAACAATTGATGGTGTCTCTGACATTATTTAATGGTGCATAACGAATAGCCTGAAATCTTCCCGCTACGGAATACCAACCTCAAAATTGTACTCATCGCTGAATGAGGTCAACACTTCGCCCACCTCTGTATCTATTACTGAAAGGAGATTTTTTACAAAGAAAATGAAATGATAATGTAGGAAATTAGCAATGCTTTATTGACCTAAATATCGTGACTTATCGTATTTCTCAAAAGCAAGCAGTAGGGAAGATATCAAAGCTGGTAGACAGACCAGGGTGAGATCATACGGAAGGGCAAGCAGTAAGGAAGGGATAAAAGGAGGAAAGCTGGTAGACAGACCAGGGTGAGGTCAAAGGGAAGGGCAAGCAGTATAGGGAAGGGATCAAAGGAGGAAAGCTGGTAGACAGACCAGGGTGAGATCGAAGGGAAGGGCAAGCAGTAGGGAAGGGATCAAAGGAGGAAAGCTGGTAGACAGACCAGGGTGAGATCAAAAGGAACGGCAAGCAGTAGGGAAGGGATCAAAGGAGGAAAGCTGGTAGACAGACCAGGGTGAGATTAAAGGGAATGGCAAGCAGTATAGGGAAGGGATCAAAGGAGGAAAGCTAGTTGACAGACCAGGGTGAGATCAAAGGGAAGGGCAAGCAGTATAGGGAAGGGATCAAAGGAGGAAAGCTGGTAGACAGACCAGGGTGAGATCAAAGGGAAGGGCAAGCAGTAGGGAAGGGATCAAAGGAGGAAAGCTGGTAGACAGACCAGGGTGAGATCAAAAGGAAGGGCAAGCAGTAGGGAAGGGATCAAAGGAGGAAAGCTAGTTGACAGACCAGGGTGAGATCAAAGGGAATGGCAAGCAGTATAGGGAAGGGATCAAAGGAGGAAAGCTAGTTGACAGACCAGGGTGAGATCAAAGGGAAGGGCAAGCAGTATAGGGAAGGGATCAAAGGAGGAAAGCTGGTAGACAGACCAGGGTGAGATCAAAAGGAACGGAAAGCAGTAGGGAAGGGATCAAAGGAGGAAAGCTGGTAGACAGACTAGGGTGAGATCAAAAGGAAGGGCAAGCAGAAAAGAGGGGGTCCAAGGAGGAAAGCTGGTAGAAAGGTGAGATCAAAGGGAAGGGATCAAAGAGGGAATGTTGTAAGACAGACCAGGGTGAGATCAAAGGGAAGGGCAAGCAGGACCTTTCCCAGATGCTGAACCAAAATAACTAATGTCTTTGAAAGAGGTCCTGCTAGGATCGTAACCTCAGGCCCTCAGAATTTATTTGGATGGTTTTTGTTTTTCGACTCACAGTCCGCCAGCGAGTTTTTCCGGGGAGGCACGGCTCTCTCCTGCCCGTCCACCAGCGACATGTGGTTGGGGATGCTCCGGGGGCGAGCCAGGGAGGGCGTGTCCTCCGGGGCGGGGCTCTGGGCGTGGTCGACCACGCCCTCCTGGTTCCGCTCCTGGGGGTCGGACAGCTCGCTCAGGGCGCGGCGTCGGGTCTGCCCCGTTCGGCGGACCACATCCGCTGAAGGTCGATAAAAAAAAAATCACAACAAGAATCTTTAAACAAAGGGGAAAAGATGCAGGAGAGTTCGATCAGAATTGAAGGTTTGCATGATGGAAGTACTGAGTGGAAGGTTTGCGGTGACACCATGTAGCACATCTCTTTTGAGAAGGAGTGTGGCTCTAAAAAAAGAGCCGGTAACTTAAAAACTCCACTAATAATCACGATCATTTAATGGAGTCCGAATTATAGTAGGTCAAGTAAACAAAATAGTTTCTCATCCTAACTAAGTGCATTCGATTGACAGATTCCATGCATTGTGATTGGCCAAACGCATTGCAGACACTTGAGGGCGCACTACTGCGACTTGCCCGTATTGGGGTGCAGCACACAAAATACATTCAAGATGGCTCCGCCGAGCTGATTATCATAAAGTGTGGACCCACAACTTTTTAATAAGTGGTCTTTGGAGGCTAATTAACTGATACACTGTAGAATAAGTGACACTTAAGACTACCTGGGGGTTCACTCTTCAATTTGGTATGTCATTTGGCCCATATCTGGCTTTAAATGTGGCCCTATTTGGCTGTAGAAGTGGAGGGGTCCATCCCTAAAGCCTTGAAATTCGGCTTGGAAGGCTACACATTTGGGTTTGTTTTTTTCTAAGGTAATAAGCAAAACATCTAATCGGCTAAGGGCACTAAAATTGAAAAGAATCTGAGAGATGAAGGTCCAAACTACAATGTTCAGTATAGCTACAAGAACTGAGAGACTTTTGGGCGTGGGATAATTGGCTTTGAAAGTGAGTGTTTTTGTACAGTGTTCAATGGGAGCTCTATTTAGTGTTCTGTACCCATTGGGCTAAGGCGAACCGTTCTGTAGAGCGAGCCCCTGTACCTTCATTGTCGGTGTTCTGGGCGGCTTTGAGGACCGCTTTGACATCTCCGGGGTCGGTCTTGGCCCGGCGGGGCGGGTGGCGTGGCTTGGGCGGCATCTTGACGTCCTTCTGTCCCGCGGTGCCCGTCGGGTCGTCGGTCAGGGAGAAGGTGACCTTCTTGGGCGAGGCCACCGCCTCGGGGCTCCCCGGAGGAGAAGAGAGGGAGCGGGTGAGGGACAGACGGGGAACCAGGGATCGCCTGGCTTTGGAAACTACCGTGGCAACGGAGGGGGGGATGGGATGACAAAAATACATGAGTACACAATGCAAAAACTGTTGCAAAACTGTTGCAACCAGTGCTGTTGTCCAGATATTTTTGTCGAGAAACTTATATCGATGTCGACATAAGCATCATGTCGACATAAGATCGTATAAGCGACTTTGACATTTTTTTTTTTTTTTTTTGGGGGGTAATTTGTTCAAAAGTTCCTCCTCAGTTTTTCATTGATTCGTTTGACTTGAATTGAAAAACCTGCACCCACTTTCTGTTGATTCCCGAGCTGCTGCACTCAATTTGTTGTTTGCATCTGAATGAAACCGGGGATGTGATCCATGGAGATAATACGGCAGTTAATTAGTGGTTAATTATAGTTAATTAGTGGTTGAATTGCTTCAGACCGGTGCAAAGACTAGTTGAATATTTAGGAAGGCCACCATCTAAGGGCTGGATAGATCAGATGGTTAGAGCACTGGAATGCAAAACCAGAGGTTTTTTTCTTTTATTTGTTTGACTAGTTTTGTTTACACTCGCGATCGCACTCAAAATATGGTGTCTGTTTCATACGGCCGCCATCTAAGGGCAGGTAGCTCAGATGGGAAGAGCACTGGTAAGTAAAATAATGTAATATCCCCAGAGGCCTCAGGCTCAAATCCCGGTCCAGTCATTTTTTAGCAACTTAGGATTTTGTTTATCTTGTCCTTCCTCTAGAGATGAAACATTGATTTCACCGGCGAATTAGAAGCCGTCCGTCTGGCTCACCCTTCGAACTGGATTCTCTGCGACCGATGGAGACGGCGGAGAGCCGGCGCTCGTCGACCTCCGACGGGCAGTCGGCCGCCGTCGAGCCCGGCTCCCACTGCAGGTCGACGAGGTCAGAGGACAAAGGTCGAGAGGGTGGGTTGCTGCTGCCCAGGGACGAGCAGGGACTGTACATGTTGCTGCTGCAGGTGTCGCTGTCACACTGGAGGGGGGAGGGTAGGGTCATCAGGGGGTTGTTGTTATTTCAGAAGTGGAACTCGGCTCTCTCTCTCTTTTCCCTCAGAAACTCCATACGATGAAATAATTATCTTGAAACGATCTGTGGGCAGGGTCTCGGTAATCGCCCGATTCTGTCAGGTCATGTCGCGACTACCCAAGTCACCCCGTTCCCAAGTAACTTCGTACTCAAGTAACTTCGTAACCAAGGTGAACAAGGTGACCAAGGTCACAAGGTGACCAAGGTGACCAAGATGAGATGACTTGGGTACGAAGTGACTGGTGTATGAAGTGACTTGTGTACGAAGTGATTGGGTACGAAGTGATTTGTGTACAAAGTGACTTGGGTACGAAGTGACTTGGGTACGAAGTGACTTGGGTACGAAGTGACTTGGGTATGAAGTGACTTGAGTACGAAGTGACTTGGGTACGAAGTGACTTGGTACGAAGTTACTTGGGTACGAAGTGACTTGGGTACGATGTGACTTGGGTATGAAGTGACTTGTGTACGAAGTGACTTGGTATGAAGTGACTTGTGTACGGAGTGACTTGGGTACGAAGTGACTTGGGTATGAAGTGACTCGGGTACAAAGTGACTTGGGTACGAAATGACTTGGGTACGAAGTGACTTGGGTACGAAGTGACTTGGGTATGAAGTGACTTGGGTACGAAGTGACTTGGGTAAGAAGTGACTTGGTATGCTATGAAGTGACTTGGGTATGAAGTGACTTGGGTATGAAGTGACTTGGGTACAAAATGACTTGGGTATGAAGTGATTGGGTACAAAGTGACTTGGGTACGAAGTAACTTGGGTACGAAGTGACTTGGGTACGAAATGACTTCGGTACAATGAATTCAAAGAGTCTTGGGTACGAAATGACCCACACTCTCTCGATCGGTTGGGTACCGTAGGCTAAGAGAGTTGGCTACTCACCGCCACGCAGGCCTCCTCAGTCGTCGGCCGATCCTTGACGATGCCGCTGTCCACGCTGCTGCCGGGAATGGCCTCCGTGCTGAGGTGCATAACCACCAGCTGGGCGTTCTCCACGGGGGACAGGCCGCGCTTGCGCTGCCGGACCGGGTTGCGGAGCGAGTGGCAGCGCTGGAAGCCGCCGGGCGGCCGGTCGGACCGCTGGGCCGCCGCCGCGGCCGCCGACCCCGCGCCCTCCTCCCCCTCGGCCTCCTCCCCCGGAGTCCGCGAGGGCGTCCCGTGCCAGGTCTTCCGCAGGGTCGTGTCCTTCGTCAACGGCACCGGCCCGAAGAGGGCCCGGTGGCGGGCCGGCACGACCAGGCCGCCCGGCACGACGTCCCGGCGGATGAGGTTGGTGGCGTCCGACAGCGGCGCGGTGGAGCCTCGCTCTGACGCCGGGTGGTGGGAGCCCGAGTCCCCTCCATCCTCCTTTGAAGAAGCGGCCGCCAACACTCTGGGAGTCTCCTCCGGGTCCAGCTTGATGATCTCGGGTCTGGGCTTGGGCTTGGGCTGGCCCTTCCTCTTCCTCCACCTCTGGATTCGGGACAGCAGGACCTTGGGGGTGATGGCCTTCTCCCTGATGAGGTCCGTCTCCTCTTTCGCCGAGGACGGCCGGACCGAGGGGGTCTTCCTCGACTCGCCGCCCGCCCGGTCCAGCTCGGGCGCCAGGGAGACGGTGTCCGGCGAGCGCTCGCCCGAGGACGCTGCCGCCGCAGTCTGGAACTGGGCCACGGACTTCCAGCCGCGGATCGGCCCGAGGAAGCCCTGGTGGTGAGAGAGGACGGCGCCGCCGGGCAGGGAGGTCAGGCTCCCGCGGCTCGGCGTCCTCCGGTAGGCCGGGGTGGGCGGGCTGCTGGGCGGGGAGTGCTGGGTCAGACGCATCAGCTCCTGGTTCAGCCGGCTGATGCGGGACACCATCTGGAGCTCGGACGCCTCCTCCGGGGAGGAGGACGCCTGCGACTCCCCTCTGAGGTCCAGCAGGCCCTCGCTCAGTGCGATGGCCATGCTCTTCTTCCTCCGCCGGAAGGCCTGCATGGACTCGCCCGCCAGGGAGGCCCCTGCCTCGGCCGCCTTTCCGCCGTCGGCCTGGCTCTTGTGGGCGAGTCTGGCAGCGGGCTTCCTCGTTCTCGGAGGGGTGGAGACTGAGGGGTCGTTGGGCGTGGGACTGGACGGTTCGGTGGAGGTCTTCCCCTCTCGGTCCCGCTCGATCCTGAGGCGGGTCTTGTGGCCGACGTCGTCCAGCTTCCGACGGGTGTCCTTGATGCTCTCCGCAGCGCCGGCGCCCGACGAGGACCGGGAGCGACCGGCCGGCTTGGGCGGTCGGAGGCCGCCGCCGGCGCCGGTGATCCCGGCCCCGGTCCCATCGCCGAGGGGACTGACGCTGCCGCCGGAGCTGGTCGCCAGGACGCCGTCCTGCTCGGGGCGTCTCCACTCGTCCGGCTCCGCTCCGCTCCAACCGTCGCAGTTCAGCCGCTGCTTGAGGGAGAACCGCTTGCCGACGACGGCCGAAGCCGCCGCCGACGCCGCTTCCCTCATGCCGGCGTCCGGCTGCTGGTCCTGGTGCTGTTGCTGGTGGCGGAAGCCGCTCCGGGACGATCCTCCCGACGATGGTGAGACGGCGTCCGGGGCCGCGTTCTGGTCGGGCGCCGGCTTCCACCGGCCCCCGCCGCTCGCATCCCGGCGCCCCTCGCGCTGCTGCTCGGCGTAGACGGACTCGAGCCGGGACTTGAGCTCGTCCGAGGGCAAGACCCAGGGGCTGAAGCCGGGGACTGCGGGGACGGCCGGCCGGCGAGACTTGGCAGTCGACTCACCAGAGGGGTCGGTCAGCGGACAAGGATCCCCCACAGCGTCACTCACGCCATCTCCCCTGGACAGGAATGTCACCGGTGTGTGGGGGCTACGTGGCTCGTTCTCATCGTCCTGATAAAGCAACGACAGAAACACGAGGAGCTTGTGTCACGCATCAATATGTCTTTTAGGAAGATCCCCCCAAATCACCAAGTCAGACCCTCAAAGTTTTCTAGATGTGTTTACTTTAAAGCCCCTACACAACATAGGTAAGATCGAAAAACGGAAATGTTCACAGATTTACATGAAACTTATACACTTTGAAGATGGTTATAGTAGAAACCTCGCACTGAAACATTTCTGCCTAAAATGTTTTTTTTTTTAGGAGATAAGAGTAAAAGAAATCGTTTACGTCTCACCGAGATCTAAACTTTTTTTCGGAACAGTATATGGCGTTGAATGATGCATGTTCGCGAAACAAATGAAGCGGTTTTCACGATTTTCTCGAGACTCGGTTGGCGGATTGAGCTGAAATTTTCACAAGTGTGCTATTTCATGCATAATGTTGGATCAGACAACGTATGGATGCTATTCTTTGACCTCGACCAATGTTGTGCCGTTCGCAGCATCGTTGAAATACTTATGATTTTATGGATTAACGTATACCGTACTAGGGGAACGTTAATCCAGAGGTCTCGGGTTTTTTCTTTGCAAATTTTTACAATGATTGAAAGTCACTTGTTTCCAGGACGGTAATCAGCGGGTTTTGGCATTTCCTTCCAATGAATGGGAGGCAAGAATAAGGTTGTAAACTGCTTGCTCAATCACATGCTCCAAAGTTGAGGACCTGACGTTCCGATCCTACCACTAGCAGGACCTTTCTCAGAGCCATATCTTGGCTCTGAGAAAGGTCCAACAAGAAGGACAGAACTTCTCGTATCAAAACGTCAAGCTTCTATCATCACAATTCAAGTGAGGTTGTCCACCGAGATAAAGGTTCCAAATGCACGCACACATAATGCCCACTCGATGAAAGGAGTGTATAATAATTTGTGTGTATGTATATATTATATTCTAGAGATAGTTGGGGATGATACTCAGAATGAGTCTCACACCAAACTGAAAAGATATCTGGTCGTAGACTGCCTGAATTTCTCAGGCCTCGTGATCCCATGCACGATAGTCTCAGGGAGAGAGTTCCAAAGTTGTGTGAAGTATGGTGAGAAGGATCGCTGGTGATTTGCAGATCTGGATGCAACCTGTCTTATACGGAAGGGATGATCCCGTACAGAACTGCGCAGTGACCTTGTGTGTTGATGGAAACCATGAATTGAAAGGCACCTGGTCTATAGGCTGAACCGTGGCTAGCAGTGAAAGAAAGCTTCGTCTGAGGTACACATTGAGCAACACTGTTCAATGCGGATCAGTTGGCGCATTCAGACTTCTCGCTGGCGTGTTAATATTATTTCAGGCTCGCATTGACGGGTGGTATACACCACGGTGCCACACACTGCCGAGTTTCATAGGTTTCAAGCCTCCCCCCTTTTTTCGGCCGGACTGCAAGTTAATCGAGCGCGAACTTCTGACAAAGACAGCCAAAAACCTAAACTCACACTGGTCCATGTCGATATAAACAAGAGAGCCGTTAGGAAACACACCCTTTTTTGTTTCGCGTTTCGGGTTACGGGACGACAGGAACTTGCGAAGGCGGCGCGGAGGAAACAAAAAAAGTAGAAAATCCGACCGAAACAGGAGCCGATGAAATTCCTGAGCTTTTATTCTCCTCTGGATCACTTCTGTCTTTTCAACCCTTCTCTTTCCTCGTTTGAAATCGATATTATTTTTTTTCTTTTCTCGCTGGAGTCGGGGCCGTGTAACTAACGCCCCTCAACCCACTGCTGGGCGCTCATTGGGTCCGCGGTGTTTCTCGACTATTGTCCAGTGTGTGCTGAAAGAGACAGAAAGCAGTCTGTATTCCCCGGGGAACAACAATTCAGAAGAAAGAAAAAGGAAGGACAGCCTTTAGATGACCGAAGGCCGGCTCGGGTCGGCAGCAGAGGGAACTGGCCCATACACAACCGGCTAACCCCTGTATTTTGTTCACATCAATCGCCTCTTCCAACTGTAACCTTCCTTGGTCTATGAACTATAACCATCGCTTGTGTGACCACTCATGGCAGGTCGATGCTTTTTTCCCCCCACCATAAACCACCAGTGCTGTTGTCGAGATAGTGTTCTATGTCGACACGCCGACACAAATTCATGTCGATGTCGACATCATGTCGACATAAGGTAGTAAAAGCGTTAAAACTTTGTTTGTGTATTAAAGTTAATATTTTTTGGGAATAGAACTATGCCTATGCAGAAATGATGCAAACTGCTTATTGACTATAAAATGTGGAAGGTTTGCGGTGACACCATGCAGCACTTTCTTCTCTTTCAAGAAGGAGTGTGGCTCTGAAAAGAGTTACCGGCTCTTTTCAGAGCCATACTCCTTCTTGAAAGAGTGTTACATGGTGTCACCGCAAACCTTCTATACTTAGTAACCTTTCCACAATGCAAACCTTCAGGTCTTATCTGACTATAAAATGACCAAAAAGTGAATATAAAAAATTAGGAGGGCCTGACGTTTCGATCCTAGCAGGTACCTTTATCAAAGGCATTTTTGTTCAAACCTTATTGAATTAAATTCTCCCCGACGCCATAAAGTACCATGTAATATCTACGGTCCCATGTTTAGAAAGCTTGCACTTCAACATTTCAAAATCTCAAAATTGAGTGGGTCTGACGTTTCGATCCTAGCAGGACCTTTCTCAAAGGCAGAGTGACGAGGACAAAACAGATACATGTACACGAAGGAAGGGGGAAGAGAGGGAATAGGACACGGATGAGAAACAAAGGACAAAGAGCGAGTGAGTGAAAGAGTTATACGAAGAGTAATAGACCAGCACAGGTAACTGTTCACGTTGACAGTAACAACAAAAATATTTCAATCTCACCAAACAAAATGCGTAGTATGAATAAGAATAAAGAACGTAAGTGCAATTTCACAAAGAATTGTGTTCAGAGTGGAATGTTGCTGAAAGTCAGATTGAATTTGAAAAAGAAAAAAGTGGTATTTGTGAGACTCCACGTTGGTCCGGGGAATTTGTTCCTGGAGATCGGGAAAAGGGTCATACTGCCGGAGGCGTGCCAGAAGGCATCGACTGTTTGTTGCTATTAAAGGGCACATATTTCCCCCGATGCCGTGGATACATTCGAAGGTATAGTTCAGGAGAGGGTTTGCAGTCTCCTGACGACGGGCAGAGTACACACTGCCCGAAACGTTGAGTTACCGGCTCTTTTCAGAGCCACACTCCTTCTTGAGCGAGAAGTGCTACATATGGTGTCACCGGAAACCTTCCACCTATAAACATGCAAAAAGCACCCTCTCATTCCCCTCACTCACACCGCGAGCTCACCCTCTGGTTGCAGAACACTTAATCGAGCTCCCATAGAACACAGTACAACAAATTTCAATGTAAAGTATTCTATACACGTTTCTCATGTCTTGTAAGTACACTCCAAATTGTAGATGGGACCTTAATCTCTCATTTTCTGTAAATTTTTGTTGTCCTTAGCCTCCTTAATCAGTTAATCCTCCTTAATCAGTTAATCCTCCTTAATCAGTTAATCAGCCTCCGAAGACCCCTTATTAAAAACAATTGTGGCTCCACAATTTATATGCTCATCAGCTCGGCAGAGCCATCTTGGATGGAATGAGTGTGCTGCAACCTTCTGTCACTTCGTTCCCTCGCAAAATGGTCCCCTCATCCACCCCCCACTTCTCAGAAACGGTTAACGCCGTCCCTGCCCTGATTCCAGACGCACGTACAGGCCCACCACAATGCTTTAGACTCGCTCCCCGTCCGACCCGTGACCCGTGGAACGTGGAGATATCGGCACGTCCACAAAAAAAAACCCACCCAAACTCCCAAGCCCATTCATTGATGAGGGGAAAACCTTGATTGCCAACTCTGCCTCTCGCAGAGTCTGAGAGATGAAAGTTCAAACTCCAATCATCAGTACATGTATAGCCACACGAAACTGAGATACTTATGGGTATGATGTTTTGTATTCCCCTTGAAAACGAGGGGTTCTGTACTATACGGTACACGGGAGCTTGATTTAGTAACGTAATCTGCACCCTTTAGCAGTTTGACTGAATGGAGAAAGCTTGATCTTAACTTGGGTCTCTCTCATGCGGGATCATAGCTAGCTCTGTGTGTATATGTGGGCGCGAATCTAGTGCCTTGTGGAGACCTAGTCCAATAGGTTGAATAGGTCTCCACAGGGAAATTCTAAAGGTGTATCCACAAGGTTTTCACGAAAATGATATTTGGAAATAACTCAAAAAACGGGAAATTTGTGATGGGTGAGAATCAGTCGCAAATAGAAGTGTTACCTAATAAGGGACATACGGTCCAAATTTCTACCCAGGAAAGTGAATGTGGTTGAAATGGGAGCGTTTTAAAAACATCATTTCTCACTTGGTTGTGTTATACGAGAACAAAGCAATGTCTCCACAAGGATAACGATTCGGGTATGTGTGATAGTGGGAGGTGCTCACGAAAATCCCGACTCTACATCTGAAGAGAGTGGACCGTTTCTCAGTCCAAAGTAACAAGAGTTACCGGCTCTTTCTCAGAGCCACGCTCCTCCTTCGAAAGAGAAGTTATACACGGTGTCACCGCAAACCTTCCACTAAAGTAACAAGCGTAGGGAATGCGGCTGCAAGTTAGCCGTGCAGAAACCACTGGCGTTCTAGTTGCAAAACCGGTCACTATACCTGGCTCTTCTCAGAGCCACCGTGCAGCCATGCCGCCCCATCTCGCAAGAGATGATGTACACCGGTGCAACCACAAACCTTCCACTCCGTACGTGTATACTTCCACCGTGCAAACCTTCAAATCCCAACAAATCCTTTGCCGATGGCCGATGGCTATAGGCTGATGGCTGCCAAGTGAAACACCTGCGATTCACGTAAACTTCCACCCACCCCCAAGTTCGCTCTATAGACAGTCAGTGACTCTACGCCAAAGTTCGCGCACTTTCAGGCAAAAGAAAAGGGGGGTGATTCCAAAGATTTTCCACAAACCTCCCGAGCCGCTGCACTGACGTCAGTGGCGAGGGGGTGGGGAAATGGGTTAGAGACAAACGATCGGCTGAATTGCGCGGAATGTCCCGCCCCTAGGTGAGGTTGCTATATATTGACGTTTTACCTATTATCAATTTAGGGTAGCCACGGAAGAGCGTGAGTTTATTATCCACACCTATAGGCCTCAATGCAGCCCCCTCTTTCCTCTCTATTTCTCTCTCTCTCTCCACTTCTCTCTCCCCTCCAGCAAAACGCACACACTCGGTACCGGTATATAGATATTCTCTTGAACAATTTGCATGCAGAGGAAATGTGGGCGAGTTTGGCCTAGGACTGGACATGCATCGTGCAGTGACGTGCACTGTGGTGGGAAAGACAGTTTTCAGTTTTCAGCAAGGTTTCAGAGAAGATAGATAAGACTTGAAGGTTTGCATGGAGGAAGTACCAAGTGGAAAGTTTGCGGTGACACTTGTAACAGAGTATACCGTTCGAAACGTGGAGTTCCACTGGCTCTTTTTCCGAACCACACGTACTCACAATAAATGTTTGCATGGTGTTACCGCAAACCTATTACTTCTGCTATTGTCACCATGGAAACCTACAATCCATGTGTTTTGGTGTCTTCTTCCTCGGGCTAAGACATTCCCCCCCCTCCCCTCGGCCGATGCCCGATGGTGCAGTTTGTCGCCGAATCAATTAACGCTTAACTTCACAGTATCGATTGCAATCGTTGGACGGTCCCCTTTTTGCGTTCGACCCAATTTTGGGCGAGCAAATCCCGAAAACACAGAAAAATGTGGTCCGATGAATGGCGGGAAAAGGCGAGGAGACCGCCTGCGATAATGCGCACTGACAGCCGGCTGGGAATGCCATGGCAACGGGCATTCAGATCCAAATCCACCCTCGGCAGAGCCTCGGGATTTCTAGGCCAGGGTCTGAGTCTGAATCGGAACATGGAAAGTGTTCACAATGAGGTGGCCAAAACAACACTGCAACCCTCCTACCTTAACCCGAATGCATGCATACCTTATACCCTCATATCTTTAGTGAGTTGGCTTTCAGCTGGCGTATTCCAATATTTGCAAATTTCGTTTTACTTTCATATTTCTCAAGCACGCACGGCTTGTTTCTTGTGAGGGGGAAGGCAGAGAGAGAGAGAGGGATCGAAGGAGAGAGATGAGAGAGAAAGAGAGGGAGGGAGAGAGATGAGAGAGAAAGAGAGGGGAGAGAGAGAGAGATGAGAGGGAAAGAGAGGGAAGGGAGAGAGATGAGAGAGAAAGAGAGGGGAGGGAAAGGTGGAGAGAGAAAGAGAGAGTGAGGGAGAGAGTGAGAGCGAGAAAGAGAGAGGGATGGAGAGAGAGAAGGGGGAGTGTTTCTTGTGAGGGGGAGGTAAGGGAGAGAGGAAGGAGAGGGAGAGACTAAAGGGAGGGGAGGGAGAGAGAAAAAGAAAGAGAGAGGGAGGGAGTGAGAGAGATAGAGGGAGAGAGAGGGAGGGGGAGGGAGAGAAGGGGGAGTGTTTCTTGTGAGGGGGAGGAAAGGGAGAGAGGGAGAGGAAGGAGAGACTAAAGACGGGAGGGGAGGGAGAGAGAAAAAGAGAGGAAAGAGGTGGAGAGAGGGGAGAGAGAGGGAGAGAGTGGGAGATGGGAGAGAGGTGAAGAGAGATAGAGAGAGAAAGAGAGAGGGGAAGAGGAGAGAAAGAGAGAAGGTGAGGTCCCTGAACAATCTATGGAACTCGCTGCATGTTGCTGAACTTACAAAAGTATTCACCATCAGTTTACAGAATTACAGAATTACTCGTTTGCCACTGAAAGTCAAAGTCCTAACGTTCCTCTGCAAGTTCGATAGCTGTACAAACTTATAGAAAATGTCTGCATCCGTATAATAATAATAACTATATACCTTGATCGTCGGCATGAGCGGACGACACTGAACGAAAACAGTCCGAACAGTTCAGGCATAAGCATGGACCGCCCATTACCTTATAAACAGGAAAACAACTACATGTGATCCCATTACGGATGCCCTTCCCATCCAGTGAAGCGACACTTCATTGAGCAATCACGGACTCAGCCAGACACCATGCACTGATTTCAGAAAGGAGCTCACCACCGCCACTGAAATAATTGACGGCCAAATTGCCAGAACGGTCAAAATGATTTTCACTCACCCCGGCCCCGTTCTCGAAGCGTATAGTGGTACTCGGACGGCGTCTGCTAACGCTATTGGCGCAGTGATTATTTCCGAGGCGTGGAAAGACTGTTTACGGCCGTCGTGGATCGGACGTGCTCCGCTGAACCGCGTTCACGAAACCGTGACCGAAATTCATTTCATTCCCCTCCGCCAATTACCCAGTTGTAACCTATTAGCAATACGCGGAATGCGGCCATTGTCGATCTTCGTGACTCTGTGAGATAATTGTCTGGAGTATTCCCTTCATTTTCCTTTGTCTGCCGCCCGTGGGACTTCGTGTCTGCCTTGAGCGTATAGTTTGCTGACAGTAAACGAATCGGTGCACGACAACAAAGCACGGTGGATACATTGATAAAAAAAACCTAATCAAAAAAATATATCTATCGGGGAAGTTTCCCACACTTCGTGACTTTTGAACATTTAAGCGCGTTGACGCTGCAGGGACCAAATTCAGGGGGTAACAAATTAGGAAAAGTACCTCAGCAAAGAATAGTTGACTAGTTGAAAAGGACACCATCTAAAGGCTGGATAGCTCAGATGGGAAGTAAACGAATCGGTGCACGACAACAAAGCACGGTGGATACATTGATAAAAAAAACCTAATCAAAAAAATATATGTATCGGGGAAGTTTCCCACACTTCGTGACTTTTGAACATTTACGCGCGTTGACGCTGCAGGGACCAAATTCAGGGGGTAACAAATTAGGAAAAGTACCTCAGCAAAGAATAGTTGACTAGTTGAAAAGGACACCATCTAAAGGCTGGATAGCTCAGATGGGAAGAGCGCCGGTATGCAAAACCAGAGGTTCCGGGTTCAAGTCCCGGTCCGGTCAAAGTTTCTGGGTATTACTGGTTGTGAACATTATTCGACCAATCAGGAGCTGTCATTCATGTTTGCATACAGATAAAATATGATGTTTTGGGTGGAGGAGAATGTCATTCAATGAGGGTTTGCCCTTCCCGACTCCACATGTCCTCAATCCTACAGCATCATCCTCTATCACATTGGGCCTTGTAACCTGAATCCTGTATTTTCCTACAAGTGACAAAAACTCCACATGCCCTCAATCCTACAGAATCATCCTCCATCACATTGGGCATTGTAACCTGAATCCTGCATTTTCCTACAGTGACAAAAACTCCACATGCCCTCAATCCTACAGAATCATCCTCCATCACATTAGGCCTTGTAACCTGAATCCTGCATTTTCCTACAGTGACAAAAACTCCACATGCCCTCAATCCTACAGAATCATCCTCCATCACATTGGGCCTTGTAACCTGAATCCTGTATTTTCCTACAAGTGACAAAAACTCCACATGCCCCCAATCCTACAGAATCATCCTCCATCACATTGGGCCTTGTAACCTGAATCCTGCATTTTCCTACAAGTGACAAAAAACTCCACATGCCCTCAATCCTACAGAATCATCCTCCATCACATTGGGCCTTGTAACCTGAATCCTGCATTTTCCTACAAGTGACAAAAACTCCACATGCCCTCAATCCTACAGAATCATCCTCCATCACATTGGGCCTTGTAACCTGAATCCTGTATTTTCCTACAAGTGACAAAAACTCCACATGCCCTCAATCCTACAGAATCATCCTCCATCACATTGGGCCTTGTAACCTGAATCCTGCATTTTCCTACAAGTGACAAAAAACTCCACATGCCCTCAATCCTACAGAATCATCCTCCATCACATTGGGCCTTGTAACCTGAATCCTGCATTTTCCTACAAGTGACAAAAACTCCACAAGCCCTCAATCATGCAAATTCCTGCAATGCATCAACTACTACATGCCCTCAATCCTACACATTCCTACACTAGGGCAATAGGATTCGGTAGAATCGTGGGATAGTTGGGGTTAGCATCGGGTGCTAAGTGCTGAACACTCAGTCAAGTACCTGCTGCCACCAAACATCTAAATACAGGCAGCTCGACGTCGTTGAAATCCTTGCAGTCGACCGGTGAAGCATATGATCGACAACTTCGTGTACCATGCGTGGGGAAGGGCACTTTCCCCAAGCAAAACACTCAGCAGAAAGTGTATTTGCCAAACGAGTGACAGTGGACCAGAAAACGGGCAAGAATTCAAGTAAAAAGCACAGCGACAACAACCCCGTCCTCATTTTTTTTCTCAAACTCTAAAAGATAAAAAAAAGTCCCACTCGTACACCAAGAAGACAACTTCTCCACAACGCCAAGAGCGCCCACAAAAAAAGCAAGAAGCAAAAGTTCACTCACCGCTTCCGCCGAAGAAAAGAAAAGAAAAGGAAACAATTCCCCTTCGCCGATTGTCGTCAAGTTTTTGAAGGCGGGAGCGAAAAAATAAGGGCACCCAGTTTAAAGCCGAACTGTGCCGCTCTTTCTCCAACACGACCTCGGAACACACTCAGCATCCAAACTTGGAAGTATAGGTTGTCCCACCGGTCACGCAGGCGCGAACAAGCTCGATCGGGTTTCCCATAAACACTGGGTAGTGTTACTCCAGGGAAAACCGTAACACTAACCCTCCGGTGAATATTACAGAACGACCGCAGTGTTCTCTATCCGACCTCGGAGAGGAAGTGTGGAACCTACCACTTTCTGTCTGCGTTTTTTTTTCTCCACTGAATGAAGGAAGAAAACAAAATTGGGAGAGAGAGTGGATGCCCGCTGTGAATTCATGGAGTGGCCGTGCCAGCGTTTTTTTTTGTGTTTGAAAGCTGCGTATGTGTTACAATGCAGTGGGCTGAGAAAGCGCAGGTAGCGGTCGGTTCAATGACTTGGGTGCGTGTTGCTGAAATTGTGGCTTAAACCCTTCCCAAGGTAAAACTTGGATTGTGTAGGTTGAGAGTCAGTTTATACCGAGACACGATGACTACAATTCATTACTTGCCCTTGCTATATTCGTGTCTCGTTTTTAACAATGGGGGTGATAATCCCCACAGGAATTCTAAACCCTTTTAATTGTCCGCCTATGCTGACAAAAAAACAAACAAATCAATAATACGGTGATCAAGTCAGGATTGCTTGAACTTTCTCACTTCATTAATCTTCACAAGCAAATGTTTGTCTTGCGATGTAACAACATTAGTGAAAAACAAATCAACGGCTATCTAATTGCAGAACTGTTTGTATCTACATGCAGGGTCGCACAAAATACTGCTGTAAAGCCACTCTAGGTTAAGGGCTGAGGAAAGAAGGAGATAGAGCGGGACTCAGGAAGGCTGGAGATAGGAATTGTCATTCCTCCTGAAAAGGGCCAGATCATAAGAAAGGATCATAAGAGAGTATGGGTGATATCTGCACCAGAACTGATCAAGGGATAAAGATAAGGAATCATCCTCCATGATCTAATCAAGAAAAGCAGAAGAGATTGGTAAAGTTTCACCAAGTTCCGTCATTTGAAAGGAGAACCCACCACGAGGTAATACCACTCAAAAGAAAACCGTATAAATAATCCTGGAAAGAGAAAGACCAAGAAATTGTTCTGGCAAACCTTTTAGAGCCGGTTGGGATCTTGTTGAGGTCTTAATCCAGTCGGGTTTAATCCAGCCGAGCTCAATCCAGCCGGTCTTAATTAATCCAGTCGGTCTTGATCCAGCCGGACTCAATCCAACCGGTCTTAATCCAACCGGTCTTAATCCAATCGGTCTTAATCCAGTCGGGTTTAATCCAGCCGAGCTCAATCCAGCCGGTCTTAATCCAGTCGTGTTTAATCCAGCCGAGCTCAATCCAGCCGGTCTTAATCCAGTCGGGTTTAATCCAGCCGAGCTCAATCCAGCCGGTCTTAATCCAGTCGTTCTTGATCCAGCCGGACTCAATCCAGCCGGTCTTAATCCGACCGGTCTTAATCCGGCCGAGCTCAATCCAGCCGGTCTTAATCCAGTCGGTCTTAATCCAGCCGAGCTCAATCCAGCCGGTCTTAATCCAGTCGGTCTTAATCCAGCCGAGCTCAATCCAGCCGGTCTTAATCCAGCCGGTCTTAATCCAGCCGGTCTTGATCCAGCCGGTCTTAATCCAGCCGGTCTTAATCCAGCCGGTCTTAATCCAGCCGGTCTTGATCCAGCCGGGCTCAATCCAGCCGGTCTTAATCCAGTCGGGCTCAATCCAGCCGGTCTTAATCCAGTCAGGCTTAATCCAGCCGGTCCTAATCCAGCCGGGCTTAATCCACTCGGCAGTCCACAACGGAATCAACGCCAGAGAACGGATACACTCCGATCAACTGAACGCGCGGCCGGTGGATCGTGACGGTTCAACTGCGCCGCTTGCCCCAAGAGCTCGGTGGGATGTTAGTCCTGAGCGTGTGGCCGATCTGACTACACTGATGAGAAGGCCATGCTGTAGCCCCGGTTTTGTGAGTTGTTATCGTCTTCCTATAGTACCACGGATAATAGAGCAAGGACGCCGGTAGCTACTTCTTGGTTCACTGAAAGAGCAAGATTGTTCCCCTGCTCTGTGATGCTGGACCCCTGTGTGTACACTGTAAAAGCGAACTGCACCTCATGCACATCTGCAATGGCACATATAAAATCGTGAACACTTGATGCACCTACTGTACTTCATGCACACGAAAAACTGTAGCTCAAGCACATGTGGCATTGTAATCACTTGAGCAAAAGTCGGATGAGGTGCATGAAGTGCTTCACGTACAAGAACATCTCTCTTGTTATTGTACCTCAAGCACATGGAGTGAAAGTGAGCATCACCTCGTGCGCATGTATCGTGCACCATGTGCCTCAACATACTTCATCCATGAGCACGGTTGCGAGCACCGTTTGTACGGCGTAAGAGCCTTCCTCCACGGTTGACCTGACCGCATGCCATATGGGTCGTCCTCGTCAATAAAAACCCAACCACGGACAGCCTCCGGCCTGAGAATGGAAACCACAACAAGGTAACGCCCTTCGGTGTTTTCACTTAGGATTAGCCGAGTCCCGAGCCGGGGGGTGTCAGCGGCGCTAATAGCCCGTTTGCATGCAGCTCGCTGGGCTGTCATAACCATTGCCCGGACTGCTGATGATGACAGCTATACCTCCACGGTGACGGGTACGGGCTCCACGTCACTCCTTTGTGGCTGGACCCCAAGAGCGGACGGGGCATTCAGCGCCGACGGAGCGTGTGATGACGACGGGGTTTCAGACCCGCCGCCTTGGCCTGCACGAACCCGTGGCCATGATGTCTGTGTGGGACCGCCACACTATAACTATACACGCTATGATGTATGAGGGTAACGCCACTAATACCTCTAACCTTTCTGCATCTTTTTTTTTTCCTGGTGGGGAAATTGGTGTTATTCCACACGAAGATGGAAGTAAGCCCCAATGCGGCCATGCAGCGCTGGGCCCTATTCGTCCATCCACGGCCTGTCAATGTGGTGCGCCTGAACAAACTGCCCAGAATAGTCTTAGCGAGTCCCCAGACATCTGCCCACAAGAGGATGTGGACCTCACTAACCCCAAACCCACAAACTTTGAGCTGGGTGCAGCGCTTATTAAAGGGACATAACACGATTGCTGCTTGCCAAAATTAATACGCAAGAGGAAGAGACGAAATTTAATGGCCAAGATTGTAGAGGGCCTGGTGACGTTTCAGTCCTAGCAGCACCTTTCCCAGAGGCAGAATGACAATTTGGACACGGATAAACAGGGAAGGGTCAAGGAGCCGGCAGAAATCAACGCCGAAGGGCTCTTTTTAGAGTCACACTCCTCCTCGAAAGAGATGTGTTACATGGTGTCACTGCAAACCTTCCACTAGGTAGACTTGTAAGGTAGTCACAAGTAAGTCACTAGGTAGTCACTAGGTAGTCACAAGTAAGTCACTAGGTAGTCACAAGTAAGTCACTAGGTAGTCACAAGTAAGTCACTAGGTAGTCACAAGTAAGTCACTAGGTAGTCACAAGTAAGTCACTAGGTAGTCACAAGTAAGTCACTAGGTAGTCACAAGTAAGTCACTAGGTAGTCACAAGTAAGTCACTAGGTAGTCACAAGTAAGTCACTAGGTAGTCACAAGTAAGTCACTAGGTAGTCACAAGTAAGTCACTAGGTAGTCACAAGTAAGTCACTAGGTAGTCACAGGTAAGTCACTAGGTAGTCACAAGTAAGTCACTAGGTAGTCACAGGTAAGTCACTAGGTAGTCACAAGTAAGTCACTAGGTAGTCACAAGTAAGTCACTAGGTAGTCACAAGTAAGTCACTAGGTAGTCACAGGTAAGTCACTAGGTCGTCACAAGTAAGTCACTAGGTAGTCACAAGTAAGTCACTAGGTAGTCACAAGTAAGTCACTAGGTAGTCACAAGTAAGTCACTAGGTAGTCACAAGTAAGTCACTAGGTAGTCACAGGTAAGTCACTAGGTAGTCACAAGTAAGTCACTAGGTAGTCACAGGTAAGTCACTAGGTAGTCACAGGTAAGTCACTAGGTAGTCACAAGTAAGTCACTAGGTAGTCACAGGTAAGTCACTAGGTAGTCACAAGTAAGTCACTAGGTAGTCACAAGTAAGTCACTAGGTAGTCACAAGTAAGTCACTAGGTAGTCACAAGTAAGTCACTAGGTAGTCACAAGTAAGTCACTAGGTAGTCACAGGTAAGTCACTAGGTAGTCACAAGTAAGTCACTAGGTAGTCACAGGTAAGTCACTAGGTAGTCACAAGTAAGTCACTAGGTAGTCACAAGTAAGTCACTAGGTAGTCACAAGTAAGTCACTAGGTAGTCACAGGTAAGTCACTAGGTAGTCACAAGTAAGTCACTAGGTAGTCACAAGTAAGTCACTAGGTAGTCACAAGTAAGTCACTAGGTAGTCACAAGTAAGTCACTAGGTAGTCACAAGTAAGTCACTAGGTAGTCACAAGTAAGTCACTAGGTAGTCACAAGTAAGTCACTAGGTAGTCACAGGTAAGTCACTAGGTAGTCACAAGTAAGTCACTAGGTAGTCACAAGTAAGTCACTAGGTAGTCACAAGTAAGTCACTAGGTAGTCACAAGTAAGTCACTAGGTAGTCACAGGTAAGTCACTAGGTAGTCACAAGTAAGTCACTAGGTAGTCACAAGTAAGTCACTAGGTAGTCACAGGTAAGTCACTAGGTAGTCACTAGTAAGTCACTAGGTAGTCACAAGTAAGTCACTAGGTAGTCAAAAGTAAGTCACTAGGTAGTCACAAGTAAGGTTTCAATCATTCCTTTGGGTTGACTGCATAGTATTCGAGGCCAGGGCCGAACAGTCGAGGTTTATTTCATTGATATAGTTCCTTGTGTGATTTACCTGGAACTCTTTCTCTGCCTTTTGTGAGTTTAACAAAGTGGAGGAAAATTGGGTTTTGAGAAGCAGTCCGGTTTAAATATTTTCCCCCTAGGGTTAACCAATAAGCCCTACCTCTGTGAGAAGCTTGAGTTTCCTTGTGCTATCCCATGAAGCCCCGGCGTCATGGCATGAGGATCAGCTGATAGATTATCTAGCGAAAACACCAAACCACGGGGGAACGTGTTCCAGCTCACGTGATGAGCCGGTATAATCCCTCAGCTGATTAGATTTAAGATTGAAGCAGGGTCAATTATAGAGGTGACCAGAGAAACTCTCATAGTAGGTTTAGAATATCGTGGTTATGGATCCCCTATCCTCGCTGCTACCTTCCCCCTCTCTCCCCTTCTCTCTCATCTGTCTCTCCCTCCCTCTCTCTCTCCCGCCCCTCTATCCCATCTGTCTCTCCCTCTCTCTCCTCTCTCTCTCTCTCATTCTCTCTCTCATCTGTCTCTCCCCCTCTCTCTCCTCTCTCTCTCTCTCTCATTCTCTCTCTCATCTGTCTCTCCCCCTCTCTCTCCCTCTCACTCCCCTTCTCTCTCCTCTCTCTCTCTCCCCTTCTCTCTCCTCTCTCTCTCCCATTCTCTCTCTCTCCCATTCTCTCTCCACCTCTCTCTCCACATCCCCCTCTCTCTCTCATTCCACCCTCACTCTCTCCACCCACCCCTCTCCACCCTCTCTCTGACAATCTTTGGAAATACATTGTACTATAAAACAAATTTGACTGGACCGAAACGTGCACACCAATCCTCTGGTATGACAGCGTATGACAGCGCTCTACCACCTGAGGTATATACAGCTAGATACGAAGTGCATTTCATGGAACACGACTTCCGATTAGATAACGATGTTGACCGGAGAGACGATTTAATATCGATTGCGTCTCCATTCTCCACACCCTTCCGCGTTGATGACTACTGCTGACCTTTGTCCAGCGACTCCGCTGACCGACTGACTCTGGGACCGGACAGGGTGGGGTTTATCGCCGTCCAAAATGTGTGAATTATAATTAAGAGGATTACTGGACCAGTCTGGTTGGTGGAATATCAACGTGGACTGTTTGCGGTGACACCATGTAAGCCATCTGTTTCGAGGAACTTGTGATGTGGCTCTGAAAAGAGCCGGCATATCTCAGTCCGATGAGAGTTGAAGGTTAGCATGGTCAAATCACAACGTGGACATCGACAGGTTGCGGTGACACCATGTAAGTCATCTCTTCCGAGGAGCTTATAAGGTGGCTCTGAAAAGAGCCGATATATCTCAGTCCGATAAGACTGGAAGGTTAGCACGGTGGAATCACAATGTGGAAAGGTTTCTCGTTCGGAAAGTGTGGCTCTAAAAAGAGCCGGTATTTCTCAGTCCGATAAGACTGGAAGGTTTGCACGGTGGAATCACAATGTGGAAAGGTTTCTCGTTCGGAAAGTGTGGCTCTAAAAGGAGCCGGTATTTCTCAGTCCGACAAGACTGAAAGGTTAGCACGGTGGAATCACAATGTGGAAAGGTTTCTCGTTCGGAAAGTGTGGCTCTAAAAGGAGCCGGTATTTCTCAGTCCGACAAGACTGAAAGGTTAGCACGGTGGAATCACAATGTGGAAAGGTTTCTCGTTCGGAAAGTGTGGCTCTAAAAATAGCCGGTATTTCTCATTCCGATAAGACCTAAAGGTTAGCAAGGTGGAATCACAAAGTGGAAAGGTTTCTCGTTCGGAAAGTGTGGCTCTAAAAAGAGCCGGTATTTCTCATTCCGATAAGACCTAAAGGTTAGCACGGTGGAATCACAATGTGGAAAGGTTTCTCGTTCGGAAAGTGTGGCTCTAAAAAGAGCCGGTATTTCTCAGTTCGTTAAGACTGGAAGGTTTGCACGGTGCAATAACAACGACATAGTGGCACCAATGTAAGGCCTCTCTTTCGAGGAGGAGTTCGGCACCAGCCGAGAAGGGCCAGTTGAGAGAGTTCTGGATGGGGGTACTTCGAGAGCACGGCTCGGCATTGAGAGACTGGAGCGAGTCACTCGTCTCAGTTTATAGGGTGCGGGAGTATGCCTTTAAGATCAGCAGGACAGAGGCTGGTTTGCATTTTGTGAAGGATAAGTTCGTACAAATATCACAATTACTTCACTAAGTATAGTTTCATTTTTATGAAGTAAAATGAAAATAATAATAAAAAAACCGGTTGCAAACTGCTCCCCCACTAAGACGACATGCAAGACATAAATCTCAAAAGTTAGAGGGCCTGACGTTTCGATCCTAGCAGGACCTTTCCCAAACTAAGGCAAAGTGACATGGACGAACCCAGACAGTCAGGGGAAGGAAAGCCCTGACACACATGACAGAGTGCGTAAGGACAAAAGGGACGGAAGTGGGATGCAGATGTACACCAAGGGAGGGGAGATCAAAGGGAAAACAATAAGGAGGGGAAGATCAAAATGACGGAAGGGAGGTGGGAGATCAAACGGGGAGGGAAAGGGAAGGGGGAAGAAAAGAGGGATTAGTGAAGTGAGGATTAGTCATTTCCTATACCTAAATGTTGAGGCCATCAGGTTGGGCAGTTTTAACAGGAGGTTATTGAAACAATAGCCGATGTAGAGGGACCATAAATTCCACCAAACTACCAGTGATCACTTCTCTTACCTCTCCGACTGAGACATCCTCATCCCCTGCACCTCCTTGATCGAAGTGCCTTCCCTCGACGTAGCGGACAGCCTCGAGGTACTCCTCCTCCTTCCACGAGAGTCGCTTCTTCGGCGAGAGTCCGGGCCGGTTTTTGGCGGCGGCGGGGGGTCTCAGGACTACAGGGGGCGCCCTCGGCTCGTCCACAGCCGAAGACCCGGGAAGGATGGAGGCTGCTGGCCAATCGTGTGACGGACGGTGGCCGTTCCTGTCCACGTGCAAAGACGTCAAGAGGGAAGCTTCGGTGCCGGGACGATGGAACTTGCTGCCTGCGGTCACTCTTGCGGAGTTGGCAGCGGACACCTCGCGTGTCTCGGCTCGGTGTTGGGGATGGCGGCGGTTGGACTGGCGTCCACCCTCGGTCTCCTCGGCTGCGTCTTGGGGCCGGACATCCCGGGGTTTGGCCGGGGAGGAGTCCTTGGATGGGACGGAGGTCCGTGGGGATCGCCGGAGGGGAACGGGGAGGCTCCACCGCCACCAGCTTCTCCGCTTGGGCTGGCGGCCTGATTCCCTCAGGGTCGGCGGGTCGGCGGCTGTCGGTGCTTCCGTCACGGCGGACTCCTCGCCCCGTCCGACCCCCGGAGCTGCCAGCTCGTCGTCAGTAGGGGGCAGGAATCTCGGCACCTCGAGGGGTATGCTCCACCTCTTGCTCTGCGGCGCCTTCGTTGCAGCCAGAATCCCGGAATCACCTCCGGTGTGACTGGCGTCCGCTCCGATCAGGGCTTGAGGCGTCCTCGTTTGTCGGTGGCTTCCCTCGTCGTCCGTGGCCTGAATCTTCCAGTTTCGGTTCACGTCTGGCCTTCTGGAGGCAGTAGAGGCTTCCCCGACCACCCTTGAGGCACGAGGTTCGGTGGTCTTGGCCTTCCTGGGAATGTCTTGGCGTGACCTCATGGTTACCGACAGCTGAGACCAGAAGCTGCGGGACCATCGCTCCAAAGCGGCAGGCGTGCTCCATCTCTTCGTCTCTCCTTCCGAGCGTCCGGGAGCCACTGCGGTGATGGTGGTGGGGCTCACCACGTCCGACATCGCCCTCCTCTCTCTCCTCCTCCTCCTCCGCTGCCCGTCAGCACCTCCGGCTTCCGGGACCCCGGGCGGGGGCTCCGAGCTCATGAGGAAGTCCATCAGGAGCGGCAGCGGGTCGGAGGAGAAGCGGAGCACGGCCTCCCTGAGTCTCGAGCTCTCATCACGACGGCGGGCGAGAGAGGGGGACGGTCCTGGCGGCACCGGGTCTTCCCCGTCCATCAGTCTCTCGAGTTCCGCCGACCCGCTCGCGGAGTTGGCGGCGAAGGCGGCCGCGGCGGCGGCGTCCCCGCCGGACGGGCTCCGGTCGGCGTCACCGGGATTTTGGGGCATCATCAGGAGGGCTTCGTGGGGTGGCTCCACTGTGGAGTATTTCCTCCTAGGCCTCCGACGACGACACACGGCGACTGCATCGGCTGAAAGAGAGAGATAAATAGAAAGAGAGATAGAGAGAGAGAGAGAGGCAGACAGACAGACAGAAAGACAGACATAGAGAGAGAGAGAGAGAGAGAGAGAACGAGCGAGAGAGAGGGAGGAGAGAGGAAGAGAGGGAGAGGGGGAGAGAGAGAGGGAGAGAGAAAGATAGAAATAGAGAGAGAGAGAGAAAGAGAGAAAGAGAGAAAGAGAGAAAGAGAGAGAAAGGGAGATGGAGAGAGAGGAGGAGAGGGAGAAGGGTGATAGAGGGAGGGGTGGGAGAGGGGTGGGAGAGGAAGGGAGGAGAACAGGGAGACAGAGAGATGGGGGAGAGAGATGGGGGAGAGGGAGGGGAAGAGAGGGAGGGGGAAGGGAGGGAGGGAGGAAGAGAGGGAGAGAGGACAAGAATATCACATTAAATCTACTTCCTCAGATTTCCAATTTGAGCTAAAACCTTCGCAGGATTTCATTTTGAGAATGTTTAATGGTTTAACATACAAACTGTGGCAATCTTTTGACCTCTACCAACGTTGTAATAGGGCCTTTAAGGTTGTTTATAGGTTCAAATAAAGTCTCAGGCTCTCGTATTGTTGAGTGTTGTTTTACTTTTCTGTGTTTTTCATCGAAGGAGTGACCTGGTTGGGACTACCTGTAAGCAACCGATTCCATTACCGGGGGAAACAATGGGAAAGGTGATAGGGACAATTCACGGGCACCCGTAAGTAATATCTGCATCTCGTGACGCGGGGAGCTCCTGGTATGGGCGGGGGGGGGGGGGTTCGGTCAACCGGCTCGAATGTCTTGCGCCTGTTTGGGAAGGAATACGGGCTTGGAAAGAGACTCGTCTGGTGGAAATTCCTCTCGAGTTCTACGGCATCATTGCATGGACAGCAGCGACATTTATATACTTGATCTCCTGTAGGGTTTGCAATGTTCAATGTGTTGGCCAACCAAAACCAAGAACGATTCAAAGACCAGTCTGTGGTCAGAGGTCTGCTATCAAAACTAGTATCAATTCGACACACTTAGTCTTGTTAGGTGTCATTTTAGTCTATCTGATCATAGCTGAGCCCGAGCCCGAGCCCGAGCCCGAGCCCGAGCCCGAGCCCGAGCCCGAGCCCGAGCCCGAGCCCGAGCCCGAGCCCGAGCCCGAGCCCGAGCCAGAGCCAGAGCCATAGCCACAGCCACAGCCAGAGCCAGAGCAAGAGCCAGAGCCAGAGCCAGAGCCAGACCCAGACCCAGAGCCAGAGCCAGAGCCTGAACCAGAGCCAGAGCCAGAGCCAGCGCCAGAGCCAGAGCAAGAGCCAGAGCCAGAGCCAGAGCCAGAGCCAGAGCCAGAGCCAGAGCCAAAGCCAGAGCCAGAGCCTGAACCAGAGCCAGAGCCAGAGCCAGAGCTAGCGCCAGAGCCAGAGCCAGAGCCAAAGCCAAAGAAGGGAAAGTTTGAACACGTATCACCGCTGTTACAAGACCTCCACTGGTTGCCTATTAAGTGTAGAATTAAATTCAAAGTACTTGTGATTGTCTTTCAATGCATGTATGGATCAGCACCCGAATACCTCAAAGTATTGATCCAACCATACAACCCCCAAATCACTCTCCGCTCACAATCAAAGAACTTACTGGTCCCAGTTTATTCCAATACTCAATCCTATGGAGGGAGGGCTTTCCAGAAAATAGCTCCGGACTTATGGAACTCACTGCCACAACATTTGAGGGATGAAACAAATTTTGATACTTTTAAGGTTAAACTGAAAACACATCTGTTTAATCTGTAGATTACAATCTGTTTTGTTTATTTTGTAAACTGTTAAGCGCATTGAGGTTTCTTTCAGTAATGAAATGCGCTCTATAAGAATCACCTATTATTATTATTATTAAAGCCAGAGCCAAAGCCAAAGCCAGAGCCAGAGCCAGAGCCAGAGCCAGAGCCTGAGCCAGAGCCAGAGCCTGAGCCGGGGTTACGAAAAGGCCCAACGAATCCCTCGGAATCATGCTGTATATGTCCTTCTGAACCGAGAAAATGCTGTGGATGAAGCGTCTTCGGACTCTTCAACCACACGGCCTCAACATCCAGGAGGGGAATGACTAACAGCGTTATAGGAGAGGAATTACTAGCAGATCTATTCGGATATGTTTACAAATAACTCTTTGTTTGTGTGTTTACTTCCTTCACTTCCTCTTTGAACCCGTCCCTTCTTTGATCCCTTCCCTGCTGCTTGCATCTGAATGAAAATAGATGCATGATTCCCTGGTGAGATAATAAATTATGGTAGCTAATGGTTAATTGCTTCCGACCGGCGCCCCCCTCCAGCAAAGATAGCCGACTATTTGGGAAGGCCCCAACCTAAGGGTCGGATTGCTTAGGTGATAGAGCACGGGTAAGTCAAACCAGAGGGTTCAATTCCCAGTCCAGACAAACTGTCTCCCCTATTTACTAAGCAACGCCAAAATTGCGAGGCACAATTTGTAACCTTGGTTTCGTTTCCTCAGTCGAAGAATATCACACGGTATGGAACGATCGCTGACTCGGTCCAGCCGATTATTGCCAAGCTGAATCAAACTGTCATTACGCATGTTTTGTGTACTCGATCACTGTGTGGGTTTCTTGCTTTGTGTACGATATATCTACCCAAAGATCACCCTGCATTGACATTAGGATAAGGCTATCAGCTCTGAGTAAATAAGTCTGAATTAATGGTCGCCAAACAGAGTCTCCCGACGGAGACTTTGGAGTACAGGCCTTGTCTTCCTACGGTAAACAGAAAAAGAAGCTCACCTGGATTGATAGATAATCGGTGTTTGATGGAGTCGGTGCAAAGTGTCATCGAATCTAACTGAGATCTGTGCCCGTTAACATTATTTTGTGTTTTGCCTTGTGGAAAATTGCTTTACAGAGCGATATACCAATATGTGACCAAGTAATTGCCGATTTAAAGCCCCTATACATCATTGGTCGAGGTCATAGAATAGTATCCATACGTTGTCTGATCCAACATATGCATGAAATAGCACACCTGTGAACATTTCAGCTCAATCCACCAACATAGTCTCGAGAAAATCGTGAAAACCGCTTCATTTGCTTCGCGAAAATGCAGCATTCAACGCCGTACTGTTCCGAAAAATAGTTTAGATCTCGGTGAGACGTAAACTATTTCTTTTACTCATTTCTCCCAGAATACAACATTTTAGGCAGAAATATTTCAGTGAGAGGTTTCTACTATAACCATCTTCAAACTGTATAAGTTTCATGTAAATCTGTGAACATTTGTGTTTTTCAACCTTACCAATGTTCAGTTGTGTAGGGGCTTTAAATGACCGAAAATGTAAATCTTAAAATTATAAAGTGGCTGTCATTTCCGTAGAATGGAGAATTTAGGATTGAGGATTGGGAATTGAGGATTGAGGATTGAGGATTGAGGATTGAGAATTAATATTTTTTTTTAAATTCTTCGCAGTCTGTTTATCTTTTCTTTCTCTGTATCTTTTGTATATGTGCTGTGCTCTCTTAGGATTTAAAAAGAGTAAAGACATATAATCTCTTGAAGGCCCCAATCTCCCACAATGCATTCCTTTTAAAAAAATAGTTGAAGATCAAAACGTTGCGCACTCTTTTGGGGGACTTAAAAGGGTAACGATATATATTTTTTCTCTAAAATCTCACAATGCCATGTTTTGGATCGAAAGGTAAAAGCCTGTTTTGGGGTGATTTAAAAAGAATCATGATAGCTTAAAAGGAATCATGATAGCTTAAAATGAACTTCATGGTAGTTTAAAATGAACTTCATGGTAGTTTAAAATGAACTTCATGGTAGTTTAAAATGAACTTCATGGTAGTTTAAAATGAACTTCATGGTAGTTTAAAATGAACTTCATGATAGTTTAAAATGAACTTCATGATAGCTTAAAATGAACTTCATGGTAGTTTAAAATGAACTTCATGATAGTTTAAAATGAACTTCATGATAGTTTAAAATGAACTTCATGATAGTTTAAAATAAACTTCATGGTAGTTTAAAATGAACTTCATGATAGTTTGAAATAAACTTCACGGTAGTTTTAAATGAACTTCATGATAGCTTTAAACAAACTTCATGATAGCTTCAAATGAACTTCGTGATAGCTTAGAATGAACTTCATGATAGCTTTTCTTTTCAGCTTCAAACACCAACAATGCCTCGCTGTATCTTTTCTGTTCCATTTTTTTTATCACTCGGTCGCCTGCCTGTCTCCACCGTGAGACTCTCCCTGCCGAGAGAGCACCATGGTCTGGCTCCGGGCCCCCACTCCAAGCAGCAATCGCCAGACTCGGCTGACTCCGGGGTCTCCGGCGGTCGGCGCCAGTCCAAAATGTGCTCGGAACCGAAGTCCATCCCGGCAGCATTCAGACAAAAAGGTTGGGCCTGCGTTTGTTTTTGTCTGTTTGCGTGGTGACACCCAGTCAGGGTCGCCGAGTTCCGAACGTGTTTGTAGTAAAGTTGACGTGATGCCGGCACAAGGAAGACATGTGACGGTGTTACATGATTGTGTTACAACCTGGTGTGAGCATTCTGTAACATAATTGTGGGCATCTCCGTGTAGGAGGGTCGAATCAGAATTCAACAAGCTTGCTTGCTGCTAATTACTATCAATAGGAATTTTGGTAGTCTCTGTCTTTCAGAAAGATCTTGCTAATCTTGGATCCATTGATTGATGTTTACTTGAGATTCATAGTTGTATTTTTTTCCTTTCTTTGAAAATAGAGACGAAAAAAAATGACTGCACCGTGCGTACGTGAACCCGAGACCTCTGGTTTAACGCACCAGCGCTTTGAGTGACTGGCTAATGGTTCTGACTGGCGCCCCCACTCTGGCAAAATTAGTAGACTGCTTTGAGGAGCTCGTCATCTAAGGGCTGGGTAGCTAAGGTGGTTAGAGCGCTGCTACCTTCACCTAGAGGTCTCGGGTTCAAGTCGTGGTCAAGTCAACTGTCCTTTGCTAAATTGTTTGTATTCAAACAAACAAAGGAAAAACTGCGATCTTTTGAACAAATTGTAATAAAATGGCAAAGAAAACTATGACCGGACTGGATTCTATGGATTCTGATGTAAATAGGTGTGGGTGATTCGCAAAGGTATATCTCTGTATACCGACTGGAGGTACTCCCACCCAAGCAATGGCACTATAATTATTTAGGAATGTGGAGAATGACTAACTCACCCACACGTTGCTTGTACGATGGACGGATAGCCTAGATACCAAATCACCATTTTTGTTGGAGTTGAAACTTCCGTCTTGAACGGCTTCGTAAAAGTGAATAACCTGTACCTACATTTTCACTGTGTCGTTGATTCTGCGTTACTTCCCCGTCTAAACCCCTCCCCAAAAAATAAAATCAGAAGTGGGATTATGCTATTTGCTGGGTATAAAAATATCTTTTTGTAACAGAATAACTGCATATTTGAGCTTTTTTCTCTCTCTCTTTCTCTCTCTCGCCCTTTTGTGAAGTTGAAACGCTTCCCTGAGATCCATTATAGAGTCGGTTGCCTGGTTCAGTGGGCATATTTTGTCACAGAATATTTCACAATGGTGTACAGGCGCTCAGTGCAGACCTTGATTTCCCAGTCAAACAAAAAACCCTTTTTTTCTCTCTCTCTTTGGCTTCGTGTGTGGGTAGATGCATGTGATAAAACGCAAACAATGAATGCTGTTTGTTCAATGTTTGTGCCTTTCGACCTGGGAAACGAGCCAACGTGAGTTACCCAACGGGGAAGAGTGTTTTTCTATCAACACCCGAATATTATTTGGGCGCAGAAAATACTCCCCCTCAAAACATACTGGTACTTCTGAAAAAAAAACATTATTATGAGCAAACATGCATTGCCGAGTCTGAAGCTGTGAAAGAGAGAACGCCCCCATGTCGGAAATGCTTGTCAGCTTGCTGGCAGAGAAAATAAAGAAGAAAAATGTGAAGACTTTGAAGAAGAAGACTTTGAAGAAGAAGACTTTGAAGAAGAAGACTTTGAAGAAGAAGACTTTAAAGAAGAAGACTTTGAAGAAGAAGACTTTGAAGAAGAAGACTTTGAAGAAGAAGACTTTGAAGAAGAAGACTTTGAAGAAGAAGACTTTGAAGAAGAAGACTTTGAAGAAGAAGAAGAAGAAGACTTTGAAGAAGAAGACTTTGAAGAAGAAGAAGAAGAAGAAGAAGAAAATAATTTGAAGAAGAGGAGGGGCAAGAGGAGAAGGAGAAGGAGATGGAGGAGGAGGAGGAGGAGGAGGAGGAGGAGGAAGAGGAGGAGGAGGAGAAGGAGGAGGAGGAGGAGGAGGAGGGCGACTTGAAACATGTATATGAAAGGACAGAGCCTATCCCCACGAAGAGGTTTCCAGTCATCACCAGTTAGTGAGAAGCTTCTGTTTGATTTTTCGTGGAGTAATACTACCACTAGTGAAATGAAACGATATTCCTGTGTCACAATAGTCCAACTAGTCTTATAAATGAGTGTCAGGGGGGAAATAAACACAAAAAGTGGCTCAAATAATAGTGTTTATCTGCCTGTCTTTTCTAAAATACTACACACACCAACTCCATTTCAGCTTCAGTAAGCCAGAAGCCAGTACCTCTGACGATCGACTAGGAAACCAGAAACTGTATCTTCATGCAAATACAGGCCGAGGGTCAACGTGGTTTGTATGGCTCACAGGGGTGATGCATGATTTGAAAGCGTACTGCCTTTGCCTTGGGGCCTAATTATGACAATATGTGTAAACTTCGAGTTTACTTCCATCAAGTAAACAGCGGCTTTGTGCTATAAATTGTTGATTTTTACGCTGCAGTAATTACCTCGATCCTGCAGGGATTGAGACTGCGGTCTGAGCTAGTATTTGTCCCGTCCCCTCGGGCGGATATTTTAGGTCTGAGGGACTAGTGATGGATGTGACAAATAAATGAGTTTTAGCTTAGACCAAGCTTGGTTCTGGGACTCTGACGAGCCCGAACTAGTCGTCGCCCTTACTCGCTTTATAGGCCCGAGATAGCCAGTCGGGCCTGCAGAGCAGATTTTGTTGGCCAGGTGGATGATTTGGTGGCCAGGTGGATGATTTGGTGGCCAGGTGGATGATTTGGTGACCAGGTGGATGATTTGGTGGCCAGGTGGATGATTTGGTCACCAGGTGGATGATTTGGTGGCCAGGTGGATGACTGGTGACCAGGTGGATGATTTGGTGGCCATGTGGATGATTTGGTGGCCGGGTGGATGATTTGGTGGCCGGGTGGATGATTTGGTGGCCAGGTGGATGATTTGGTGACCAGGTGGATGATTTGGTGGCCAGGTGGATGATTTGGTGACCAAGTGGATGATTTGGTGGCCATGTGGATGATTTGGTGGCCGGGTGGATGATTTGGTGGCCGGGTGGATGATTTGGTGGCCAGGTGGATGATTTGGTGACCAGGTGGATGATTTGGTGGTCAGGGGGATGATTTGGTGTTCAGGTGGATCATTTGGTGGCCATGTGGATCATTTGGTGGCCAGTTTGATCATTGGTGGTCAGATGGATGATCTGTTGTGCAGGTGGATCATTTGTTGGGCAGGTGGATCATTTATTGGGCAGGTGGATCGTTTGGTGGACAGGTGGATCATTTGTTGGGCAGGTGGATCATTTGTTGGGCAGGTGGGTAATTTGTTGGGCAGGTGGACCATTTGTTGGGCAGGTGGATCATTTGTTGGGCAGGTGGGTAATCTGTTGGGCAGGTGGACCATTTGTTGGGCAGGTGGATCATTTGTTGGGCAGGTGGGTAAATTGTTGGGCAGGTGGATCATTTGTTGGGCAGGTGGGTAATCTGTTGGGCAGGTGGATCATTTGTTGGGCAGGTGGATCGTTTGGTGGACAGGTGGATGATTTGGTTTGTCAGGTGGGTCGTTTGTTGGCCAGGTAGATTAATTGGAAGATTTTTTTTGTCAATTTATCAGCATTTTTCACGCAAAGTGATCAACCTCAGAGTTGTAATAGTACCCCGTGGTGAGACTGCTATGGCCGCCCCATAATCTTATGTGTCAGTGCATTATTGCAGGGCAAATAAAAACTGAGGAAATGGGCCGTGTATAATGTAAAACCAAAATAATCTTCAAAAGCAGGGTAGTACAAGCCCAGTGAAAGAGAAACAACCTAATCTCAAGTGGCATGGTTGGGTGCTTTCCTGACATGGCGTTCGTGGCTGGTATCCATGTGGGCTCATTAGATACCAGACCTGTCAGTGGCTTGGCTTTGAGCCCAGATAGCGTATTGTTTCTGTACCACATAAAAACAATGGGCCAATAATGTTTGTGCACAAAGTATGAAGAATTGAGTCTCAGGTAACTCAGATTGTTCACGTACGTTGTATTCGCTGTGCAGAAAGCCTTTATTGGCTGTGCAGAAAGCCTATCCCTAGCTTTAACTTCAACTGGTATAGCCCCCTCCCCTCCCCCTTGCCCCACCCCGTAAATTATGCACAAACATATGGGCCCATAGCGAATATAATTATGTGATACGGAAACAAATTCTGTTTATCTCTATTAAGATTATTCTTAAGCAAAATAGGTTGGGGTGCTTCTGTCTTGCTTCAAACCAAGCAAAGATGAGTTGACTATTTGAGAAGCTGAAACGCCGCCACTTTTCATAGATTAATCCATAGATATATTTCATACACATTGACATGGACTTTCTATATTTGAACTTCTTCAAGGCAGATATAGGCGGTACATTAAGACTACACAAACAATGTAGATAACATTTGAAGGTTTGCACGGTGGAAGTACCGAGTGGAAGGTTTGCGGTGACACCATGTATAGCATCTCTAGGGATAACATTTGAAGGTTTGCATGGTGGAAGTACCAAGTGGAAGGTTTGCGGTGACACCATGTAACACATCTCTAAGGGATAAGATTTGAAGGTTTGCATGGTGTAGGTACCGAGTGGAAGGTTTGCGGTGACTCCATGTATAGCATCTCTAGGGATAACATTTGAAGGTTTGCATGGTGGAAGTACCGAGTGGAAGGTTTGCGGTGACACCTTGTAACACATCTCTAGGGATAACATTTGAAGGTTTGCATGGTGGAAGTACCGAGTTGAAGGTTTGCGGTGACACCATGTATAACATTTCTTTTGGGACAGAGTGTGGCTCTGAAGAGCTGGAAATTCAACGTTTCGTGCAGTGTGTCGTCTCGGCAGACACCTGACGACGGGCAGATTACACACTGCCCGAAACGTTGAGTTAGCGGCTCTTTTCAGAGCCACACTCCTCGACAAAGAAGTGTTACATGGTGTCACCGCAAACCTTCCACTTAAATCATAACCCCCCTTACGGTATTTCGACCGCAGCGTTCACACAACGTAGGGCGTACAGCAATCTCGGAACCGATTCGAGACCTCAGAATCGTGTTTTTGTTTGGCTGAGGACACTGCGAGCTTCATTGCTCAATACGCGAATTTTCGATGTGCCACGAACATAATATACGTAGCGGGACATGAATCGACCTTCTCCCCCCAAAATAAAATGGAGTTGATGTTGAATAGGGCCAGCAGCGTAGAAGAAATTTGCCATTGAACTTGAGAGGGGAGTGCTTACTGACAATGGCGCACGTACATTGTGATGAAACACCACATAGCGGGAGACGTGTGCAGTCTGCGTGTGTGCGTGTGAAAGAAAGTGTCGACCTCTGACTAATGTACCACAATGTAGTTTCTTCCCCCAATTTTAATGCCCCGCCGAGAGGTGCTACACTGCTACACTGCTAGTCACTCAGACGCACTGGGGATTTTTCTCTTTCAGTAACAACTCGCAAAGCTGCACCGCGACTTAAGTAAGTGTACACCGATCTCCTCAATTGTGAACTTCACATGAGGTCTATGTTTCGCTGGTGTGTTGAATGGGCGCAGTTTAACTTAGCATGATCACAACTGGCTACTTGTGAGTGACCGTGGGAATCATTAATCACACCAAACTGCAAACACGGAATCGTACAGGCTACTTTTATTTGCAAAAAGGCTTAAAAATCAGCGATCTTTCAAATCTACCACATGAGCTCTACAACCTCGGTGGTCAAGTGGTTAAAACGTCTACACCAGAAAGCGGGAGTCGCGGGTTCGAATCCCGCCCGAGCTGCCTGTGATTCTTGAACAGCCGGCAATCTGGCGAAGCAGTGCTTCTTATATTGAGTTACATTCCCATCCACGCAAATCACAAGGCAATAGACTGATTGCGCCCATGTAGGTCAGGTGACAATCACCAAAGATGGCGGCCCCCTGATAAAGGTGGCGCTGTTGTAATGTATACATGATGATTGTTGCACTAGTTTGTTTGACCGGGGTTTTTCTTTCTCGAAATCTGTGCAGAATATTCCGGGGTTTGTACCAGAGACCTTACCTGAATACCCACTGTAAATAACGTGATGGCATTGCGCAATTGGTCTAAAGTAAGCACTCAGCATACAGTGCTAACTACACGTCATCGGGTAGGACAAACCCTCATTGAGTTATATTCCCATCCACGCAAATCACCGGGCCATCGGGGAAAGCACTGAGCACACAGTGATAACTACACGTCAGGTAGGGCAAACCAGCACTGAATTGCATTTCCATCGGTGTATATCACAAGGGAATTGGGCAAAGCACTGAGCATACAATGCCACTTCCAGTTGTGGAAGGTTTCACGTCACCTCGATCGGTCCGTAACCAACTCGGTCCCAGTCAACTCCGAGTTGGTCTCGGACCGAGTTGACTGGGACCGAGTTGACGGGGACTGAGTTGGTCTCGGACCGAGTTGACTGGGACTGAGTTGGTCTCGGACCGAGTTGACTGGGACCGAGTTGGTCTCGGACCGAGTTGACTGGGACCGAGTTGGTCTCTGACCGAGTAGGTCTCGGACCGAGTAGGTCTCGGACCGAGTAGGTCTCGGACCGAGTTGACTGGGACCGAGTTGACTGGGACTGAGTTGGTCTCGAACCGAGTTGACTGGGACCGAGTTGGTCTTGGACCGAGTTGACTGGGACCGAGTTGGTCTCGGACCGAGTTGACTGGGACTGAGTTGGTCTCGGACCGAGTTGACTGGGACCGAGTTGGTCTCGGGCCGAGTTGACTGGGACCGAGTTGGTCTCGGACCGAGTTGACTCGGACTGAGTTGGTCTCGGACCGAGTTGACTGGGACTGAGTTGGTCTCGGACCGAGTTGACTGGGACCGAGTTGACTGGGACCGAGTTGGTCTCGGGCCGAGTTGACTGACACTCGTGTGGAAAGCCCTCAATTGAAATTAAGATTCACTTACCGTGGTTTTCCGAAGCACTAGATGCCTGGAGTTCTTTGACAGATGGGATGGGTCCTGACGATGCCGTTGCTCCATCTTCCGCCGCCCTGCTTCTCAAAGATGATGGCTCGTTTTGTTCCCCGGGAAGGTCATCCGCTGATGAGCTGACGAGAGGTTCTCCTGCAACCGACGAACTCCTGGCCTGGATCTTTTCTTCTCTTGGCTGCCTCACGCTTGATAACTCCGCTCCTGCGTCCACCACACAGCTGGCCTGCCGCTCTCCAACGGCCGGCCTCGGCTCGATCGTCCGCTCGGTCTCGCCCCAGGTGAAATTGTCCTCTTTGCGGAGCTCAGCGGCAGGAAGGCAGCTCCTCGTATCAGTCTCCCGGCTGACCCCCGCTGGTGGCGTCTTGGAGGTCAGAGCGCCGCCGCTGATGCCTGACGGGGTGCGGTTAGTGAGGTCTGCCTCTGAGGAAAGGTCTGCCGGTTTCGGATCGGCATTGTAATCGTCTGCCCTTCGGTGAGGGAGAGACGTGCGGTGCTCGGAGGGACTTGAATGGATGGTCTCCGGTCGATCTGGCCGCCTGTCTGCGGAAGCCCCTTGGGATTCGTTGGTGGGAGGCTCGGACTGTGGCTCGACGGAGGTGGGCTCTGAGGGACGACCTCCTGCCTTGCCCGACGGTTTCGCCGGACTTGCCCCAGCCTCACCGGTGGGCCACACCGGGCAGAAGGTGGCCGAGTCCGGGGCGCGCCCGGGCGCTCGGGTGACTTCGACGGGCGGGGGTCCGCGGGGCGAGACGCCTCGCAGTCCCCGCTCGCAGTCCGGTCCGTCGGAGCTCCCCGACGACGGAGACCGGTCGTCCGGCCCGGCGGCGACGGAGTAGAACCCGGCCGGCGCGGTCTGTCGACAGACCAGAGGCGGGGAGCTGCCGTCCTCCAACAGGGCCTCGATGTCGACAGAGCACTCGGACGGCGTGGTGGCCAGCGAGGACGAGTTCTCGGTGCCGCTGTCGGCCCCCTCCAAGCTCAGCCGGAAGATGGGGTTGGGTCCGGCCTCCCCGGCCGCCCTCGGCTCCTTGGGCCGGAGCTTGACGGGCCTCTGCTGCTGCTGGGCCGGCAGGCTGGGACGCCGGGTGACGGCGGCGGCGCGGACGGGGATGTGGCTGGCCGACTGGGACATGAGGCGCTGGTCCCGATCCCCCGCCGGCGCCCGGACGTCGGTGGCGTGATCCGAGAGCCGCAAGGTCCGCTGCTGCGGACAGCTGCTGGACGACCGCTCCGAGTCCCTCCGGGCGGCGACCACCGAGTGGTGGGGCGGGAGGGAGCGCCGGTGACGGGAGTCGTCGGCGGCCTGGGACGGGCCCGCTGGCCGGCGCGATCCCCTCTGCCGGAGACTCCGAGCTCTCGGGATGCTCGTCGGGGCCGCTCGAGCTCTCGGGACGGCCGAAGTCGGACCGTGGAGCGAGGCGTCCCCTGCCTCGGACTGGTATCTCCCGGTGGACGCCTCATCCGAGGAGAGTTTCGAGGTTCTGGATGGAATGCTCTGACCTAGAGAGTTGACGCCCGTCGGTTTCTGGAGAGTTCTTGGCCTCCTGGGCGGCGGCAGAGGCGTCCTACTGCTAGTGCGTTCAACTTGGTAGTTCCTACTTGCGTTATCAGACGCCTGCTTTGACTGCGTAGCCTCCTTCCGAGGGGAGAGTCGCGGGTGCTCCGAACCTTCACTCGAGTTGGCGAGCGATCTGGGCTCTTTCTGATCCTTGCTCCCGGCACCGCTGGAGTGATTCGGAGAGCGTTGCTCGGGCGGATGCAGGCCGGGTCTCCTGGGCGACTTGGCGGCGTCGGGGTGTTGTGGAGGTTGACCGCCGCCTCCCCTGATAGGCTTGGTGATCCTAGGACCTGGGGCAGACTCTTGGTGGTTGATCTGTCTCATGCCCGCTGCTCTCCCCAGACTCTGCGCCCTCTGGGCGTCTCTCTTGTTAGCGCCCGAGCGCTCAGTCTTCTCGGTGGGATCCCCGTTACGCACCGCCGACTCGGCAGCGGGAGGCTCCACCAAGATGCCAGGACTCGCGAAGATGTCCGAGTCGCGGATGTCGCGGCTCGCCTTGGGCCGCATGCGGGGCAAGGTGGCGGCCCCGGACCGGAGGTTGAGCACCTCGGTCGGCCGGACTCCCCGCCCGTACCTGAAGGCCCCCTGGCGGGTCAGCGGCGAGGTGGGCGAGAGCGGGCACGGGTCGTCCCGCCCGCCGGCACCGCCGGGGATGCTGGCGGCGGCGTCCGCCGGACCGAAGGCCGGTCCGCTCCGGCGGAGGTGCGGCGGTGGCAGCGCCTGGCTGTCCGCCTTGCAGCGCACCCCTTGCCGGGTGACGCGCGGGTTGGTCCGCACCTGAGGCGGGTGGATCCCCGGAGACCGGCCTCCGGGGCTGGCTTCCGATCCCGCCGGCTGCCTTGCGGAGGCGGCGGCGGCGGTGTCGGCGGCGGTCTTCCAGGTCCTGGTCGGGATCCTAGCAGTCGGGACCTTGGCGTGGTCGGTCGAGGGAGCTTCCATTGCCGGCCCCCTTCTCATCATCGGCGAGGTGGTGGATCCGCGGCGCTCACGTGGCGGAGGTCGGACTCTGGCGAGCGCAGCTGCTCATCGTGCCGGTGGCCGGTGACCGTCTGTTGCATGGCGGCGACAGTCGACGACGGCTGACGAGGCAAGCATGCAGTGCTGACAACTTGTCGGTGCGTGTCTGCCGCCGGTAAGGGCCACCGTCGGCAGCAGACCCCATGGCCCCCGATCGAAGAGACGTCGTCGACTCTCCTATCGGCTATTTGCTCTTCTTATCATCAGAGCAAACAGGCAAAGCGAGCTTAAAGCATTCGCTCAAACACGCCTTGACGAGAACAGTAGCGCTCTACACCAATCTCTCCTGGCAATATCGGGTTAATAATACCCTCCTCCCCCAACACTCCACGGGGCGAACGGGGATTCAACTCTGCTCCAAATCGGTCGGTTACGGGGTCGTGAGGCGACTGGAGGGTTGATGATGAGATTGTGATTGACAAGACAAGCTCTTCAGATCGGCGGTGAGGGATCTAAACCGCCCCGCGAGTCCCGGAGCCGGCGGGTTCCCCCGTGGGGGACATTAACCCGATTTCAGGGCACTCCAAGTTCCCCTAGTGTCGGCGCTACGATGCCATTGTGCATCCTATCGCTATCTCGGCCGTGCACATAAATATCCGGCGCAGAGTCCAGCTTTTTTGAAAAGACGGAGCTCTGTCGATGATCCCGACTCACAAAAATCAACAACAACAGCAGCCCAGGCTAATGGGCAACACAAACCGCTCACCTTCGTGTGGACTGTTCATATAGTATCCACGCACCTTTTTTTTCTATATAGATTGGGTAATATTACACCGTTGTCATCAGATTGCTGGATGGTCGGCTGATCTCAAGGACGCAATGAGCACTTCCAGTCCACCAGGTGGAATAACGAATCTATTCTTTATGCTGGGCCAGGTTCCCGAAACACAAGCCGGGTTCGAATCAGAATCACCGTTCCTTCCTTGTCCCTTCGCAAAAAGGGTCGACGAGTAGCTGTATTTCCGAGCCAGTCGCTGCACTGCCCCAGTTTTTTTGTTTTCAGTTGGAGGTAGAGGTAGAGCAGGAAGTCATCCGGGCTGTGCTATCCAAGATATTTCTGGCCGTAGAACGTGCAGCTTGCACCAGTCACAGACGCGGCCGCAGCACACCTTTCCGCCCTGTGTGAGAGTGAGAGAGTGAGAGAGAGAGAACGACACAGACAAAAACAGAGACACGCATTGAATTCGAAAGGGCCGGTTCATGAGAAGGGGGACAAAAATCAATGTGGAGAGTTGGTGGGTCATAAAGAGAAGAGGGTTCGCGCTGCGGTATCGATATAGGAAATCAATAAGTAATGGTATAGTCTGAAAAGGTCCACTCGGGAATGCAGTGGATGGCGTGTATGTACTACTGATTCAGCACCGTGCAAAAGCCCTATACCCATCTACGGAACCGTGGATTGGAATGTTGGAGAGTTTATAGCATATATGAAACGATGGAGGTATCAGTGTGAATACCAAGTTTAGGATTAGATAAGACTTTGAAGGTTTGCACGGTGGGAATACTAATTGGAAGGTTTGCGGTGACACCATGCATGTAGCACTTCTCTTTCGAGAAGGAGTACGTGTGGCTCTGAAAAGAGTTACTGGCTCTGAAAAGAGTTACTGGCTCTTTTCAGAGCCACACTCCGTCTCGAAAGATAAGTGCTACATGGTGTCACCGCAAACCCTTCGCTTAACTTTAAGGAATGCCCTTGAAGACTGACGTATGACCAATATTGGGACACGAAGTAGTACATGGGCTTTCAATTATAGAGAAAGCAAGGGACCTTCTTCTTTGCTTACCTTTCCCATACGTATGAGAAAGGTTCCGTTCGGATTAAAATATCCCACCCTCTAACGTTCATTGTCCGTGTGCACTTGCACGGTACCCCTAAACGCCCTTTGCGAATCCGTGGCCACAGGCTCGGGCTCAGGCTTCGTCTCCGTCTGACAAAACCTGCAAACCCAGGCTGCGTTTAATTTGTCACCGAATTCGAAGGCTTGTTGGCTTGATAAGTGCAGAGTGTTCACCAAGAAACTGGGGCCAAAGGCTTGTTTCAAGATGCCTGTGACATTTCAAACGGGTATAAGAGAAATATGACCGAAGCCTAAGCCCGAGCCTTAAGCTTCCATGTTCGTCAACCTCCATAGACTTGTTTTCGCACTCGTAACAAAACGCTGGTGTGCAACACTGGTTTTTCAGAAAGCGAACACGATCAGACAACAATCCCGATTATTGGTCCCTTTTTTTTGAGAAGTGTGACTCAATTTTAGGCGGGTTTCCCTGTCTTTATGCTCCGGTTCACAAACTGAGCGACCCGATATCGTCAGAGTGGATGCTGTAGATTTTTGTTTTCTTTCGGCAAGCACATGAGTGTACCGAAATTACGGAGTCACAATGGATAATTTTTTTTCCCGCCCAAAAGAAAATAATCCACGTAGCGCTCGTGTACAACTAAATGCGCACGTCACTGCCTGTACTAGGCGTGCAACTATAGTTTGTGGACCAACGACACTCCCAATAGATGATGAATTCACGTCGATGTGGGTTCTGTATGTTTGATTGTGGCTGGATTTGGGTCGGTCGGTACTCGATACAATGACCCGACGCACGGCAGGGGGTGATGGGGGGGGGGACTCCTTCAGTGTTTATCTGTTGTCCTACCGGCTACAGAACTACTTTGTTCGTCTGCCATTGGGGGGTTGTACCGGGGTTGTACCAAAAATGTCTGCCCCCAACGAGTTTATTTTGTCGTGGCTTGTTCACAGTCTCGCACAGTCAGCGCACAATGGCCACTGTAGCTCGAAACTTCAATTCTCTCCCCCTTTTTTTCCATGCAAAAGGTTACAAGCTGTTATTGTGTGTGGTAGGTCGAGGCAATGAACCAATTTCAATGGTGGAAGAGCGAGGGAGGGAGGTGAAATGGAGGATGGAGAGAGAAATCTGGGATACTCAACTTTCGTACTATACTCCTAAAAAAAAAGTACAAGCATATTCACAGGCCGTTTAATCAAGTCAAGTGTGACCTGAATTGTAAACAAAATGTGAAGGAGTTCGAGTCCTTGTTTTTCCATCCTAGCAAGCTCTTTTTTCTGGTATTTCAAATGACAAGGACAAATGACAAAGACAGAAACTAAGCGAGAGACGCAGTATGGTACAGCTATACCACAAAATGACAATTCTGCTTTTGTAAAAAAGGAACGTGATATTATAGATCGGGAACTTTGCCAATCTGGAAGGTCACAGTTAATGGCAAAGTTGTTCCGAGACGGTGGAAGGTGTAGGACGGGAGAGAAGCAATATTGTACAGACGACACGTGATGGAATTCCTACTCGCTGGAATGACTGGTCCTGGATCATGGAATTCTGCCTTTGAGAAATGTCCCCCACAAGATCGGAACAATGATTTTCTTTTATTGTGAACGCCACAGTTCCCGGGATAGGCCATTTCTCTGAGTTTTTGTTTTATAACTTTAAAAATCCGACTCCTTACATGAAATATCCCCTAACTCCGAGTAATTCTAAGCGGGGAAATACGGGGTGTACAGTAAACAGGTTGGTTTTACTTCTGGAAGTGGTGAACGTCCCGGCGTGGTCCCAAAATATTACGGTTGGCACAAGGCCAAAATGCGGTGACATGTTCGGCACTTTCAAAGCGGCCCAAATTACGGACAATTAGAGGACCTGGCGTTCCGACCCTAGAGCAGGATCACCCTCTCAACGTTCTCGCTGGAACTTTCTCTGCCTTCAGAAAGAGAGAGAGAGAGAGGTCCTGCTAGGATCGAAACACCAGTCCTTCTGACAAGAGAACCGAGACTTAAATCTACACTGTAAAAACGAACTGCACCTCATGCACTTCTGCAATGGCACATATTTGTCCCACAATCATGAATACTTGAGGCACCTACTGTACTTCATGCACATGAAATACTGTAGCTCAAGCACATGTGACATTGTAATCACTTGAGCAAAAGTCGGATGAGGTGCATGAAGTGCTTCACGTACATGAACATCTCCCTATTTACTGTACCTCAAGCACATGGAGTGAAAGTGAGCATCACCTCGTGCGCATGTATCGTGCACCATGTGCCTCAACATACTTCATCCATGTGTATATGATGTGAGCACAGTTTTTACAGTGTGTGAGTGTTAAAAACATGTTGCAATCTGCTCACTGTACTGAGGTATGGAACATTTAACGAACGTTTGGGAGGCTGACGTTACGATCCTTGCAGGACCTTTCTCAAAGGTCCCTGCTTTGTTGTAGAATGTCCTGTTAGATATAGGATGGAGAGGTCAGGCCATTTAAATCGGCCTTACCAATTGAGATCTAGGGTTCCCTCGATACGATACCATACGATACGCGATACCACAGCACCGATTCTCCATTATTATACTAAGCGAACAAAGCAGACGATGAAATATCCCGCAGGCTACGCGCAGGAAACCTCCATTAACCCAATTCCACCCGGTAATGGCGGGGGCGTGCTTTGACACCGTCATAACCGTGACTCGGTTCGGTGATGTCTGGTACGGTCGGCCTGGTGCCGTGAAAAACACAAAAAAATCTTGGCATTTCACGAGCCATGGTAACACATCTGAAAATTGCGAGGGGCAAAACTCAGTGGAATAAGAAGTGGAATCCATCCTTGACTGTGACCGCCAACCCCCTCACCCCCCCCCCAAAAAAAAAAAATAGAAATCACACGCCAGCCCTGCGTGGGCAAAGAAAAATGACGAACACTGAGCTCACAACGCAGCAAAGCTCATTGCTTTTCGAAATACCGGTACCACCGTGACGGTCGAGGTCGTCGATCGTCACCGGTCGCGACCATGGCGACTGCTTTAAGTCAGCCCCGCCAGTTGTCATCGTCCCGTGAAGGGAAGTAGACAAACAACAACAAAAACCAATGAGAAAAAAAAACGGCCCGAAATGGCCAACAGAACTCACCGGAGTTGCAGCGATTCTCGAGCCGGGGAAGTTTCACACAGTCACACACACACACAGATACACACACACACAAAACGTTCGTCGCAACGAGCACACGGCGCTGCTGAAGTTTCCTTTCACTAGTTTCAGACTCTATCGGCGTGTGTATGCGTTTTTTACACGGTGAAATTGGATAATGCATTTTAATTCTCAGAGGGTGAACGTGCGTTTAACGCGACCGATGTCTTTGACGAAGCTGCCTCCCCTTTCACCCCCCCCCCTCCCCCTCGCCGCCGTCGCGTTGTGTGTGGGGGTACGTTAGAGTCTAACCTTGGCCAGTGTCACCCTGCACTCTGTCTACTTTCGTTCCCTCTCTTCCCCCTAAAATAAATAAATCAAATCAAAACATGATCAATTATCAATGTGCAAACGTCACAGACTGTTCTTGCGCAAACTATAACTGGACGTTTTCCAGACTTGGCGGTTTCGATTTTGTTTTTAGATTGAACGTCACTATTAGATGAGACTTGAAGGTTTGCATGGTGGAATGACAATGCGGAAAGTTTGCGGTGACACCGTGTAAGTCATCTCTTTCGAGAAGGAGTGCGGCTCTGAAACGAGTAACCCGTTACTCCTCGAAAGAGATGACTTATTCGGTGATTCATTATTGAATCGAAATACGATTGATCAAAACAAGGAGTAAATGGCAAACAAAAAATGCTCACTGACTGAAATGACCTGCAATACATGAATATCAAAAGTTAGAGGGCCTGAACTATCCTAGCAGGACCTTTGAGAAAGATCCGCTAGGGTCCAAACGTCAGTCCCTCTAACGTGTTAGCTAAAACAAGGTGACGAAATCAAGGAACTTCATATTATTTTAGGGCAATCGGTAAGAACGACAATATTTGGAAAATTCATGGAGAAAATGCGAACTGACGCTCAATAACGTCGATATTTGCAGCCGATTTCACGAGACACTAGTTTATGGCGTAACTCCACTTACGCCATATCTTATTGCGTAAGTTGCGCAATACCTTTAGGACGGATTGCATGAAAGTCAGGTCGTGTACGGGCTTCCAGAGCTACGGCTAGAGCTATTGTCTTCGCGTCTCGGTGTATTTTCAATAGGGGGAAGACCTAGACCTAGCTCTAGACGCCCGTTTCGGACACGGCCTAACGCACTATCCGGATAGGCCTACAGCGCAACTCGGAGGCACACGCCATAAGATGCGGCGTAACTTACGCCACGTCTGTAGGTGGCGTAAGTCGTTTCTACACGTCGTTAATATGGCGTTGATGCTGTTGGCGCAACGTGAACATCGAAGAGCACTTTGGCGAGAGATTGTTTCCCGAGACAGCAAATCTTCATACTCTCGACGACAGCGAAATTATAGAGGGCGCTATAGATTTCCCCGGGGGGTGCAGAACACTAAATAGAGCTCCCATTGAACACTGTACAAAAACACTCACTTACAAAGCCAATTATCCCACGCCCAAAAGTCTCTCAGTTCTTGTAGCTATACTTAAAATTGTAGTTTGGACCTTCATCTCTGTCTCTCTGTCTCCCATCGCCCTCTCTCCCCTCTCTCCCTTTCTCCCCCTCCCTCATCCCCTCTCTCCCCTCCCATCTTCTTCCTCCCCTCTCTCCCCTCCCCTCTCCCTCCTCCCCTCTCCCAAACCTCTCACTCTCTCTCCCTTTCTCCCCCTCCCTCATCCCCTCTCTCCCCTCCCATCTTCTTCCTCCCCTCTCTCCCCTCCCCTCTCCCTCCTCCCCTCTCCCAAACCTCTCCCCTCTCTCCCTTTCTCCCCCTCCCTCATCCCCTCTCTCCCCTCCCATCTTCTTCCTCCCCTCTCTCCCCTCCCCTCTCCCTCCTCCCCTCTCCCAAACCTCTCCCTCTCTCTCTTCATGCTGGATGCGGGCGGATAATGTCCGTGGGCCGACGAGGTAGTGTGTGATGTAACTGGGTTTTTTTAAATTGAGTCTCCTAACGACTGACAGAGTATGCACACTAAACTATTTCCTACACTACACAATGGTGCGTAAACCGTCACAGTTTTTGGTGCATTTTCTCCTTTCTCAGATTACCATTTGAGTTAAAAGCTTCGCAGGATTGCTTTTTTTGTGATGTTTAATGGTTTAACACACAAACTGTGGCAATCTTTTGACCTTTACCAATGTTATACAGGGCCTTTGAGAGACGATGTACCGGTACATCTGCTCACCGCAAACCACCCACTTGGTATTTCCACCATGTAAACCTTCAAATCTTATCTTTTGACAGTAATTTGCTAACCAGAATGTCTCCGCCAGCCAGAAGGCTGGCGGAGACAACACCGAGCAGGCCTACCTGCCTTTTTCCTGTTTTCTTAAACTATCATTCATCATCAAGGTGACCCACATACCAGCACTTAAAAATCATTCCGGAAATGTTCATTCTGGATCAGGCTACAAATGTCCATGCAAATCGGCCAAGCTGAGCATTTGACTCCGGTTGTCTGCCGTCTCCGTAGGATTTTCGCTCTCTGTCTCTGTCTCTGTCTCTCTCTCCACGAACCGGTTTGGTTTTTGTTCAAATCGAAGAGACTGTTTTCCTGCAAGGAGACGATATGGACGGGAGCCTTTATACCAAGAGAATTCTGCTCACAGGGGGCGCTGGATTTATGTAAGTTGTTTAGTAGACAAATCTAAGGAAGATGCAAGCGCTTGGATTTTTCCCTTATTTTTTTTTTTAATCGAGCCACGGACACAGCTTGCGTTGAAACACTGCTGAGATGACGTCATAACGATTATACAAAATTACCGACTGAAAGGATTAGATCGCAGGAATGTGGAGGGCCCAACGTTTCGAACCTATGTAGCAGAACCTTGGCGCCTTTGAGGAAGATCCTGCTATAGGATCGAAACGTCAGGCCCCATATACGAGCCTATGAGACGCTGAGGCATTGGTCAGAACTCGGTCACAATCTTTGGCCAGAAGCGCTTAGCCTTAAAGGCCCTATACAACATTGGTAATGCTCAAAAAATTGCCAAGGTTTGTGTGTAAAACCATTAAACATTCCAACAAACAAACAAAAATCCTGCGAAGGTTTTAGCTAAAAATTGTAATCTGAGAAAGTAGAAAAAAGGCAAAAAACGTCACGGTTTTCTCACCGTTCTGTAGTGTAAGAAATAGTTTATTGCTCGCGAGTAATAAACTATTTGTCGATGTTTGAGTGAGGATTTTTCAAGAAGTACAGCATCACAGATCGCTTACGTTTCTTTCATGACCATCTACAAACTGTGTAAATTAGAAGGAAATCTGAGGGCATCGATGTTTTCCGATCTTACACAATGTTGTATTTGACCTTATAATGATAAACCACCCGCTGCTTGGACTGTATTTATGAGCTGAGTGTTCCGTTATATCTCTCCTCTCCTCTCTCCTCTAATTTCTTTTTCTCTCTCAGAGGAGGACACATGGTTTGCAATCTCGTGGAGAAATACCCATCCTACTTGATCGTCAACTTTGACAAGGTAAGTAGGGGCCTGCCCCTTTCAACTTTAGGTTTTGGTTTTTCCACTTTCAAATTTTAGAGAGCCCGTCGCTGCAATACCTTCAGGACTCGGAAAAAAATAACAGTTTTGTTGTTTGGGAAGTTTTGTTATGCTTCTCATCACAAGAATATTTGCCAAGAAACCAGGGACAACCCATTTTTTCCCCCAGAGTGAATTTTTTCATTTCTCTTTTACCAACACAAATGCAACAGCAATTAAAGCCCCTACACAACATTGGTAAGATCGAAAAACAGAAATGATCACAGATTTACATGAAACTTATACAGTTTGAAGATGGTTATAGCAGAAACCTCTCACTGAAATATTTGAGCCTAAAATGCTGTATTTTTTTGAAAAAGGAGTAAAGAAATGATTTATGTCTCACCCCGAGATCTAAATTATTTGTTCGGAACAATACGTTGAATGCTGCATTTTCGCGAGACAAATGAAGCGGTTTTCACGATTTTCTCGAGACTCGGTTGGCGGATTGAGCTGAAATTTTCACAGGTGTGCTATTTCATGCATATGTTGGATCAGACAACGTATGGATGCTATTCTTTGACCTCGAACAATGATGTGTTATCACTTTAATACATAATCACAAGCAATACCTTGTTTTGGGTGTGTGCCAAACCACAATTGTATAACTTAAACTGGGCAAAGTGCAGAGTAGTTTTCCCATTTCAGCCCAAATGTCTGCAACCAGTTTTCAGTGACACGTGTTTCATGAAATCAATGCCCATGCTTTCCCACAGTTGGAGTACTGTTCGTGTCTCAAGAACATCGAGAGGATATCATCCAAGCCCAATTATAAGTTCATTCACGTGAGTTTCCTATTTCAGAATCACCAAATTAATTTAAAAGGTTTATGCAATGTTTATGCAATGTGGGTTTTTCAAAATTATTTTAAGTTATAGAGTGTTTCTTTCTATCTGAATATATTTTTCCCCCTTTTACCTTAAATTACTCTGCATCTATATCAATGAAAAAAAATAATACTTCAGTGGGCCAACTGGACCTTGCTATTTTCAATTTTTATAAGAAGTTTTAAAATTGTATTGATTCAACGATTTAAATCTTGTATTGACCCTTTGAATTACTTACCATAAACCCCATCCTTCCATCTATTTATCCACTCTTACATCTGTCCGTCCGTCCATCCGTCCGTTCGTCCATCCTTTCTGTTCTTGAAGGCCCTTAAATAGGACCTGTAAATTGGCGTGGTAATTTCGTGATGTAGCATGGGAACCTGTGATACAATAACATGGGTATCTATGTTAACCAGAGCTATCTGTGACATAGTATGGATAATACATGTATTATTTGATATAACATGGATATCAGTGATGTAGCATGGGAACCTGTGATACAATAATATAACATGGGTATCTATGATATCCAGAGCTATCTGTGACATAGTATGGATAATACATGTATTATTTGATATAACATGGATATCAGTGATGTAGCATGGGAACCTTTGATACAATAATATAACATTGGTATCTATGTTAACCAGAGCTATCTGTGACATAGTGTGGATAATACATGTATTATTTGATATAACATGGATATCAGTGATGTAGCATGGGAACCTGTGATACAATAATATAACATGGGTATCTATGATATCCAGAGCTATCTGTGACATAGTATTGATAATACATGTATTATTTGATATAACATGGATATCAGTGATGTAGCATGGGAACCTGTGATACAATAATATAACATGGGTATCTATGATATCCAGAGCTATCTGTGACATAGTATTGATAATACATGTATTATTTGATATAACATGGATATCAGTGATGTAGCATGGGAACCTTTGATACAATTATATGGGTATGTCTGATAACTAGAGCTATTTGTGTCATAGTATGGATATATATTATTTAATATAACATGAATATCAGTAATGGATATGGATGGATGGCAGAGATCAACATCATAACATTGATATCTGTGATGCAGCATGGATATTATATGTGGGTGATGTACCATGTTTCTATGTGATATAGGACCATGAATATTTGTGATATAGCATCTATAGCTGTGATATATCACTATATGTGATGTAACAGGATATCCGCTGCATTGGATGAATCTGCGGGATAGCTGGGATAGCATTTAGCATAGATAGTACTACCAAAAATTATCATCAATCATGCGAGGTTTACAAAACAGCGTGTCTTGTTTACAGGGCACCAAGTTTTAAACCTGCGATTTGGGGAATGGACAGTCACCTTAAAAGCAATATTTTTGAAAAACCGTTTGGGGCATGCAGATTAGTAAAAAAAAAATCAGCAGAAGTTTATCTCCTACACAAATTCCTTCCGCCCACAGCAGAGGTATATGGTGGGCAGAGATGTGCATGCATTCAGATCGTACGATCAGTTTGTCAAACCGGTCATTAAATTTTGTACTGGTATGCCTTGATAAAATTCGGAGCAAAACGTTCACTGGGCCCATTCCGTATAATATGTAGCTATCCAAACTGTAGACACCGAGCAAAGAATGATATTGTACGCACAGTGTACAGCTCAAATCACGGTCGTGCAGTGATACAAATCTTCTGACACGGCGCCCAGACGTGTCTGAATATTCTCTACGGAACCCGTAAAGGGACATTAGTGATTTTATTTTTTTGCTCACTGGAGAGAGGTACATACACGCAGAGAGAGAGAGGGAGAGATATGCAACCAGAGAGAGGGGAGAGATGGAGATATAGATGAAGATAGAGAATGAAAAGAAGAACGAGAAAGAAGAGACAGAGACCGATACAGTGGTAGCAAGAGAGGCAAAGAGAGAGGGAGAGAGAAAAAGAGAGATACATTAGAGAAACAGAGATAGAGATAGAGAAAGACAGAGATACATTGAGAGATAGAGATAGAGATAGAGACAGACAGAGATACATTGAGAGATAGAGATAGAGATAGAGACAGACAGAGATACATTGAGAGATAGAGATAGAGATAGAGACAGACAGAGATACATTGAGAGATAGAGATAGAGATAGAGACAGACAGAGATACGTTGAGAGACAGAGATAGATATAGAAACAGTCAGAGATACGTTGAGAGAAGGAGATAGAGATAGATGCAGAGGCCGGGATAGATGCAGAGGCAGGGATAGATGCAGGGGCAGGGATAGATGCAGAGGCAGGAATAGATGCAGAGGCAGGGATAGATGCAGGGGCAGGGATAGATGCAGAGGCAGGGATAGATGCAGAGGCAGGGATAGATGCAGAGGCAGGGATAGATGCAGAGGCAGGGATAGATGCAGAGGCAGGGATAGATGCAGAGGCAGGGATAGATGCAGAGGCAGGGATAGGTGCAGAGGCAGGGATAGATGCAGAGGCAGGGGTAGATGCAGAGGCAGGGGTAGATGCAGAGGCAGGGATAGATGCAGAGGCAGGAATAGATGCAGAGGCAGGGATAGGTGCAGAGGCAGGGATAGATGCAGATGCATGGATAGATGCAGAGGCAGGGGTAGATGCAGAGGCAGGGATAGATGCAGGGGCAGGGATAGATGCAGAGGCAGGGATAGATGCAGAGGCAGGGATAGATGCAGAGGCAGGGATAGATGCAGAGGCAGGGATAGATGCAGAGGCAGGGATAGATGCAGAGGCAGGGATAGATGCAGAGGCAGGGGTAGATGCAGAGGCAGGGGTAGATGCAGAGGCAGGGGTAGATGCAGAGGCAGGGATAGATGCAGAGGCAGGGGTAGATGCAGAGGCAGGGGTAGATGCAGAGGCAGGAATAGGTGCAGAGGCAGGGATAGATGCAGAGGCCGGGATAGATGCAGAGGCAGGGATAGATGCAGAGGCAGGGATAGGTGCAGAGGCAGGGATAGATGCAGAGGCCGGGATAGATGCAGAGGCAGGGATAGATGCAGGGGCAGGGATAGATGCAGAGGCAGGAATAGATGCAGAGGCAGGGATAGATGCAGGGGCAGGGATAGATGCAGAGGCAGGGATAGATGCAGAGGCAGGGATAGATGCAGAGGCAGGGATAGATGCAGAGGCAGGGATAGATGCAGAGGCAGGGATAGATGCAGAGGCAGGGATAGATGCAGAGGCAGGGATAGGTGCAGAGGCAGGGATAGATGCAGAGGCAGGAATAGGTGCAGAGGCAGGGATAGATGCAGAGGCCGGGATAGATGCAGAGGCAGGGATAGATGCAGGGGCAGGGATAGATGCAGAGGCAGGGATAGATGCAGAGGCAGGGGCAGAGGCCGGGATAGATGCAGAGGCAGGGATAGATGCAGGGGCAGGGATAGATGCAGAGGCAGGGATAGATGCAGAGGCAGGGATAGATGCAGAGGCAGGGATAGATGCAGAGGCAGGGATAGATGCAGAGGCAGGGATAGATGCAGAGGCAGGGATAGATGCAGAGGCAGGGGTAGATGCAGAGGCAGGGGTAGATGCAGAGGCAGGGATAGATGCAGAGGCAGGGATAGATGCAGAGGCAGGGATAGATGCAGAGGCAGGGATAGATGCAGAGGCAGGGATAGATGCAGAGGCAGGGATAGATGCAGAGGCAGGGATAGATGCAGAAGCAGGGATAGATGCAGAGGCAGGGATAGATGCAGGGATAGATGCAGTTACTTCAGGCCGTTCACTCTTGCTCCGTTTGTTACACGCCAGTGATTCCTAGCGTTAACTTCCGAGAATTTCTAGTACAGATGAGTCAGCTGCAAGGGTTAATACCGCGCTCCTGATAAATTTCAGCAATATTTCGATCGGAATTTTGAGTCCATTTCAAATGGCAGGAAAACCCAACTGGTTCAAGGGCGGCCGCTTCCCATGCTCTGAGTATTAAAGCATTATATACACGAATTCGAAAATGTCATGTTAATGTCTCTTTATTGTGTCGTCCGATAGAATGAAACAGTTTTGAGTATGAGCAAAGCGAAGGAGCATGAAAACAAATTGACGTGCAACAACACGAACACCTCATCAAACCTCAGTGCATGTAATTAAAAGGCCGCCATGTTAAAATATGCCCGTATACCTAGGTGGTCATAGCGTCACCAACGCAGTGACTGTGCGAGGTACTATACTTATTTCATACCAGCAACAGTTACAAAGCTTTTCTGCTCGAACTTGATTTGTGACGACATGGGCCAGCTCTGTTTAACGGCCGGACTATTTCATTTGCGTCACGCAGGGAGACATATGCGATGAGGACCTACTACGCGACGTCCTGCAGGAGTATCGGATCGATACGGTGTTGCACTTCGCCGCCCAGTCACACGTAGGTCGGTATCGTTCCGCGTTGGTTTCATACACCATGCATCGTCGCACTGATTTGAAACATGTCTGCGGATTACCTTTATGGATTGATTGGAAAATTCCGGCTCACGAAATAGGCGGCGGGGGGGGGGGGGAATAGAATTCGACTGTTTTTGGAAACCAAATCTTCCAATTGAAGACTCCGTACTTATCGTTAAACATTCAAATCAAAATCAAAATTTAGTGGGCCTGACGTTTTGATCCTAGCAGGACCTTTCTTAAAGGCAGAGGGGAAAAAAAGTCAGGCCCACTTAATTTTGAGATTTTCATTTTGGTAATTTTAGCCCTCTATGTACCACGACACATCCCCAATTGAGAAAAATTATAATTTACCCTTTTATCAGGAATTTAGGGTCACAGTTGCTACTAATTTTTTTTTAGAAATTAATTAATGACTTTTAAAATCAATGACTGTAGCATATATGCTACATTTTGGTGATAATGTCATGATTTTATTGAAATTATTGCACACATTTTAATGTAGGCCTATAAATACCGAAATAGCAAATGTGCTACAATTTTCCATACAATGTACATGGTGATTAGAAGCTTGGCCTTGAATGGATCACTTCAACAGCTGCAAACATTTATTTGAATGCACAATAACAATGATAATATAGTTATTAGTGCACTCCACAATGCATTTGGTACGTTATACGTGTATGTCGGTACCACCCATAGTAGCACATATGCTACACGTGTTTTCAAAAAAATCCTGCTGCTAGGCCAAAACATTTTTTGGGGAAATATCAACTTCATGTGAGTCTTTTGGGTATTGTGTGAAAGATAAGCATTGAAATCTTCCCCTGACAATTGCCAAAAAGCCGATAGAACACCATGAAATGCGCGAACTTTCGGAAAACCTTTAATGCGCAACTGCCATGTTTTGTCATGAAGAAGAATGCAACTAAATAAACAACTACAACCAACAGAGGGGGCTATAATTTTTGTAATGGTGTAGTAGATATGCTCCAATGGGTCATAGGTGATGGTTTACTGCATTTAGTAGATGAAATACTTGCCCAAAGGTAGTGTAGCATATATGCTACGAATGTGCATAGAGGGCTAATTAGTCAGTAAGCATCTTCCAACATTTTTGTATATCACGTTATACATTCAAGTTAAAAAATTCAAGTTTTGCTTGAATTGGGCTTAATCAAAATCAAGGGTCTTAAATCTTGTCGAAATTTAAGTCGTTATGTATATTCGACTGGCAAATGTAGAACTACAGAAAAAGAATCGTAGAATTATCACTGAAGCTCCCATGAATTTACCGTGTCAAGTAAAGTAGTCATGAAATCTGAACGCGCCAGTGAATTCAACCGTGCCGGCCAAGCACCGTAGTGATGGAATACATACGGTGTCCCATAAGGGCCATACTACTTATTGGTGTACCAGCATAAAAAAAAACCATAAACGATCTCGTCTTGTCACGTCAGCACATTAATTTATAAGTCCGGATGCTATTGTATCTGATTTCGGCTGGCCGTCTGCTCGTCTGAAGAAAAAAAATGCGAGCTGTGTCATCATTAATTTTTACTTTGATTAAGGATGTCGACATGGCGAGATATAGAAGTCTGCACTAGAGAGCTGGAAAGACCACCGAACAAATGAGTCTGTAAGGAGTGAAATTCGTAAAAAGGTTGGAGAATTTGAGCCACTACTAAAAGTAGCACAGAAGAGGAAGTTGCGATGGTTTGGACATGTAAGCAGAAGACCTGGAACATTGGCGCATGATGTCATGCATGGAATGGTTAATGGAAGAAGGAGAAGAGGCAGACCAAGAGCGAACTGGAGTGGAGATGTTGGAAAATGGACTGCACAAACAGTGGTGGAATGCGTGAGGGCAGCTCAAGATAGAAGGAATTGGAGGAAGACACTCAACACTGTGCCCCAACGGCTTTTAGCTACGGGAGTGACCTGACTAGAGAGCAAGGGTCGAGGGTTCGAATCCCGCCCGAGCTGCCTGTATTGTTTTGTTCAGCAGGCAATCGTAAAAAGCACTGAACACACAGTGCTTATTAAGTCGAGCAGGGCAAACTCTCATCGAATGCCACGAGTTGGTTTCTTGGTAATTAATATGACGGATAAGAAACACCGTAGATTCGATCTAAAACTCACTATCATTTTGATCCTACTTTGAACTGTGCTTTTCTTTGCAGACAACTCGTTTCGTAGCGTGGATTGCTTCATCAAGAGCAACGTGGAGGGAACCAGCACTCTACTTGAGACCGCCAAGCAGTACGGCGGCATCAAGTTCTTCCTTCACGTCAGCACGGACGAGGTGTACGGTGGAAACAGCAAAGTGGTAAGCGAAGGGTAGGGCAGGGCAGGGCAGGGCAGGGCAGGGCAGGGCAGGGCAGGGCAGGGCAGGGCAGGGCAGGGCAGGGCAGGGCAGGGCAGGGCAGGGCAGGGCAGGGCAGGGCAGGGCAGAGCGGGGCGGGGCGGGGCGGGGCGGGGCGGGGCGGGGCGGGGCGGGGCGGGGCAGGGCAGGGCAGGGCAGGGCAGGGCAGGGCAGGGCAGGGCAGGGCAGGGCAGGGCAGGGCAGGGCAGGGCAGGGCAGGGCAGAGCTGGGCAGGGCAGGGCAGGGCAGGGCAGGGCAGGGCAGGGCAGGGCAGGGCAGGGCAGGGCAGGGCAGGGCAGGGACAAGACATGGATGAACAGACTGCATACTTGCTACAAAGAAAGCTAACGACAGAAAAAAATTGACTTAAATAAAAAAGCTGCCTCCACTTTGTGTGATCCACAAAACAGATGTCACCAGGTTTGCAACAATTTTTTTTTTTCATCATTCTGAGTAAAAATGGGGACGTGATCCCTGGAGATATACTGCAGTTAATGGTTCAATTGCTTCTGACTGGCGCCCTCAACTGGCAAAGACTATGACTATTTGTGGGAAGGCCACCATCTAAGGGCTGGATAGCTCAGATGTAGTCAGAGCGCTGGTAGGCCAAGACAGATGTCTAGGTTTCAAGTCCCGATCCAGTCAAGTTTTCTTTGCTATTTTTCTTTTCGAAACAGACGAGAAACCTAGAGAAAAATAATAATAATACAAATCCGAATTTGTTCTTTTTTGTTGTAATGTCTGAGTGAAGGCACTGACGGAGGAAGCCCCCTTGAACCCGTCCAACCCTTACTCCAAGTCCAAGGCCGAGGCGGAGATCATCGCTAGGTCCTACTGGGACAAGCACCGCTTCCCCGTCATTATCACCCGGGGCAACAACGTCTACGGGCCCCAACAGTTTCCGGAGAAAGTCGTGCCCAAGTTCATTAATTTGCTCCTCAAGGGAAAGAAATGGTACACCGAGAGAGGATCAAGCCTGGGGAGGGGAAAAAACCCGATGAATGATAGCGTGAATTTTAATTTGTCCAGTTCCTTTCGGTTCTTTGTACCATCTAGCCGATGACATCAGCTTTGAATTATTCCGAAACCAATCCGCTATCGGTTTTCGGGTAGCATCCCTCCACTTTAAGAGACAAAAAGTGCCACATTTTAGGCCAAAAATCACTCCAAAACCTGGGGCATTGAACCTCTCGTTGTCTTAAGTGCAAATCACAATACAATATATCGATTGGCTCACTTGGAAAGACTCCTTTAAAAACAGTATGTTATGATAATAATTGGCGCACAGTCGCATATTTTGGATATTTTTACTGGCATGACAGTCAGTCCGCTCACTCCAAGTTGAGCTCAACCTCGACCTCATTCAATGCTATGACATGCCCCTCCTTCAGTCCACCCACAGCTGGCCTATCCAAGTTGAGCTCAACCTCGACCTCATTCAATGCTATGGCATGCCCCCTCCTCCAGTCCACCCACAGCTGGCCTATCCAAGTTGAGCTCAACCTCGGCCTCATTTGATGCTATGGCATGCCCCTCCTCCAGTACACCCACAGCTGGCCTATCCAAGTTGAGCTCAACCTCGACCTCATTCAATGCTATGGCATGCCCCCTCCTCCAGTCCACCCACAGCTAGCCTATCCAAGTTGAGCTCAACCTCGGCCTCATTCAATGCTATTGAATGCCCCCCTCCTCCAGTCCACCCACAGCTGGCCTATCCAAGTTGAGCTCAACCTCGACCTCATTCAATGCTATGGCATGCCCCTCCTCCAGTCCACCCACAGCTGGCCTATCCAAGTTGAGCTCAACCTCAGCCTCATTCAATGCTATGGCATGCCCCCTCCTCCAGTCCACCCACAGCTGGCCTATCCAAGTTGAGCTCAACCTCGACCTCATTCAATGCTATGGCATGCCCCCTCCTCCAGTCCACCCACAGCTGGCCTATCCAAGTTGAGCTCAACCTCGACCTCATTCAATGCTATGACATGCCCCTCCTCCAGTCCACCCACAGCTGGCCTATCCAAGTTGAGCTTGACCTCGGCCTCATTCAATGCTATGGCATGCCCCCTCCTCCAGTCCGCCCACAGCTGGCCTATCCAAGTTGAGATAAACCTCTCAGCCTCATTAAATGCTATGGCATGCCCCTCCTCCAGTCCACCCACAGCTGGCCTATCCAAGTTGAGATAAACCTCTCAGCCTCATTAAATGCTATGGCATGCCCCTCCTCCGGTCCACCCACAGCTGGCCTATCCAAGTTGAGATAAACCTCTCAGCCTCATTAAATGCTATGGTATGCCCCTCCTCCGGTCCACCCACAGCTGGCCCATCCAAGTTGAGCTCAACCTCGACCTCATTCAATGCTATGACATGCCCCTCCTCCAGTCCACCCACAGCTGGCCTATCCAAGTTGAGATAAACCTCTCAGCCTCATTAAATGCTATGGCATGCCCCTCCTCCGGTCCACCCACAGCTGGCCTATCCAAGTTGAGCTCAACCTCGACCTCATTAAATGCTATGGCATGCCCCTCCTCCGGTCCACCCACAGCTGGCCTATCCAAGTTGAGATAAACCTCTCAGCCTCATTAAATGCTATGGCATGCCCCTCCTCCGGTCCACCCACAGCTGGCCTATCCAAGTTGAGCTCAACCTCGACCTCATTCAATGCTATGACATGCCCCTCCTCCAGTCCACCCATAGCTGGCCTATCCAAGTTGAGATAAACCTCTCAGCCTCATTAAATGCTATGGCATGCCCCTCCTCCGGTCCACCCACAGCTGGCCTATCCAAGTTGAGCTCAACCTCGACCTCATTCAATGCTATGACATGCCCCTCCTCCAGTCCACCCACACCTGGCCTATCCAAGTTGAGCTCAACCTCGGCCTCATTCAATGCTATGACATGCCCCCTCCTCCAGTCCACCCACAGCTGGCCTATCCAAGTTGAGCTCAACCTCGACCTCGTTTGATGCTATGACATGCCCCCCTCCTTCAGTCCACCCACTGTTGGGCTATCATTGTTGGTCGCCGGTCAAGATTGGCGCCAAAAATCCACGTAACCACAAGACCGACAGTAGTAAAGTATTGCGTTACGAATAATTATACTCGAGTCATTCATTCAGTGAAGATACTGATTGCATTGGACATTAAAGTCGTTTCAGATAGCACTTAACAAGAGCTTTCCTTTCTCATAAGCCCTTTGGTTAAAAGTAAATTAATAGCTGTGTTATAGACATCTGTATACACCTTGAAATATGATGAACTGCGCATTGTAAATGTTGCAAGTTACAGTTACAGCTAAAGCTTTCCACCCCCTTCGCAGCTGCATACACGGCGATGGCACGTGTACGCGTAACTTCATGCACGTTCAAGACGCCGTGGATGCCTACCTGACGGTGCTGCACCGCGGCCAGATCGGAGAGATCTACAACATCGGGACGGAGTTCCGTATCTCCGTCAGCGGCCTAGCCAAGCAGCTCAGCATTAAGGTATCAGGATCAGCAAGACAGCCTTTTCATAAATAAAAACGTAAAATAAAGGAAAAACTGACTAGGCACAAAAATGTTGAACAACGGCAAAGGGCACGTTGACTGGACCGGGACTTGAACCCGAGACCTCTGGTTTTGCGTACCATCGCTCTTTAGCTATCCAGCACTTAGATGGTGGCCTTTCCAAATAGTCAACTATATATAATAGGAAAATTTTATTTTCAAGACGACAAAGACAGGGAAACAGACTATGGTGAGATCAAAGGGAAGGGCAAGCTGTTGGGAAGGGGTCGAAGGATGAAATCTGGTTGACAGACCGGGGTGAGATCAAAGGGAATGGCAAGCAGTAGGGAAGGGATCGAAGGAAGAAATCTGGTAGAAAAACCAGGGTGAGAACAAATGGAAGGGCAAGCTGTTGGGAAGGAATCGAAGGATGAAATATGGTTGATAGACCAGGGTGCGATCAAAGGGAAGGGCAAGCAGCAGGCCTATGAGGAAGGGATGAAAGGAAGAAAGCTGGTAGACAGACCAGGGTGAGATCAAAGGGAAGGGCAAGCAGTAGGGAAAGGATCAAAGGAGGAAAGCTGGTAGACAGACCAAGGTGAGATCAAAGGGAAGGGCAAGCAGTAGGGAAGGGGTCCAAGGAGGAAAGCTGGTAGACAGACCAGGGTGAGATCAAAGGGAAGGGCAAGCAGTAGGCCTATAAGGAAGGAATCAAAGGAGGAAAGCTGGTAGATAGACCAGGGTGAGATCAAAGGGAAGGGCAAGCAGTAGGCCTATAAGGAAGGAATCAAAGGAGGAAAGCTGGTAGACAGACCAGGGTGGGATCAAAGGGAAGGGCAAGCAGTAGGGAAGGGATCAAAGGAGGAAAGCTGGTAGACAGACCAGGGTGAGATCAAAGGGAATGCCAAGCCTCTTATTAACTATGTGCCTCGGATTTGGTCTGCTTATTGACAGATATGCGGACGGAAGGGGGAGGAATATGTTGAATTCGTGCAGGACAGGTAGGAAAGGTCAAAGGTTGAATCTCTACGCATTGACGTCATCAAACCATCGCCATCTTGGAGTCAATAATGGTGACAGATCGGCTTACACCGCAGGCGGAATGGCGACATTCTCATTACCCCTCGTTGGGGGCGCCCCGCAGAAATAACGGTGCCAAACAATTTGTTTATATCCTTTAGACATAGTGTCTGTTAGAAGATATTTTTTTTTCAAATATCACAAAAAACATTGACGTAAGGGTTGGTTATGCCGAAGCCATACGCTCTAAAGTAGATACTAAGGTATATCTTAGGGTGATGTAAACGACGGGTGAAGTGGAAATACTGATTACTGGGAAGCATGACAATTTCAAAACTTTGTTTTCCAGAGAGCATAACGACAAGGACTATCCCATTGACTGCTCCAAACTACGAAGGCTAGACTGGAGCCCCAAAGTGCCATGGGTGGAAGGACTAGACGAAACGAGTGAGTCTTCCCTATTAAAAGAAATGACACCTTTTCTGTGCGAGCCAGGGTACCAGACCTATAGGAGCTACGAGTCACCCTTAGACCTATTCCAAATCCCGGCATATTCCCCTTTTAGGAACCGAGGCTTGCTTCCATAGACTCCCGTATAGATTGAAGCCATAGCCAAACACACACGCCTATGGGGATTGTCTGTAGCCGCTAGCCGGTGGCTTCTATAGACTCGCGTATTAACTGAAGCCGTAGCCAAACACACACGCCTATGGGGATTGTCTGTAGCCGCTAGCTGGTGGCTTCCATAGACTCGCGTATAAACTGAAGCCGTAGCCAAACACACACGCCTATGGGGATTGTCTGTAGCCGCTAGCTGGTGGCTTCCATAGACTCGCGTATTAACTGAAGCCGTAGCCAAACATACACGCCTATGGGGATTGTCTGTAGCCGCTAGCCGGTGGCTTCCATAGACTCGCGTATAAACTGAAGCCGTAGCCAAACACACACGCCTATGGGGATTGTCTGTAGCCGCTAGCTGGTGGCTTCCATAGACTCGTGTATTAACTGAAGCCGTAGCCAAACACACACGCCTATGAGGATTGTCTGTAGCCGCTAGCTGGTGGCTTCCATAGACTCGTGTATTAACTGAAGCCGTAGCCAAACACACACGCCTATGAGGATTGTCTGTAGCCGCTAGCTGGTGGCTTCCATAGACTCGCGTATAAACTGAAGCCGTAGCCAAACACACACGCCTATGAGGATTGTCTGTAGCCGCTAGCTGGTGGCTTCCATAGACTCGCGTATAAACTGAAGCCGTAGCCAAACACACACGCCTATGGGGATTGTCTGTAGCCGCTAGCTGGTGGCTTCCATAGACTCGTGTATTAACTGAAGCCGTAGCCAAACACACACGCCTATGGGGATTGTCTGTAGCCGCTAGCTGGTGGCTTCCATAGACTCGCGTATAAACTGAAGCCGTAGCCAAACACACACGCCTATGGGGATTGTCTGTAGCCGCTAGCTGGTGGCTTCCATAGACTCGCGTATAAACTGAAGCCGTAGCCAAACACACACGCCTATGGGGATTGTCTGTAGCCGCTAGCTGGTGGCTTCCATAGACTCGTGTATTAACTGAAGCCGTAGCCAAACACACACGCCTATGGGGATTGTCTGTAGCCGCTAGCCGGTGGCTTCCATAGACTCGTGTATTAACTGAAGCCGTAGCCAAACACACACGCCTATGGGGACTGTCTGTAGCCGCTAGCCGGTGGCTTCCATAGACTCGCGTATTAACTGAAGCCGTAGCCAAACACACACGCCTATGAGGATTGTCTGTAGCCGCTAGCTGGTGGCTTCCATAGACTCGTGTATTAACTGAAGCCGTAGCCAAACACACACGCCTATGGGGATTGTCTGTAGCCGCTAGCCGGTGGCTTCCATAGACTCGTGTATTAACTGAAGCCGTAGCCAAACACACACGCCTATGGGGATTGTCTGTAGCCGCTAGCCGGTGGCTTCCATAGACTCGTGTATAAACTGAAGCCGTAGCCAAACACACACGCCTATGGGGATTGTCTGTAGCCGCTAGCTGGTGGCTTCCATAGACTCGTGTATTAACTGAAGCCGTAGCCAAACACACACGTCTATGGGGATTGTCTGTAGCCGCTAGCTGGTGGCTTCCATAGACTCGTGTATTAACTGAAGCCGTAGCCAAACACACACGCCTATGGGGATTGTCTGTAGCCGCTAGCCGGTGGCTTCCATAGACTCGCGTATAAACTGAAGCCGTAGCCAAACACACACGCCTATGAGGATTGTCTGTAGCCGCTAGCTGGTGGCTTCCATAGACTCGTGTATTAACTGAAGCCGTAGCCAAACACACACGTCTATGGGGACTGTCTATAGCCGCTAGCTGGTGGCTTCCATAGACTCGCGTATAAACTGAAGCCGTAGCCAAACACACACGCCTATGAGGATTGTCTGTAGCCGCTAGCTGGTGGCTTCCATAGACTCGTGTATTAACTGAAGCCGTAGCCAAACACACACGTCTATGGGGACTGTCTATAGCCGCTAGCTGGTGGCTTCCATAGACTCGCGTATAAACTGAAGCCGTAGCCAAACACACACGCCTATGAGGATTGTCTGTAGCCGCTAGCTGGTGGCTTCCATAGACTCGTGTATTAACTGAAGCCGTAGCCAAACACACACGCCTATGGGGATTGTCTGTAGCCGCTAGCTGGTGGCTTCCATAGACTCGTGTATAAACTGAAGCCGTAGCCAAACACACACGCCTATGGGGATTGTCTGTAGCCGCTAGCTGGTGGCTTCCATAGACTCGTGTATTAACTGAAGCCGTAGCCAAACACACACGCCTATGAGGATTGTCTGTAGCCGCTAGCTGGTGGCTTCCATAGACTCGCGTATTAACTGAAGCCGTGGCCAACCATACACGCGTCGATTTTGCCCAACCCGTTACATGGGCCTATAGCAATAGTGCGGTGAAACCTCTTGCAATATAAGGGGGAGTCCAACATTGTCACCGCCCATTCAATAATGCCGTCCCTCTCTGTCCCCACAGTCGAGTGGTACCGCCACAACTTCTCCAACTGGGGAGTCCTGTCGGAGAGGGCGCTCGTCCCCTTCCCTGATGTCCTGGGCGAGGCTAGCTCTGACAATAGCGAGGAGATACCCGAGATGTAACCGATGCGAACTGCTTCCATCCTACCACCAACGTCAACCTTTAGAAGCACCCTCAACGAAAAGGGAAATTATGTCTTACTTCGGTGTCCCTCTGAATAGGTTTCCGATTAGAATGTTTTTGCTAATAACCCCACCTCCACCCCCAAAAAAAACAAAAACAAAAACAGCTCCAAAATGTGTAGCCATCCAAGCCGAATTTTCCTGTAAATATAATTATATATAATATAATTTTCCTGTAAATCTGTGAACATTTCTGTTTTTCGATCTTACCAATGTTGTGTAGGGGCTTTAACTAGCCTTCAAAGACCCTGTTGTATTTGTGGGTGCAAACTTTTATGATAATGAGCTCGGCGGAGCCATGTTGGATTGATTTAGTGTGCTGCACCAAAAAAGAGGGAGGGTGGGAGGTTGCAAGATTAATGAAAATGTTGCATAACCATGAACGAGGAATGAACTAGTAACTCAAAGAATGTGTGCAATGATTTAGATTGAACACACATGATTAATTATTCTTATACTTGAAGAGAACTTTTAAGCTAGCACCTATGTAGGACCTAAAGTTTTTGTTTAAGTGTCTTAACATTCAATTCAGTTATAGAAATATTGATACAAAGTATTCTAGCTCGGCCACTGGAATCACTCAGAATACAAGATATTTGGTGAAAATTGGCGCAGTGCAAAGACAAAAGAAGTTGAGCTAAATCGTCTGCCCAAATCTTGGACAAGTCTTCTCTGAAACCCGAAAGTTAACGGTTCACCGACGCAATCCATCTAAGGGTTGGATAGCTCAGATGGAGGAGCGCTGGTACGTTTACCCAGAGGTCTCGGGTTCAAGTCCCGGATCCAGTCAAAGCTTTCTTTGCCATTTTGAGAAAAAAAAATTCCCAGTCAGTTTTCCCGTTATTTTGTTTAAGATTGAAAAGTGCAATATGCCTATGTTACTATTACTATTAGATTCCCCTTCGTTGATCATTTGAACGTTGTTTTATTGCTATTGAAGCGAAGAGTATGGTCATTGGTCAGTATTCCATGTATTGTAGCACACGGGTCATGTTTATTTCAGAATAGATTTATTTTCTTCCTTTTTCACTAATTTCTAGGCTGTACGGTACCGGTCACCTTTATAATACAAAGTATTATGGCGATCACAAACAATAAAGTGAACCCCTACACCTACGATGAAATACAATAGTTCAAACTCATAGGCCTACCGTTATGACTAATAATATTAAATATTAAATAGTATAGTCCCCGTAAGACGAAATTGAAAATGTCTGTCTCCCTAAAAAAAAAAACACCCCCCAAAAAGTGATTAATGGTAAAATCAGCGATCAATGGTAAAAAAAACCCCACCGCGATCAATGGTAGGTCTCGTCTGCTCGAAAATCCGGCCATTTCATTGGTCGAAAGCCTCAAGCCCTTCATTTGGGCGGCATCCTACCAGCTCAGACCATTTGCACTTCTATAACGACCTAGGTGTGCACTTTGAAGTTTGCGTGAGCGCTGTGTTAATTTGCACATGCCAAAAAAGGAAAAAAAACACCAAGAAAAACAAGACTATTTATCATCCGCAACCCTCTTGCGTCTCTCGGCTGGTTAAATGACCGTGTGACCTCGCCTGGTAGTTCAACCAATAGTTCAACGATAAGACGAAAACATGTAGGTTCATATAGTCCCGTTGTATGGCACTGGTATCCCATAGGTGTGTCAATCACACAAAGTTGGTATATAAAACAACCGCACGACCTGAGACAGACATTAGTCTTGTGGGCAAACAAGTTCTACCAAGGAGGTACCTCCTTGGTTCTACAACCCTGAGACGTACAGAAGTCTGACTACTCTGTGGCATTGCTGCAAGACTCTGCCGAGTGTCGGCCCGTCTCCAACGCCCTTCCCCGTCATGGCCGGGCAGCGTCTTGCCCTCGCGACCGTGTTTCTGAGCGCTCTTCTAGGCGGAGCGCTCGGGCTGCCCGTGGGGCCCGCCGTGCTCGAACTCCCGCCGCCCGAGACCGAGGTCGCGGTGCCTGACGACGTCCCGGACTTGCCGCCGGACGTCCTAGTAAACCTGAACGAAATTCTCAACCTGGATGAAGCGCTGGTAAGGTATCATTAGGCCTAATTCACTTTGATAAATCCACACGATTCTATACACTTGCAGCAGTAATAATCATACAAAAATGTTGATTTGTTAAACTTGGTTAAACTGCTAATTGATTCAACGTCCCGCATGCAATTCTCAAAACTGTAGACCGTAAACTGTTTTGATCCGAACATGGACTTTCATAAAGTCACAGTATAATGTAGAAGGCACAATATTCTGCCTTTAATAAACGTCTACTTTCCTGTAGACTAGAAATGTTCTCTTCATCATCAAATTAGAAATAATTCAGGATTTCTGGTTTACTGCAGTGAATTTCCATTGACAGTACTTGGAAGTACTAGCCATAATGTATCATGTATATAACATGATGCTTGCGTCGAGGAGAATGTAATTCAATGAGGGTTTGCCCTGCTCGACTTATTGAGCACTGAATGCCCAGTGCAACTCCTCATTGAATTACATTCTCCTAGCCTCGACACAAACATCATGTTATATCTATGAATGTAACGCGGTACCCGTTACTATCAACTACCCGGTGTTCGAATCCGCCCCACGACCTCGACCAGCTCGGTGGTCAAGTGGTTAAGACTCGGCACTAGAAAACAGAAGTCCCACTGGAGATGCCTGATTTTTTTCATCGGGCACCGGGCAAAGCACTGAGATATTCATTCAGTGCTTATTAAGTCGATCATGGCAAACCCTCATTGAATTACATTATTGTAGTTTCAACGTCACTCATACTTTGTACCGGCAGACATTAGGTACTTATTATTGATGGTAGCTATCTTTGTACCTTGAATTACCATCGACATGCCAATGTTGGTGGGCTCTGGCTGGGTTCTGCATCAGAGTAAACCAAACATCAGTACCCGCCGATCTACTGCTGTACTTTTATCACCACTGCGTGGGTAGGCTGGCCAACTTGTAGATACAGCACTCACCGGTAGGCAAGGAACCAATACTGGGGACGAATCACTGAGTTTGAACTTTAAAACAGACATGCCGCTCTCATCCACTGTATTGCCCTACACTCTGAATGTGTAAAGGAGCATTATGTGCCTGTGATTAGCCCTGTTTATCAATTGTGTCGGCGTGAATGATTCTCAGCCCTCAGAGTTTTCAGATTCTCAGAGTTTTTGCCCTACCCGACAAACAATTTCAAAGCAAAACACTGAACAAACAGTGCTAATAAATATCAAAGAGTTAATCTTTAAAAGTCTTCTTAAAATTGAGTGGGCCTGACGTTTCGATCCTAGCAGGACCTCGAAGCGTCAGGCCCACTAAATTTTAAGATTTACATTTTGATAATTTTAGTCAGTAAGCAGTTTGCAACATTTTTGTATAACACCTTTAAAAGTCTTGTAATATTTACAATACATGCTAGTGATGCTACCCTAAAATTACCGAGGTTAGTGAGTCGGTTTTCGACGCTCTAAGAATCTAGGACCGCTCAGAATTTTTTAGTATAGACTGGATTTTCTAAAACATTTTCTCTGGCGTTGCAAGACACGTCTTCGAGTGGCGTCTCTCGAGCACAGAAAACCAATTAAGTTTTAGCAACATTTTTACGAGTAAAATAGGCTTACTCACAAGATGTACCGAATAAGAATAGTCAAGTAAACAGTGGAGAGAAATTCTTTGATCAAGGTTTAAACCCCAACATCACAAAATGAGTCTGTAAATGCCACAAGTTGGCAATGACTGGAAACCTGAAAATCGCAAAGATTAATTTTTTCACAGTACAGATTTTCCGTCGGGTCACAAATGACGCATTAGAATACACGCACGGGGATTGAATTGGGATTGGGAATTAGGGTTTAGGTATTAGGTATTTAGGTATTCGTCAGCAGAAAAATGTGACCCGGCACAGCGACATGAGGAATATCCCACCAAAACAGTATTCGAGTAAACAACGCCTGAAGTCAAAGTATCTAACGTTGACAATACTGGGATGATCAATCTTATTCTCCCACCGTGAGCGGTTCGGGGTTCTTCATTGAAGTTAGAACATCGGAGTCTCTTTCAACTTTTCAAGACGAACTGTAATCTTCAAAATCGAAGCTAAAGGTCTCACGTTTTCAGGCCTTGTACTTCGAAATGGGTGAAAGAAATGGGGACAAAACATGAAGCATGGGCCTAGACCAAGTTTTCTCATTGCTTTTATATCTCTGAAGAGATTCTCTACCATTTTTATCTAATGGGTTTTCTTTACAGAAGCAAGTGATCGTGGAAGCGCTGAAAAGCCACCTGCAGTCGATCGAGACAGCTGTCGGCAAAGCAGACGGCATCCCCGAAGCTGGTGACAAGGGCCCGCACATGGGCATGTCAACACGGCTGTTAGCGGGAAAACATTGGCAGATGGGACCCAAGGGGCACCACAAGCAGTGGACTGACTACGTCGATGCCCACAGCGGAGGACATGTCAGCAGCCACGACATCAAGGACTGGACCGAGAGCAAGAGCGGCAGGAGATGCATCTGTGATTATGTCAAGAAGCTACTAGAACACTTAGCCGATAAGTGTGACGGCGATGGAGGGGGTGGCGGAGGAGGCGATAAGCCAGGTAATGGAGGAGGTGGTGGAGGAGGAGGTGGCGGAGGAGGAGGCGGTAAGCCAGGTAATGGAGGAGGTGGTGGAGGAGGTGGTGGAGGAGGAGGTGGAGGAGGAGGTGGCGGAGGAGGAGGCGGTAAGCCAGGTAACGGAGGAGGTGGTGGTGGAGGAGGTAAGCCAGGTCATGGAGGAGGTGGTGGAGGTGGTGATGGAGGAGGCGGTAAGCCAGGTCACGGAGGAGGAGGTGGAGGAGGTAAGCCAGGAAATGGAGGAGGTGGAGGAGGTGGAGGAGGAGGTGGAGGAGGTGGTAAGCCAGGACACGGAGGAGGTGGAGGAGGAGGTGGAGGAGGCAGTAAGCCAGGACATGGAGGAGGTGGAGGAGGAGGTGGAGGAGGCAGTAAGCCAGGCAACGGAGGTGGAGGAGGTGGAGGAGGTGGTAAGCCAGGACATGGAGGAGGTGGAGGAGGAGGTGGAGGAGGTGAGGGAGGCGGTAAGCCAGGACATGGAGGAGGTGGAGGAGGTGGTGGAGGAGGTGGAGGAGGTGGTAAGCCAGGACACGGAGGAGGTGGAGGAGGTGGAGGAGGTGGTAAGCCAGGCAACGGAGGTGGAGGAGGCGGAGGAGGCAGTAAGCCAGGACATGGAGGAGGTGGAGGAGGCGGAGGAGGCAGTAAGCCAGGACATGGAGGAGGTGGAGGAGGAGGTGGAGGAGGTGGTAAGCCAGGACATGGAGGAGGTGGAGGAGGAGGTGGAGGAGGTGGTAAGCCAGGCAACGGAGGAGGTGGAGGAGGTGGAGGAGGTGGTAAGCCGGGACATGGAGGAGGTGGTGGAGGAGGTGGAGGAGGTGGTAAACCAGGACATGGAGGAGGTGGAGGAGGAGGTGGAGGCAGTAAGCCAGGAAATGGGGGAGGTGGAGGAGGTGGAGGAGGCAGTAAGCCAGGACATGGAGGAGGTGGAGGAGGAGGTGGAGGAGGTGGTAAGCCAGGACATGGAGGAGGTGGAGGAGGAGGTGGAGGCAGTAAGCCAGGACATGGGGGAGGTGGAGGAGGCGGAGGAGGCAGTAAGCCAGGACATGGAGGAGGTGGAGGAGGAGGTGGAGGAGGTGGTAAGCCAGGACATGGAGGAGGTGGAGGAGGTGGAGGAGGCAGTAAACCAGGACATGGAGGAGGAGGAGGTGGAGGAGGTGGAGGAGGCAGTAAGCCAGGACATGGAGGAGGTGGAGGAGGAGGTGGAGGAGGCAGTAAGCCAGGCAACGGAGGTGGTGGAGGAGGTGGAGGAGGCGGTAAGCCAGGACATGGAGGAGGTGGAGGAGGAGGTGGAGGAGGTGGTAAGCCAGGCAACGGAGGTGGTGGAGGAGGAGGTGGAGGAGGCAGTAAGCCAGGCAACGGAGGTGGTGGAGGAGGTGGAGGAGGCGGTAAGCCAGGACATGGAGGAGGTGGAGGAGGAGGTGGAGGAGGCAGTAAGCCAGGCAACGGAGGTGGTGGAGGAGGTGGAGGAGGCGGTAAGCCAGGACATGGAGGAGGTGGAGGAGGAGGTGGAGGAGGTGGTAAGCCAGGCAACGGAGGTGGTGGAGGAGGAGGTGGAGGAGGCAGTAAACCAGGACATGGAGGAGGTGGAGGAGGCAGTAAGCCAGGCAACGGAGGTGGTGGAGGAGGTGGAGGAGGCGGTAAGCCAGGACATGGAGGAGGAGGTGGAGGAGGTGGAGGAGGCGGTAAGCCAGGACATGGAGGAGGTGGAGGAGGAGGTGGAGGCAGTAAGCCAGGACATGGGGGAGGTGGAGGAGGTGGGGGAGGTGGAGGAGGCAGTAAGCCAGGACATGGAGGAGGAGGAGGTGGAGGAGGCGGAGGAGGCAGTAAGCCAGGACATGGAGGAGGTGGAGGAGGCGGTAAGCCAGGCAACGGAGGAGGCGGAGGAGGTGGAGGAGGCAGTAAACCAGGACATGGAGGAGGAGGAGGTGGAGGAGGAGGTGGAGGAGGTGGCGGAGGAGGTGGAGGAGGTGGAGGAGGTGGAGGAGGTGGAGGAGGAGGAGGAGGTGGAGGAGGCAGTAAACCTGGTCATGGAGGAGGTGGTGGAGGAGGTGGTGGAGGAGGTGGAGGTGGAGGAGGCAGTAAGCCAGGCAACGGGGGAGGAGGTGGAGGCGGAGGAGGTGGAGGAGGAGGTGGAGGAGGAGGTGGAGGAGGAGGAGGAGGAGGAGGAGGAGGAGGAGGAGGAGGAGGAGGAGGAGGAGGAGGAGGAGGTGGTGGTGGAGGTGGAGGAGGCTGGGGAGGTGGTAATTGGAAAGATTGGACGGGATGGTCTAGATGATGAGATGATGAGATGGTCTAGATGATGGTTTAGATAATGTGTTTGACTTTGGAAGTAGGCCATTGCATTTTAGATGCTTTGTTTTTGGTGAACGTTTCTTACAATCATTGTAGTGCTTTATTTTAAGCAATTATAAATGTCAAACAAAAAATGCAATTTCATTTGCCAAAAAACAACTAAATATTCATGTTAATTGTCAGAACACAATTATTTGCAGTGAAATTAATAGTAGCTATAGCTGTCACAGTAAGCTTGGACCCGCCTCTATATCCTAGGCATAGCGGTTACAAATTAAAACTATTAACGTGGCAGACATTTTGAAGCTTTTTTTTTAGATATTAGAACGTCTAACTTGGCAGAGTGGTCACGGCATGAAACTACATAATTTTGTCGCCACAGATTTTGCAATAACTTGCAAAGAGTTGGTGACATCGAGAACGGAGTACGAGTAATGTGTGCACCATCCCCTGGGGGGATTTCACAAAGCCTTACGACGCATCGTATTTATAAATGTCAAACAAAAAATGCAATTTCATTTGCCAAAAAACAACTAAATATTCATGTTAATTGTCAAAACACAATTATTTGCAGTGAAATTAATAGTAGCTATAGCTGTCACAGTAAGCTTGGACCCGCCTCACAAAGCCCCACAAAGCCTTACGACGCATCGTAACTCAACTTACGATGGATAACCCGTCGTAAGTTGTTCTACACCGTATGGTTTCTGCGCATCGCTCATCGTCTTGCGATTGATCGTAGGTTACGTTGGATTTCATGACATCGACCCCTTAGTAACCCCGATCTCCCCTAGGCAGATTGAAAGGGATCAGTTGACGTAGCATATGCACTCTGATATAGGCCCTATTTGTTTATTTTTAACCATTTGCTGAATGTGGTTTTTTTTATTGACAATAGTTTAACTATTTTTTTCCATCACGGATCTGTCAAATTTGAAGAAAGGTTGAACATAAGGTCACAAATGACGGCAAATGTACCCAGCACTTGAAAGTTTTGAGGCAGATGTTGGCTCTTGTCTGGGACCGACATGCACTCTGCATTTGTGTGAATTTTCTCTTTTGTTATCGACTGGAATAAAAAAAAAATGTTCCGAGTCTTTCACACCACGATCAACAACCTGTACCATAGTATTGTTATTGTTGTGCATGTTTTTTTGTTGCTGCTGCTGTTGTTGTTGCTGCTGCTGTTTTTGTTGTTTTTGTTGTTGTGGTTGCTGCTCCTTGTTGTTGTTGCCGCTGCTGTTGCTGCTGATTCTGCTGCTGTTGTTTTGTTGTTGCTGTTGCTGCTGCTGCTGTTGCTGTTGTTTTTGTTGCTGCTGTTGTTGTTGTTGTTGCTGCTGTTTTTCTTGCTGGTGCTGTTTTGTTGCTGCTGTTGTTGTTGTTGTTGCTGCTTTTTTCTTGCTGGTGCTGTTTTGTTGTTGCTGATGTTGTTGTTGTTGCTGCTGTTTTTCTTGCTGGTGCTGTTTTGTTGCTGCTGTTGTTGTTGTTGTTGCTGCTGTTTTTCTTGCTGGTGCTGTTTTGTTGCTGCTGTTGTTGTTGCTGCTGTTTTTGTTGCTGCTGTTGTTGTTGTTGCTGCTGCTGTTGTTGCTGCTGTTCTTGTTGTTGCTGTTGTTGTTGCTGCTGTTGCTGCTGCTGCTGTTGTTGTTGCTGGTGCTGTTGTTGTTGTTGCTGCTGCTGTGGTTGCTGCTGCTGTGGTTGCTGCTGCTGGTACTGCTGTTATGTGTTGTTGTATTTTCTGGAGAAATGTTATGCAGGAATCGAAAAGCCCCCTCTTACTCTGTATGAAGATTAGGCCTTAAACATGACATTTCGAGAAAGGTCCTGCAAGAATCAAAACAGACACTATTAGAACAGAAACAGCATCCGCTTTGTACAAAATAGTTCTATGCCGACCACTGGGGGCGCTTCTAGACGTCGTTGGAGAAAAGGCCTACACTTTTTCAGCTATTTGCTCCTCGTTTGTTTAACAAAATTACGGCGCAGTCTGACAGGCACCTGTGCATAGGAATCGTATTGGCATCTGGACGAAATGTTATCATCGCTGCAACATTTTGTAAGTATTGAATCACAGAAAACTCTTCTAGTTTCACAATTTTGATGTATACGAGTACGGGCCTATGCCGTATGCACCGAGTATTGATGACTGGAACCAGACCTGTATGTCGGATCTTTGACTTTCTGGGGGCTGCCAGACTGTTGCCCCGGTATAGGTTCGAGTAGGGGAGGGAGGAGGTCGAATCTGCGGGTATTCGTCAGCAGAAAAAGGCTACCCCTGACCTATTCGGATCTGATTAGCGTTATCAAAAATACTGCACTGGTTACGGGTGCAGCTATTGATTCTAGTTCGCTCTCTGCCCATCCCTCGATAAGGAGGTTTGAGTGGGTGCCATAATGTTTAACATCCCTGGGTGGCGCCTTTAGGCACTTGGCACGCCGTAGAATCAAGGGTTAAATCGTTCACGCCCTCGACACCAGGGACCAAACTGTCATAACTCATAAGCATAACAACTTAAAACTTGCAAATACACCCCTAGATACGAGTGTTAAAAACAGTTTGATGGTTAGCAACATTGCAAAACAGTTCTGTAGCAAGGTCTTAAAAGAGACCCTTTTAATCCTTTAAACTCAGGCCCATTTTTGTGAGTTTTGCATGTGCTGTGATTTTGTCTTCACAAGCCCACTGTTCTCGTCAGAAACCTCATCACATTATATACCATTCTAAAGCTAACATATTGAGCTACATTTCTGCGAAGAAATAAATCCTCCAGGGGCTTTTGGAAAAAACATTGCGGCCATTTTTAATCCCTCAAGTAACGAGCTTTTGAGCACAGTCTCTGGGTGATTGTCCCCAGCAGACAGACGGCCCTTCAAGTTGCTAGCGGTGACCAACAGCCTTGCCGGGTTTGGCGTCAATAGCGGGGGCCGGGTGGACGAAGCCCGTGACCGAAACATGATCCAGGAATTGAACTCGTCCTGGACTCGACTCTGTAGTAGTCCTTTATTTGTCCTGGTTTCTCCCCGAGTGCTTTTCTTTTGTGTTCTGTGCCCTTTTGTGCGAGCCAAGTCGGCATGCACCATTTTAGTTAGGTTATTGCATAACACCATGGGGCTGGCCTTAATAAAAGGTGGCTGCACAATTGCTCCACCTTGCTTTCCACATCGAGACTCAGTCGTGGCCACACCAAGGCAGCCCCTTCAAGCCACCTCTCCAGCAAGCACACCAGCCTATATCCAGCTGCACGGTCACTGTGGTCGACCAGTTTGGCAGTAGTATACAGCCAATAGGAAAGCCACGGTGACTGCTGCAGCAAGGGTAAATATTTAGCTTTAGGCGAAAGCCCGCCGCGATCTATGTTCACCTTTATTTTTTTTTTGGCGCGTATAGTAAACCAGCGTACTAAATTAGCTCCATTTTAATTTCCTCCTAGCGAAGTAGCCATTCTTTCATTTACGCACTTTTATAAGTTGCACAGCTAAAACTCTCAATAGAGGGCGTAGTTTTGCCTCACTGAAAAAAACCCAGTCTATACACAACCCTCGATCGTACCATGGAGGAATAATAGTAGTACCCAGCAACATTGACGTGGTAGACGGGGCGTGTTGATACTCCGCCCTGTTGTCATTTACACAAGAGGAGTTTCATTTACACAAGAATCCAGTGAACTATTCCAATTCAAATTTTCTATGAAATCAGAAATGTGTCACGTCTTATAATGGTATATACAGTCAATCGGGGTTAGACGTACCTTTAAAGATAGGTTCACTGACACAATCGATTCCCACAACTGGGATGGATGGCGACCACAATAACCCACAAAATGGCCGACTTCGGTGATATTTACGAAGCAGACATATTTTTTTTTAAGTCAAAAAATTATGATACTGTTACGAGCGGCAAACAAAATATGAGGATTTAAATCACAAGTCCGTGCATACAGTGTACAAAACCTATACCTTGGAGAATATGCCTGCACAATAATACGGATATCCCCGACAACGTCCGACGATATGATCCGTGTGTCGGATCCAAGTTGTAGCCAAAAGTGAGTTCCCAATTAACTAATTTTTGGACGCATGGGGGCGCTCTATACCCATGACCATGGTGCAGGTCGTCAGTTCTACTTCGAATAACCCAAATAAAACACGAGTGTTTTTTTTTTTTTTTTTAAGATTCACGTGCGATTTGAGAGACAAACCTACTAGATATTTCAGCGAGAACCATCTCAACGAAATTATGGTGTTTTACTAATCACCCTCAGAAAACAAATACCCCCTTAACGGGTTTTTTCCCCTAACTAGTGAAACCAACCAGTTTCCAGTGCATATGCCTCTACTTTAAAGCCCCTACACAACAATGGTAAGATCGAAAAACAGAAATGTTCACAGATTTACATGAAACTTATACAGTTTGAAGATGGTTATAGTAGAAACCTCTCACTGAAATATTTCTGCCCAAAATGTTGTATTTTGGGAGAAAGGAGTAAAAGAAATAATTTACGTGTCACAGAGATCTAAACTATTTTTAGGTTTTCACGATTTTCTCGAGACTCGGTTGGCAGATTGAGCTGAAATTTTCACAGGTGTGCTATTTCATGCATATGTTGGATCAGACAACGTATGGATGCTATTCTTTGACCTCGACCAATGTTGTGTAGGGGTTTTAATAAACAGATAGGTCTATGGTCCTTCGGTAATATTATACACGGTCTGCGTGCGTTCCACTCCCCCCTCATCCCTTCCAATAATTATTCGTTCTCTCAAATAACCTTCACGTACACGAGGTGTATGGAAACAAGTAGGTAAACAATTAAACCACCGTTATCCAAAACGATAGTTATTTTTTTTACCAATATCCGCAGCAGTGATATGGCAATTCCGTGGAAGTGACGTCATTGTGACGTCATTTCTACCCTTACGCCCATCTTTGACAAAGCAGAAATCTGAAGTGTTGACGGAGCGGAAGTTCATGTCAACCTTCCGAACGAAAGAGAGGTTGGGCATCAGAGGAAGTGCGTGCGTGTGATGGCATCGACCGGGGAGGCGGACGGAAGGGGGCGGGGTTTTAAAAAGAGTCCAGGGTCGGTGGGAGAGGGTGAAGAAAAACACGCCTGGTCGTTGTTCGGGACACCAACTTTGTTTTGAAAATCACCGAAGCTGGTGTCCGCTCCGAATCATCAAAAGAGCCAGAAAATCGAGTATGGCTCCGAAAAGAGCCCACGATGTATATAATACAGTGTCAACACGAACCTCCTACTTGGTATTTCCACCATAATGTAAACCTTCGAACCTTCCAATCTAATAAGTAACTTGTAATATGCAATGTTGATTCACCTTGGCTTGTAGTTGGTCTACCCCTGTGCACAAACACACGTGGTCTTGGTATTGGGACGTACCGGTACGCATCGGTGCAGATTGACAATGGTTTCTGGACAGGAAGCAGGGCCCAGTTGCACCGTTACCGGCCGCCGGAGATACTTCCCGGGTAGCTCAGTGTCCCTGAACCACAGCCAGCACATAAAACAAACAGGTCTTAGGAAGACCATCCCACCTGGAAATTACCAAAGCAACATCGATGACTTTCAAAACACACATTTTAAAATATGCTGATCGAGGGCAAGTGGGGTTATTATATAAAGGTCTCCCCTGACCAAGAATCGGTCACTGGCAGCCACTACTTTTCAGAAGAGAACTGCACAAACTTGGCACGATAGCAAGTTTCATTTTCGAGGGTTCCACGGATAGCGGGAGTTTCACCATGACGAACGCCTTGGTACTGGCGGGATGTCTCCTGCTGGCGACGGTAGCTGGCTTCGCTCTTGCCTCGCCCACGTCCAACGAAGGCCCCACGGAGACTGAGATGGCCACCCTGGTTCAGAACCTGGTAAATCACTCCATTCCTTATCAGAACAATTCTGTGGTATACATCTACACCAGAGTGGGGGAGGATTCTACGGTTAGTTACCGTAGAAAGTAGTGTTATAAATTGAAAAATTGGCAAAAGAAAACTTAGACAGGACCGGGATATGAACCCGAGACCTCTGGATTAACGTATCAGTGCTCTTCCGTCTGAGCTTTCCAGCCTGTACATGGTGGCCTTCCCTAATAGTCTTTGCTTTGTTTATTTGAATATCTTACAATTTAGTGGGCCTGACGTTACGATCCCAGCAGGACCTGAAAGGTCCTGCTGGGATCGAAACGTCAGGCCCACTAAATTTTAAGATTTGCATTTTGGTAATTTTAGTCAGTAGGCAGTTTGGAACATTTTTGTATATCAGTTTATTTGAATAGTTAGTAAGATAGTTTAGTTTAGTTTAGTGAGTTAGTTATCTCGCAGTCTGATAAGATAGTTAATTGGGACACAGCAGGTGACCTGGCAACCAGCTCCCTCTGTCCTCTTTCTATACCTTCTCAAACAAGGGAGAATAATTCTGCCTTTGAGAAAGGTCCTGCTAGGATCGACCCTTTACATTTTTAAAATAATCATTTTGGTCTTTTCAGCCTTGTTTTTGGCAATTTTGCATTAAAAAAATAGGCAAGTAGTGCATCTTCTGAATAATAAAGATGATTGTCCAGCACACTTCTGGCACTGGTGAAGGCCTAACCAGACCACTTGTGACCATTGGGCGGCCGGCGGCATATGCTGAGGTGTCCGATCAGTACCTGTCTTGAGCTAGACACCGAGGAAGAAAGGATGTTATTAATGGTTATAGATTGTTTATTCTTGAAGTCGACTGGCTGCCTATAAACAGATTTTAGGCAGATGTCATGACTTTGAATTAAAATACTAATACAATTTGTAAACCCTCAAAAAGATACGACAAAACATTGTTTCTCTAAACCTTAGGGGCGTGACTAATTTCAGTCTTTCCAGCGTTCATCAGTGGTGAAGGCAAGATGCCAGACCACTCATTAGTGGAGGGAAACTATAGTTAGGCTGTGGGTTCCAAAATTATCTGTCCAGTAGCTGGAAATCGAGGAAGAAGGGATCTAGAAGCCATGCCTTCTAATAATGAGCAAGGGTGGGGGGGGGGGGTTGGTGGGCAATAGGATCAAGGAAGGCAGGGGTTCAACGCTGTTGTCCGGGGGGGGGGGGGGGGAGGGGGGAGCTAAGGATGGAGCTGGGATGAGGTGGACTGGGTAACTGGGTGGGATTCCCCCTTGGCATGGTGGCAGGCTGGGTACAGGTGCCCTTGGCTCAGGAGTCGGGGAGGAGGAGAGGCCGACTGAAGGCATCTCCTTAGGACTGAGTGGGTGACTGGGTAGGGTATCCCCTAGGCACGGTGGCTGGCTGGGTACAGGTGCCCTTGGCTCAGGAGTCGGGGAGGAGGAGAGGCCGACTGAAGGCATCTCCTTAGGACTGAGTGGGTGACTGGGTAGGGTATCCCCTAGGTACGGTGGCAGGCTGGGTACAGGTGCCCTTGGCTCAGGAGTTGGGGAGGAGGAGAGGCCGACTGAAGGCATCTCCTTAGGATGCCTGATGGGTTGTCACACTCAGACAGATTCTGGTAAATGGGGGTGGACTGGTCTTGCCCCATCTCTCCGTTTCTTCTTGAAGACGACACACTGTCTAATGTCTATAAACATATTTTGGGAAAGTGTAGTGGTTACTGGATGCATAATTAATTCAACTTATGAAATTTAAACATTAAAGAGGGACCAACATTTCGATCCCCCCAGGAGCTTTCTTAAACTTTAAAAGGAAAAAATCAATAACTGATAGATTTATAAAACCTTTTAATGACAAGACCCATCACACATTGCCACTTATCCACTTCACAAATTGCAATTTTCAGTACAATATTACCATAATGAAATAATCATTCAAAATTGAGACAACAGGTAAGCAGTTCTGTGTCAGTCATAACATGCTTGCCTGCCAAACACATTTATAAAATTTGAAATATGCAAAAGGAACACAAAAATCGTAAGACGGATGGTTCTGGCAGAAAGAACGCCTCAAACATACTAGTAAAAGTAGTACTAGAGTAGTACGTGTAAGTTGTAGTGCAGTTGTACTTAATTAGTACTACTAGTACTAGTACTACTAAGTACTAAAGTAGCACTAGTACTAGTACTAGTAGTAGTACATGTACTACAGTACAAATACATGTACATGTAGTAGTACTATACTAAGTAAAGTACTCCTACAGTACTAGTTAAGTAGTAGTACTGAGTACTAGTTGTACTAGTACTACTACTAGTACTAGTACTACACTGGTCCTTAAAACTATTGTACTTTAGTACTAGTAGTACTAGTACAACTACAAGCTGTACTACAAGTACAAGTAGTAGTTAGCACTAGTATACTGTACTATTACATGAGTACTAGTGAGTTACTAGTGAGTTACTAGTACTAATTACTAATATTAGTACTGTCTTAGCAGTACATTGTAGTATTTAGTAATACTCATACTCATAGTACACACAATGACACATGTATCACCAAAAAAAATTCAAACTAAAGTGCGCCAAACCACTTTGTAGATTTCCGGAACCACTCTAAGTCCAATACACCGCGAATCTATAATGAACAGCGGAGTCAATAATAGCAGTCTCTAATTTCAGGATGCCCGAATAATACATGAAAATATGAGCTAAAATATGACGAAAACAGAAGCCGATCTTACCCAAAAGCAGAATAAAATAGGCAGACGTTTGGTGCACGGCATATTTCTATCAGATAGTTGGCGTCGGCCCGGGGTTCAGTGAAAGTTATATGACCAAAGCACACGCCAAGTACACGTACATGCAGTGTACGTGTTAAGGGGTAAAGTTTGTTCGCTTGTTCGTTGAATGTGATCTCCAACCACATGCATTATGGCCGTTTACAAAATAAAAATGGCCCTTTTTCCAAAACCCGGCTTAGGCTCAGGCTCCGGCTTTGTGTTTAGTTCTTTAATCCAAGGCATGAACAATTGAGGCTTTTGGCTTCATTTTTTTGTAATGTTACACTGCGTTTTGAAAAAATAATTCAAAGCTTCAACTTCAACAAAAAACCTAACCAGTATTTTCAACTTACGAAACCAACAAACCTTCGAATTCGGAGACGAACCACAACCTGGATTTTCAGGTTTTGTCAGACGGAGACGAAGCCTGAGCCCGAGCCTAAGCCTTCTTTTCAAAAACGGCCATCGGCCTAAAGCCGGGTTTTAAGAGGGCAATGGAGTCGTAACTGAGGGCCTGGCCTACTACGTCTCTTATGGCAATTTATTGTTGCCGGTGAACGGTATACCTAAAAAAAAAAAAGAAATGAAAGGGAAAGGATTAAACACTCGATACAACATTGGGAAGATCGGAAAACATCGATGTCCACAGATTTCCTTTTAATTTACACAGTTTGTAGATGGTCATGATAGAATCCTCATGTTGAAATATTACGGTCTAAGATGCTGTACTTCTCAAGAAATCTTCACTCAAACATCGACAACTAGTTTATTACTCTTACACTACAGAATGGTGCGTTAACCGTGTCTCTTTTTTTTTGCATTTTTTCTACTTTCTCAGATTACCATTAATTTGAGCTAAAACCTTCGCAGTACTGCTTTTGGGGGATGTTTAATGGTTTAACACAAAAACTGTGGCGATCTGTTGACCTTTAACAGTGTTGTATGGGGCCTTTAAGATGAAACGAAATGATTTTTGTTTCTTCTTCTTATTTTTATGATTCTATGCATAGCCCTCGGAGCTTCGGGAACTCTATGTCATCATCGTCGACCCCCACGCAGACGAGATCAAGAGGCAGAATAGCATCTGGATCGCACTGGAGATCCTGGCCGAGAAGAAGTACCGCCGCCACCGCGAACGCCTGGCCTGGTTCTACCTGTGGCTGGCGAGGAAGGGCGGGTGGAGCGGACGGCAGGGGCCGAGGCCGGAGGAGCAGCCGGGCAAGCACACACCGGGGGGACACGGCGGGCTGACTCCCCAGGGCGGGCCGGGGGGAAAGACCCACGGCCACGGCCACGGTCACGGTCACGGTCGCCACGAGGCCCCCGGCGGACGCACCCGGGAGCGAGGTGGACGCACCAGGGAACGAGGCGGGCATGGTGGAGGGCGCCACCAACGCGGCGGCCGGCACTAGACGGGTGCACGGGCCATCGACCACAGTCCGTTCATTCCAAGTTGAGCTCGACCTCGACCTCATTCAAATCCCATACTCATAGGTGCCAACCTATCTTAATAGAAATAAGGAATACTTCTGCTAAAAAAGAGGAATCACAGAGCAAACTACATAGGAATACATGTGTATTTCCAAGCCAAATATCAGAATGTTGTCAAGAGCTTGTAAAAAGTGATGCATTTGTTTATCAAAGCAGAGGAGTGATTCCTCCAAAAATAGGAATGATTGGCAGCTATGCAAACCATCCCCCTTCCTCCTGTTCACCCATACTTTCCCCAAACTCTACTTAGGTTCAGATTTTGTCTCCATCCATTTTTAGATTCCAAGGCATGAAAATGGACGCAGTGGCTGTTGTTACGGCAGTCGTCCGTGTGGTTCCCCGACTTCACAGTATTTGTCAGGATGTTTAGCTCTTGGAACCAGACTATCAGCTAATAGACTGGTTCAACCAGCCGGCAATGTTGACGAAATACAATCAAGTCAGGGAACCACACGGACGACTGCCGTAACAACAGCCAGTGTGTAAAATGGAAGGCCTTTGGCTTCGTTTTTTTAAATGTTACACCGCATTTTGAAAAAAAGAAAAAAAAGAATCCGAAGCTTTAACTTCAACAAAGAACTCCAACCCGTGTTTTCAGCTTTTGTACAACAGAGACCAAGCCGGAGCAGAATCCTAGGCCGGGTTTTGGAAAAGGGCCCAGGGTTTTGAGAAGCTGTCATCCCCTGTAAAAGTCACGGCGCCGGAAGATGGGCCCACAGGAACAACAGCACCCAGTTCAGACTGGTGCTAAGAATTTGCTCGAGCTATTTCTACAATGAACGGACTTATTATAATGAAGTCACATAGTAACTTTGCTATGAACGTAGATTTATCATCAATATGGATCAATTACTTCATTGTCAGTGTGAGGCAGTTAAAGAGGCAGTGTCATGGTGCTGGTTTGCTTTGCTTTTCTAGGCACTTTAATAGACCCTCACAGTTGTTTATCTGATCGATGACAAGATCAGGCAATTACCACTAAGTAGTGACAAGTGCCTGGTTCAGTCCTAAATGGTTCCCTGGGGCATTGCAACCACTACTTGTAGGGTCATGAGCTAGACCTATCTCCATCATAAAAATAGCACATACAGAATGTTTGCTGCCTATACTGTATTATTGTCTAGCATTAAAAAGACACTGAAAACCAATAAACAAAAAGCAAATGGAGTGAATTTTCGTTTGTATCTTTATTTTCGATTTTCACAAATACTCACATTAATGTGTTTGTTAACAGTTTTGGTGTAAAAACTTCCTTATTAACTTTGGTGTTGACATAAACAATTCAAAATTCACAAGACTGCTAGATGCCTTCAGGTAAATATTTTTGTATGGAATATCGAATTGCAATTCTTTTCTGTACGAATTTTCTTCAAAAGCAAAAGTGGAAATGAAGGAAATGTACCACCCTCCAAAAACAAACAATATGAAGGAAAAGAATGCAGTATGCACTGCGCATTGACTTTTATATTTTAATATATTCTTTTTGAGGGGGAGCCTAATGTTAAATGGTACTCTTACCAACTTGAATTGACAGAAAATGTATGGTAGCCCGGATAGGACATTACAAGGGGGATAATTAGTTACACCTAATTGGGCAGTGTCCAGTCTAATTCCAATGGAACACTTCTTCGGGTGGGCATACATGGGGGTTCCAGGTGCATAACGTCTGCCCATGGAGTGAACTGAGTGGCGGTTAAACAGCGCCCTCATTTGACGACACTTACCACTCAATACGGCGGAACACTTTCAACACTTACGGAAATTTACCCCCATAATGGTAACGGCGGGGAGATGGACCTTCGACGGACACATGGAAGCTGTCCGAAAGCCTAAGGCTAAAGACTGGCTCCCAATCAGGGTTCATTTGGGACTGTTTTGTTTGACAATCGCTTAAATACTTGGGTCGGAGCTCGCGTCTCCCTGATAATCCCCTAAACGTTTTAATCGGTTGAAATCCATCCCGCCGCCTAATCCTCGACGTACTCAAAAGGCTCGGGAGGCTCTGGCTCCTCTTCCTCCTCCTCGTCCACCTTTGGTCCGCCGGCTGAGGACAGAAAGACCAAGAGAAAGACCAACGATAAGATGTAGAACACACAAACAGACCAAGAGAAAGACCGACGATAAGATGTGAAACACACAAACAGACCAAGGGAAAGACCAACGATAAGATGTGAAACACACAAACAGACCGAGAGAAAGACCAACGATAAGATGTGAAACACACAAACAGACCAAGAGAAAGACCAATGATAAGATGTGAAACACACAAACAGACCAAGGGAAAGACCAACGATAAGATGTGAAACACACAAACAGACCAAGAGAAAGACCAACGATAAGATGTGAAACACACAAACAGACCAAGAGAAAGACCAACGATAAGATGTGAAACACACAAACAGACCAAAAGAAAGACCAACGATAAGATGTGAAACACACAAACTGACCAAGAGAAAGACCAACGATAAGATGTGAAACACACAAACAGACCAAGAGAAAGACCAACGATAAGATGTGAAACACACAAACAGACCAAGAGAAAGACCAACGATAAGATGTGAAACACACAAACTGACCAAGAGAAAGACCAACGATAAGATGTGAAACACACAAACAGACAAAGAGAAAGACCAACGATAAGATGTGAAACACACAAACAGACCATGGGAAAGACCAACGATAAGATGTGAAACACACAAACAGACCGAGAGAAAGACCAACGATAAGATGTGAAACACAAAAACAGACCAAGGGAAAGACCAACGATAAGATGTGAAACACACAAACAGACCGAGAGAAAGACCGACGATAAGATGTGAAACACACAAACAGACCAAGAGAAAGACCAACGATAAGATGTGAAACACACAAACAGACCAAGAGAAAGACCAACGATAAGATGTGAAACACACAAACAGACCAAGAGAAAGACCAACGATAAGATGTGAAACACACAAACAGACCAAGAGAAAGACCGACGATAAGATGTGAAACACACAAACAGACCAAGAGAAAGACCGACGATAAGATGTGAAACACACAAACAGACCGAGAGAAAGACCAATGATAAGATGTGAAAAACACAAACAGACCAAGAGAAAGACCAACGATAAGATGTGAAAAACATAAACAGACCAAGAGAAAGACCAACGATAAGATGTGAAACACACAAACTGACCAAGAGAAAGACCGACGATAAGATGTGAAACACACAAACAGACCAAGAGAAAGACCAACGATAAGATGTGAAACACACAAACAGACCAAGGGAAAGACCAACGATAAGATGTGAAACACACAAACAGACCAAGAGAAAGACCAACGATAAGATGTGAAACACACAAACAGACCAAGAGAAAGACCAATGATAAGATGTGAAACACACAAACAGACCAAGAGAAAGACCGCAATAAGATGTGAAACACACAAACAGACCAAGAGAAAGACCAATGATAAGATGTGAAACACACAAACAGACCAAGAGAAAGACCAACGATAAGATGTGAAACACACAAACAGACCAAGAGAAAGACCAATGATAAGATGTGAAACACACAAACAGACCAAGAGAAAGACCAACGATAAGATGTGAAACACACAAACAGACCAAGAGAAAGACCAACAATAAGATGTGAAACACACAAACAGACCAAGAGAAAGACCGACGATAAGATGTGAAACACACAAACAGACCAAGAGAAAGACCGACGATAAGATGTGAAACACACAAACAGACCAAGAGAAAGACCAACGATAAGATGTGAAACACACAAACAGACCAAGAGAAAGACCAACGATAAGATGTGAAACACACAAACAGACCAAGAGAAAGACCAACGATAAGATGTGAAACACACAAACAGACCAAGAGAAAGACCGACGATAAGATGTGAAACATATAAACAAATCGTTGGCAAAGTTCTCACAGACTTTGATGACACTTATGCAAATCTTTACAACAAAAAAGAGAGTTAGTCTATTCAAGAGCACCCCTAAAGTAAGGGCTGGATAGCTCGGACGTTACAGCACCAGTACAGTATATCAAACCAAAGGTTACACATTGATAGAAATCCACGTTCGGTCACATAACGCAGCCGTGAAGTCTCAAAACCTTTCAACAGAGGCGAGGAAAACATTTCTTCTCGTGTTTTCCCCGAATGGCAAATTACTTTCACCTTGCTCTCAAAAAAGTAAGCTCAGTTTCCCACTAGAAGCAAACAAGTTAATAGCATCACTGCTTTCGATGCTATAAAACAAAATTGAAGGCTTTGAAAAAGGTAATGCAAGGATTGAAACGTTGGGTCCTCTATCTGCACTGTTTTTTGGGGGTTACTTTTAAGGACACACAAAAGAGCTTCTGCAATCCTATTCACGCGTGTTACTCAACCAGAGTGAATCAGGAGATAGTACATGTTTGCAGTTGGGTATATTTTGGATGTGCATTTTTGGATGCTCCGTGGGCGACAAGATGGATAGGGAGTGAGTCTGAGTGCTTGGGGAATCAGGAACAAAAACCCTTTCATCCATCGCTTTGAGAGTGCTTAATGTACCTGGAACGTTGAGTACTATCTCAACTGGTTCATCCTTAGCCATGTCTTTCATTATGATGATTCCTCCGTCGGAAAGCTGAAAAAAAAACAAAAAAAAAAACAAGCTGGATGAGACTACACAACATTGGTGAGATCGAAAAACAGAAATATTCACAGATTTACATGAAACTTATACAGTTTGAAGATGGTTATAGTAGAAACCTCGCACTGAAATATTTCTGACTAAAACTTTGTATTTTGGGAGAAAAGAGTAAAAGAAATTGTTTATGTCTTACTGAGATCTAAATTATTTTTTCGGAACAGTACGGCGTTGAATTCTGTATTTTCGCGAAACAAATGAAGCGGTTTTCACGATTTTCTCGAGACTCAGTTGGTGGATTGAGCTGAAATTTTCACAGGTGTGCCATTTCATGCATATGTTGGATCAGACAACGTATGGATGCTATTCTCTGACCTCGACCGTTGTGTGGGGGCTTTAAGGATTTGCATGGTGGAAGCACAAAGTGGAACGTTTGGCAGTTACACTATCTATAGATGAGATTTGAAAGTGTTTAAGGAGAGAGTAGCAGAATAAGTGATAGTTTTGCGGTAACACCGTGCAATTTCTCTTTTGTGAGTGCGTGTGGTTATGAAAAGAACGGGGAAAACTGGACTTTTCGAACAGTATACTCTGTTCGTCTTCAGGAGACAGCTGGATCCTAACCAGGAGAGGGGCTTATTCCTAAGATGAACCCCATTGGTCAACATTGTGGTATCATGGTACATGTATGTGCTTCTTACAGGGATGTAAGTGACTGACAAAGTCGTTTCCTGAATTTCACTGAAGGCCAATAAATTGGAGCCCAGATAAAAATGAGAAGTTTTAGATACCAGTTTGACCAAAAATAAATAACAAATATTACGCCATTTCCAGAAATCCGGAAATTTCCGAAAGTATTACATCCCTGATTTTATGGAGCGGTAAAAAAACAACGCATGATGCCACAGCTACATGTGTAGGACGACACAAGAAACAACATGTCAGATAGGGCACTGGTAAAAACCACAATGGGTGCACAAGAATTATACGACCATAGGGCTGTGTGCCTGCAAGTGTGTTGTTAGTTAGCCGATGACCTCCTGGGTGAATTACCCCAATTAGGGGGGGGGGATGGTGAGGGGGGGGGGGGGGCCTTCACCCGGCACTCTCCGGCACTTTAGCAAATGTTAAAGTAGTTTTCAGTATTCCGCACCCATTGCAAAGTGGGTATGACTAATGAGGCAGGGTTTCATTTCGGAAGACAGTGTGTGGCCATAAAACATTCCTGGTGACTTTTTTTTTGGCCTAATCCTACTCCCCTCCCCCACCCTCTTCCCCTCCCTCTCCCATCCTGCGTGCCCCCCAAAAATGTTTACGTGACCTACGGTAAGTACATGACCACGTCCCAGGTGAGGCTTCTGAAAGGGACTGCGGACGTGACTTACGTTCCGCCCCAAGGCCTTTCTGACTAGTGTGGCACAAGAAACCACACAAGTCTCGTCTCGTGCAAGAAGGGGCAGTTGGAAACAACAAGGAGGCATTGTCGATAACGACGGTCCAGAGGTCACGCCCAGCGGAATGAGTGACTTGTTAGAGCGCCCTCTGGTGACCAACCTGTTTGACGGGGACATATCGAGAGCCCTCCACCGTGGAGAGAACTTTGAGCTGGGCCGTCATAACCCGGGCCGGCGAGGCCAGGATCTCAAAGGACGGCTCCGTCTTCTTCTCCTTCTTCTTCTCCTCCTCAGGCTCCGGCTCGTCCTTGCCGGGGGCGACCTCGTCCTTCTTGTCCTTGCCCTCCTTCTCCGAGGCCTCCTTGGTCTCCTTCTTGCCCTCCTTCTCCTTCTTGTTCTCCTTCTCCTTCTTCTCCTTCTCCGCCTCCTTCTCCTCCTCTTTGATGGGCTCGTCCTGCGAATCGCAAACATTTGACGAGAAACCACGGTAACTCGTACCAAAAGGTTTTGCGGCGACACCATGTACAGTACATATGTATCAATGTCCTTCCCTACTGCTTGCCATTCCCTTTGATCTCACCCTAGTCTATCTCCCAGCTTTCCTCCCTTGATCCCTTCTTTACTGCTTATCATTACCTTTTGATCTCAGCCTGGTCTGTCTACCAGCTTTCCTTCTTTGATCCCTTCCCTACTGCTTGCCCTTCCCTTTGATCTCACCCTGGTCTGTCTACCAGCTTGCCTCCTTTGATCCCTTCCCTACTGCTTGCCCTTCCCTTTGATCTCACCCTGGTCTGTCTACCAGCTTTCCTCTTTTGATCCCTTCCCCACTGCTTGCCCTTCCCTTTGATCTCACCCTGGTCTGTCTACCAGCTTTCCTCCTTTGATCCCTTCCCTGCTGCTTGCCCTTCCCTTTGATCTACCCTGGTCTGTCTACCAGCTTTCCTCCTTTGATCCCTTCCCTACTGCTTGCCCTTCCCTTTGATCTCACCCTGGTCTGTCTACCAGCTTTCCTCCTTTGATCCCTTCAAATAACGCATGACGTCATAATCGATGAGGCATCCGTTGCACTAACCGTATCCATTCGTTTACAAAACCTCTCTATTATCGGTTGCTACATCAGATAAACAAATTTCCAGTGGCAACCCTAGCAAGAAGGCATGGCTTGAAAATTCCAATCCCGGTTTTGGAAATGAAAACTGCAAGCAGGTCTCAGACCGAGTTGAAGTTGCTACTATCTTCCCTATCGGTACATAACTGGGGGTTTCAAAGCTCTGAATGGTTGAGATGAACAAACACCGACTAGTTAGATTCTTTTTTTGATGAAGGAAGGCCTATGATGTAAAGTCGGGCTTCATCTCCTGTTCATCAACAACTGGATAGGAACACAATCAAGTGCATGCCTTGAACGACTAAAAACAAAATCAAAATAACACACAAAACACCCAAAACGGGTATTTTTGTCCCAAAAAACAAGATCTTGGCTGTGGAGAATGTAATTCTCCTAGATGCAGACATCATGTTGTTTCTATGATGCAATGTGATAACTCCTCCGCTATACATTATTCGAATCTGCGACAAGACCTCGACCAGCTAGCTGGTCAAGTGGCTAAGATGACTGCACTAGAAAGCAGGAGTTGCGGGTTCGAATCCCGGCCGAGCTGCCTGGTTTTGTATCAGGCATCGGGCAAAGCGCTGGGCACTCAGTGCTTATTATGTCGAGCAGGGCAAACCCTCATCGAATTGGATGCTGGCTGCATGACGTGGCAGGGTCCTGAACACCTCCCTTTGGGCTATGGGTTCATTGGTTTATCAGCGCATCCTGGCTCTTCAAAACAAGAATGACAAGGGACTTACTGCAAAGAGCCAGGTGAAAAAAATTATGGAAAAAAAATAAAAAATTGTCCGATGGGATTGGCTGGTCAGATGAGGGAAAAAAAAAACGAGTCAAACTTTGAGAAATTTTTGGAAAAAAAAAAAAAAATCAATAAAAAAAAATCCAATCACGTACCACCTCCATCTTGGTTTCGGCTTCCTTGCGTTCCCGTTTCTTGGCCTTGGCCGTAATGGAGAGAACGGCCGTGGCTACCTTCTCCTTCTCCTTCTCCTTGGGGGTCTCCATGGGGGGAGTGTAGGCGTACATCGACGGCTTGGCGTTGGAGCGAATCTCCAGCACCGGCATCTGGTGAACCGGATCAACGAAGGAGGAGTAATTAATACCGGGGGGAAAACTGCACAGGCAGTGTGACGCATGCATGTAGGCCTGGGCATTGTCGGTCGAACACGTACGACCAGAATTCTAAATAAGAAAAATCATCCGTTACCCGGGCAACAGCAATTCAATGAAAAAACCAAAGGGAAAAGAGGCCTGGAAAAAAAAGAGGAGTCCAAGATATCGAAAACACTGAGGCAGCACAAGGGAGTGAAAAAAAACCCCAAAACTGTTACACTCAGCGATTATAACGTTGAGCAGGGCAAACCCTCATTGAATGAAGTTCCATATCTACTGACATGAAGCATGTGAGGTCAAGGAGCACAGAGCTGGCTCTTCACAGCGGTTGCCGGCAGGATCCTCCCACCCCTGTGCTCCTTTTCAGAAGCACACTCACTCACAAAAAGAGGTTCTCGTACATGGTGTCACCGCAAACCTACATGTACTGTTTATTAGCGCCACCACCATGCATAGCCTTAAAGCCCCTACACAACATTGGTATGATAAAAAACCCAGAAATGTTCACAGATTTACATGAAACCTATACAGTTTAAAGATGGTTATAGTAGAAACCTTGCACTGATATAATTCTGCCTAAAATGTTGTAATTTGGGAGAAAAGAGTAAAATAAATCTAAACTATTTTTCGGAATATGCGTTGAATGCTGCATTTTCGCGAATTAAATGAAGCGGTTTTTACGATTTTCTCGAGACTCGGTTGGCAGATTGAGCTGAAAATTTCAAAGGTGTATGGACAGCGCATGGATGCTATTCTTTGACCTCGACCAATGTTGTGTAGGGGCTTTAAGTCTTATTCGTGGCCAAGCAGTCCTTCAAGTCTTAGGCTGTGTAGCCAAAGGGTCGGGGAAAACTTGTACGAAAAATTAAACCAAACACTTGGCACCACCAACCTTCAGGTCGGCGTTGAGTCCGACGACCGTGGACGGGGTGAAGGAGAGACTCAGGAAGTGAGCTAAGGGGAACCAGTACCAGAAGTGGATGAAGACCAGCATGCCCACCACGGAGGACATGTGGGTGTGCCCGGATGAGGACTGGAGACCGATGGTCATGTTGCGCCCACCTGCCATCAAAACAAAACCCCAAAAAATTGGTAAGAGAAAGAAAATGGCCACTTTAAGTGATCGTAAATTAAAAGTAGCCTTAATAGACAGGAGCAGTTACCTGTTTGACATTTAAAAAAAAAAAAAAAAATCCAGAAATTTACGGAAGTCTGACATGAGCAGTTTGAGATACCTGTTTGACATTTAAAAAAAAAAAACAACAAAAACGCCATTTCCGGAAATCCAGAAATTTACCGAAGTCTGACATGAGCAGTTTGAGATACCTGTTTGACATAAAAAAAAATAGACCTAAAACAAAAAATAATAATAAATAAAAAATCACGCCATTTCCGGAAATCTAGAAATTTCCGGAAGTGTTTCATCCCTAAGACCAGCCACATCAGAAAGTATCTGCACGGCACAGCCAATTTTTTCCCCCAGGCTGCCGCGTTTGTGAGAGTAGATATTTAAGTTGGCCTCCGGTCACGCCAGCATCTTACCGGCATCGATGATTCCCTGTGCAAGGATGGCGCCAAACTTGGCCATGACGTCTTCGTGTTTGTCGTTGATCGTCTTGGTGTACAGGTTACGGAATGCGGTCACCTGCAAAATTTAGCAGACAACATAAATGTTCACGTCCAGAATTTAACTCTGGTACAAGTCAGGATACTTAGGTTGTGAGTCAAGTATGAAGCGGTTTAAATGTGGACAGGGTCTGCCTTTTCTTTTCCCGGAATATTCTTGTTGCTTCCTTGAAAAAAAAATTGCCACAGAAAACTTTGACAGGACTGGGACTTGAACCCGCCCTCTGGATTAATGTACCAGCGCTCTTCCATCTGAGATATCCAGCCCTTAGACGGTGGCCTTCCCAAATCGTCAACTAGTCTTTGACGGGATTGGGGGCGCCAGTCAGAAGCAATTCAACCATTGACTGCCGTGTGCCTCAAGGGATCACACCCTCCTGCTTTCATTCAGCTGCTTCCTTGTTAAAAATGCCCGACCTGTGAAGGTCTAAGAGTTTGTAAACCAACAAAAGGAAAGCCGATTAAAATCTCCTGGCCAGGGTTTTGGAAGAAAAAAACAACAACCCAGGGCCCCTGAAGGTTCCCGGGCTGGGGGCCTAGAGGGCGAGGCGAGACCCTGAGACTCACCTTGGGGCAGGTGTGCTCGTTGTGCTGGATAAGGACCATGGCGGAGGCGATCAGAGCGCCTTGCCTGACGTAGGTGACCGAGTCGCTGATCATGGGCTCCAGTAGGCTCAACACCTCCTGATGGGGTTCAAAAAATTCCATTTTAAATGGCATCTTGATCTATTGGTGCAGGAGTGGACTGTTCCTTCGTCGAAGTATATTTTCATTGCAAGTTTCAAAATCGAGTAGGGCCAGACGTTTCGATCCTAGCAGGACCTTTCTCAAAGGCAGAGTGACAAGGACAACACAGATACATGTACACGAAGGAGGAGGGAAGAGAGTGAATAGGACACGGATGAGTAACAAAGAGTAAAGCTGGTAGGGTGAGATCAAAGGGAAGGGCAAGGAGTAGGGTAGGGATTAGTGCAAAGAGGGGGAAAGATCAAAGAGAGAAGTGTGGAGGAGTGAACACAAAAGAAGGATTATCAGAAGGCTGCATGGCACCCTCCTTTTCAGAGCCACTTCTCATGGTGTCACTGCAAACCTTCGACTTAGTACCTCCACCGTGCAAACCTTCAAGTCTTATTTAGAGATTTTGAGGTATAAAACTCTGATTTCACCCTAACATGACTCATTTTCGCAGAGCCCATCGCGTATTTTATTTCGACTGTTGCCTTTACCTTGTTTCCCGTGCCAGCACATGAGATGCCCAGTGCCATGGCTGCTCCATAGCGGACATGAGGGTTGTAGCTCTCCGACAGGAGGGAGACCACACTGGGCACTTGCTCCGGGGTCCTGCAAGGACGGGAAAGAAACGGGGAACCAGTTAACCACTATCCTGTACTGTAGGGCTCAATGTGTGGATTCCTGGCCTGAGACCAATGACACTGGTTCCCACACTCAATATTTACCTGTCTGTTGGATGGAGGGAGCCAGGGAATGGAAAAGCGATCTATGCACTGGTTTCCCATACAAGATACCACTGGTTGGATGGAGGGAACCAGTGCATGGAATGGATGCACTGATTAATTATCCCGTATTAAAACTGCATGATAATAATAAGGAGAATAATAATGATGGTTTTTATATATAGCACATGACACCAAAGTCTTGATGCCCTTCACAGGAAACAACGATTCAAAGCAAAACCCTAACCTTCCCAAATCCTGTAGAATCCTATTTGCCTTCTGCAAGATTCTGCAGGATTCAGGGCACATGAGAGTTGACACATTGCAGGATTCTGCAGGATTCAGGGCACATGAGAGTTGACACATTGCAGGATTATGCAGGATACAGGCTACTACTATCAAAGTGCTGGAGAAGGATTTTGCAGGATTGAGGAGGCATATAAGCGTCACGACGTATGACACTTAACCACAGTGGCTAAGCTATAAGTGCGAATGCGCGAAGCAAGGTTTTGCTGAGGCCTCCCGCATTCATTCATTCATTCATTCATTCATTCATTCATTCATTCATTCATGCTTTTCTCGGGTAGTTACAGGCACAAGCACGAAACAACCCTAACACTTATCCTTATCCTAGCCCTAACAACCCTAATCCTGAACCTAACCCTAATCCTAATCCTAATCCTAATCCTAACTCTATCAGTAACGCTAACCCAACCCGAACTCTATCCGTAACCATAACCCTAACTGTAGCGCCCTAAGCCTAACCTACGCTGGTTTACAAAACACGTCCTTGTATAGTGCCCACACAATTTACGGGGTACCAGCATGGCTGAACGACGGTGGTTAAGCATCATATGTCGGTCCTGTTATATATCTCGGATTGAGGGCACATGAGAGTTGACACACTGTAGGAATGTGCAGGATTGAGGGCATAAGGCGATTTTGTCAGTAGGAAAATGCAGGATGCTGGTAAAAATTCGGACGTCGTTGTGGCTTTTGTCAAGAGATTTTTCGTTCGAAAAAGGGCCCATTGTTCTAAGCTGAAAAAAGTCTTTGTTTAGAATGTGGACTAAAACTAAATAAACTCAGTGCAGGATTTGGCAGGATTCAGGCAATGGTCCACAGTAGCCAGTACTGCAGGATTTGGCAGGATTCAGGTCACATGGAGCTTTGAACAAGGTAGGACAGCAGGATGTTGCAGGATTCAGGTTATATCAGGATACAAACAATTGGTAGTAACCGTACACATACTGTAAGCTTTAAGGAGTGTTTTAAATTCAGTCTCGTTATTATTATTGACAGGTCACATGTGGTGTGGGAGAGCATTCCAAAGCAATGGCGATGCACGCACGAAGGAACGATGTCCACAAGTCTTTAGTGCAAGTGGCAATTGATCAGTAAAGCAACAGCTCCATCGTGCGTCTCACATCTTCAGCTCCCATCGGTTTGGTAATGAGAAATAGCGTGGGCAGAGTTCACCCATTGACACTGCAGCTCTCGCACAATTAGGCGGCGATGAGAAGCAAGTTCTGTGGAGTTTTTGCAGCACCAATTAAATCGGACCGAATTGGCCCTTACCTGCGTATACACGTATGTACATTGTATAAGGGGCTAAGTACACACGCACACATGTACAAATCCCCCAAAATGCAATTACACGGACTTGTATACGTAACAGAAAATAACGTAACGAGGTGTAGGAAAAAGGGTTAATTGTAGTCTTCAATAGATTTTTGTTTTACTTTTCAGAGACTTAGCAAGAAATCGCATTGACGTCATGTGGGCGATACTCGAGGGCCCGACTCACAAAAGAACAAAAAGGGCCCAACAAACTTAATTTCCTTTGCAATCAATGATGACATCCAGTCAATAGGCAATACAGGTTCAGGGGCCCTTAGATCCATGGATCAGGCTCGGGCTCAGGCTTTGTCTTTGTCTGACAAAACCTGAAAATCCAGGTTGTGGTTTGTTGCTGTATTTGAATGTTTGTTGGCTTGACAAGGACACAGTACTGTTATTCACCAAGAAACTGGGGCCAAACGCTTGTTTTTAGATGCCTGTGATATAATAACGAGTAAGATAAATATGACCGAAGCCTAAGGCCAAGCCTAAACCTTCATTTCGTAATCAGCCTACTGTATGTCACTGGAAATTTATGCATCAAAACACGTGAAAATTGAAAGTAGCAAAAAAAAAAAATTGCACTCTGAGGAAATTTTGGTTGCACCTTTGAGGAAAATGTCAATGAATTTCCCTGCATATGTGAAAACATTTCCCCAAATTTGACGTTAGATTAAAATTAAGGTGATATACAAAAATGTTGCAAACTGCTTACTGACTAAAATTACCAAAATGTAAAACTTGAAATTTAGTGGGCCTGACATTTCGATCCTAGCAGGACCTTTCTCTGCCTTTGAGAAAGTTCCTGCTAGGATCGAAACGTCAGGCCCACTAAATTTCAAGTTAGATTAAAATTGTGTAATACAGTGAACACATACTGTACATGTATGCAACATTTTCTGTTGTGTCAAAGATAGATGGATAGCAGCTGTACCTGTACATTTACGCATATTTGTTATTCTATTTATAGAGGCTTTGTCCTACATGTACTCGACCTACATGTATACCGGTAGTTTTAGTAAATCAATGTATGCTCAGTGCTTTGCCCAAATTCCTACTGACAAGATGTACGGGCAACTGCCAGCATTTTCTAGAGCAGGCATGGTGTCTACGGTAAAATACACATTGAGTAGGGCCAAGCCTTGGTGTAATTCAATGTGCATGTATCTATGAAGGAATACTATGTTGAAAATACACAAATGTTGCAAACTGTAAAAAACAGAAATAGAAATGTAAAAAACTGAAAATAATTTTTTTAAAGAAAAATCCGAAAATTCTAACGTAAAAAAAAAGCCAAATTATGTTTTAAAAAAAGAGTAAAAAAAAAGCAAATGTAAAAAAATGTGCAAGTGTACAAAACGTAAAAACAAAAAAAAAATGCAAAATGTGAAAACAAATGTAAAAAACAGAAATGCAAATGTAAAACAAAAATGCAAATGTGAAAAAAAAATGCATGAGTAAAAAAAAAATGGAAATGTATAAAAAAATTTTTTTTTAAATGTTCAAAAAAAATTGAGGGCCCTAACATTTGATCCTAGCAGTAGCTGGACCTCCAGTAAATAAACCACATCGTCACATTTCAGAACGGGCAGTTAGTGAGCTAAGTCACTCAGATCAGGATGATCAAGTTCAGTGAGTGGACAGGGTGGGATCTAGGGTACGTAACACAAGTCATTGAAATCTGGATTTCACCGTATGGACAGAGATTAGAATCTGCGATAACCCCACACACCTTTTCAAGCACAGTGAAGCCTGTACCTTTTAAAAACAAGCAAGGCCAAAAAAGAATGTTTTCCTGAGCAAGGCAAGGCTACGAAACATCGATTGATTGTCTTCTGTCCTCCAAATAGTCGGCGTGTTTCCTCAAGGAATTCCGTTGTGTAAGAGAACCATTGTGTGGCAAATATCCAGGGCAGGCCTGTACCACCTTTGTCATTATCCTGTAAACACTTTTCATGCCACATTTCAACTGACTGTAAGGTTCAGACTTAACTAGTACTGTACGTACATGTACGATACAGTACATCAAGTGGAAGGTTGGCGGTAACACCATGTAAAACATCTCTTTTGAGACGGAGTGTGTCTCTGAAAAGAGCCGGTAACTCAACGTGTCGGGCAGTGTGTACTCTGCCCGTCGCCTGACGATGGGCAAAGTACACACTGCCCGAAACGTTGAGTCACCGGCTCTTTTCAGAGAGGCACTCCGTCTCAAAAAAATGTCACAAACCTTCCAATTGGTACTTGCACCATGAAAAAAAACTTCAAATCTTATCTCTATATATTTTGAAAAGGCTAGTCAGGCAAACAAAACTTCAATCTGAACTGGCCTTCCATTAAATGTTTTTTTTTAACTGGCTGGCATTTTCTTGTTTAAACTTGCCAGCATTTTTTCATTTTTTTAAACTGGCCGGCATTTTTGTGTTTAAACTGGCTGGCATTTTTCTTTCCTTATTTTTCAAAAAACTTGCCCTCTCTCCTCACCCTCTATCTTCCTCCACCCAGCCCAAGCCAACCAACAGCCCTGGGCAATAAATCAAGAATGGTCCTGTCCTACTCAGGTCACTTTTCCCCCCACTGTTTACTTTCGGGCTCAAGGGAGAGAGGAATTCTGGCCAGGACAAAAAGCCAGACAAATCCTGCTGGTTTTGTTTGTTGTGTGCCCAGTTCATCAGTTGGGAAAAGTGCCTTGGCTACTTTTTTACGACCCACTTGAGTTTGTTCCCCCTTTTCAAGGGATGGAGAGGGTGGAATACCACCGCTGTTACCCACAGCTCCACTCTGGCTTCCGTGCAAAGGCAATCCCTTTTCTCAGGATTTCGAAAAATGGGAGCAGAACACTGCAGGGAGTTTGAGTCTGCTGGTTACCAAACCAGACCCACTGCATATCCGGCTCCTTCTACTGGTAGTGGTACTACAGTAACCGCGTCAATGTGAGTAGAGTTGAAGACTGCGTCAGATGTGAAGTGGATCTGCATGGGAGCTAGGTTGGCAGGATCCAAAAGGGGGAGGGGATGTTCCTGTAGTCTGAGGGTGAGTAGTTTTTTTTTTTTTTTTTTTTAAATTGGAGGCAGCATGTTCATTGACTGCTGGGACATTACGTTGGGTAGAAGTGGCCAGTGTGAGTCAGTTGACCTAGGTACCCTAGTGCATAGACAACCTGGGCCTGCATGGGATTTGCTTTTTGAGTTGGTCTGGGTATGAGTTGGTCTGGGTGTGAGTTGGTCTGGGTGTGAGTTGGTCTGGGTATGAGTTGGTCTGGGTATGAGTTGGTCTGGGTGTGAGTTGGTCTGGGTGTGAGTTGGTCTGGGTGTGAGTTGGTCTGGGTGTGAGTTGGTCTGGGTGTGAGTTGGTCTGGGTGTGAGTTGGTCTGGGTGTGAGTTGGTCTGGGTGTGAGTTGGTCTGGGTGTGAGTTGGTCTGGGTGTGAGTTGGTCTGGGTGTGAGTTGGTCTGGGTGTGAGTTGGTCTGGGTGTGAGTTGGTCTGGGTGTGAGTTGGTCTGGGTGTGAGTTGGTCTGGGTGTGAGTTGGTCTGGGTGTGAGTTGGTCTGGGTGTGAGTTGGTCTGGGTGTGAGTTGGTCTGGGTGTGAGTTGGTCTGGGTGTGAGTTGGTCTGGGTGTGAGTTGGTCTGGGTATGAGTTGGTGTGGGTGTGGGTTGGTGTGGGTGTGGGTTGGTGTGAGTTGGTCTGGGTGTGAGTTGGTCTGGGTGTGAGTTTGTCTGGGTATGAGTTTGTCTGGGTATGAGTTTGTCTGGGTATGAGTTTGTCTGGGTGTGAGTTTGTCTGGGTATGAGTTTGTCTGGGTGTGAGTTTGTCTGGGTATGAGTTTGTCTGGGTGTGAGTTGGTCTGGGTGTGAGTTTGTCTGGGTATGAGTTTGTCTGGGTATGAGTTTGTCTGGGTATGAGTTTGTCTGGGTGTGAGTTTGTCTGGGTATGAGTTTGTCTGGGTGTGAGTTTGTCTGGGTGTGAGTTTGTCTGGGTGTGAGTTTGTCTGGGTGTGAGTTTGTCTGGGTGTGAGTTGGTATGGGTGTGAGTTGGTCTGGGTGTGAGTTGGTGTGGGTGTGAGTTGGTGTGGGTGTGAGTTGGTCTGGGTGTGAGTTGGTCTGGGTGAGTTGGTCTGGGTGTGAGTTGGTCTTGGTGTAAGTTGGTCTGGGTATGGATTGGTCTGGGTGTGAGTTGGTCTGGGTGTGAGTTGGCATGGGTGTGAGTTGGTCTGGGTGTGAGTTGGTCTGGGTGTGAGTTGGTCTTGGTGTAAGTTGGTGTGGGTATGGATTGGTCTGGGTGTGAGTTGGTCTGGGTGTGAGTTGGTGTGGGTGTGAGTTGATGTGGGTGTGAGTTGTCTGGGTGTGAGTTGGTCTGGGTGTGAGTTGTCTGGGTGTGAGTTGGTCTGGGTGTGAGTTGGTCTGGGTGTGAGACTGAGAGTTGGTCTGGGTGAGTTGGTCTGGGTGTGAGTTGGTGCGGGTGTGAGTTGGTCTGGGTGTGAGTTGGTCTAGGTGTGAGTTGGTCTGGGTGTGAGTTGGTCTGGGCGTGAGTTGTCTGGGTGTGAGTTGGTCTGGGTGTGAGACTGTGAGTTGGTCTGGGTGTGAGTTGGTGTGGGTGTGAGTTGGTCTGGGTGAGTTGGTCTGGGTGTGAGTTGGTCTGGGTGTGAGTTGGTCTGGGTGTGAGTTGGTCTGGGTGTGGGTTGGTCTGGGTGTGAGTTGGTCTGGGTGTGAGTTGGTCTGGGTGTGAGTTGGTGTGGGTGTGAGTTGGTGTGGGTGTGAGTTGGTCTGGGTGTGGGTTGGTGTGGGTGTGGGTTGGTGAGGGTGTGGGTTGGTGTGGGTGTGAGTTGGTCTGGGTGTGGGTTGGTCTGGGTGTGGGTTGGTCTGGGTGTGGGTTGGTCTGGGTTGTGGGTTGGTCTGGGTTGTGGGTTGGTGTGGGTGTGAGTTGGTCTGGGTGATTTCCCAAATCACTTTGATATCCCAAATCACTCTGATTTCCCAAATCACACTGATTTCCCAAATCACACTGATTTCCCAAATCACACTGATTTCCCAAATCACACTGATTTCCCAAATTACACTGATTTCCCAAATCACACTGATTTCCAAAATCACACCGATTTCCCAAATCACACCGATTTCCCAAAATCACACCGATTTCCAAAATAATACCGATTTCCAAAATCACACCGATTTCCAAAATTACACTGATTTCCCAAATAACACTGATTTCCCAAATTACACTGATTTCCCAAATCACACCGATTTCCCAAAATCACACTGATTTCCTAGCACTCCATCTTCCACTTTTTGCAAACTCATTTCCACATTCCACGTCTGTGACTGACCATTCTGGAATTCTTTGAGAGGCAATAAGAGAGGCCGACAGCTGTTCAAACCGAAATTTGGCCCACAGCTACAAAGATGAAGGCCGTCTATTTTAAGGCTATGTACATGTACAAGTACCCATGTACATAGCATAGGTGTTGGAGCTGTTTTGCCATCTTAAAACCTGCAAGACACAAACCACAGGACCAGCACACAGGATCGGGAGGGAAGCTGTCAATTGCTGGACAGACAGTCTATAGACAAAGGCAGGTCTTAGCATTAGCACAGCCAGCGTGCACAATCACAACAGGCCGTTAAGCATCGCCACACCGACCTAACAATTAAGTCCTCCGATGAGCTGACGGCAAATAAAGGGCAGCAATTAGGCCTGTATCTTCATTGTCTGAAGGTGGACAAATATTCATTAGCGCTGAGCAGGAGAGGGAGGGGGGGGGGGAGAAAAAGGCAAGGAAAACAGAACTGACACAGACTCGTACCCCATCGAGCCATTATTTGTGCGCTGATCCCAGTGATGAGCGCAAACATTTCTTGCGTAACCTTTCGCAAGCGGCTTGTGACTCTCCGAGAGAGGCTTCTGAAGGCCGTGTATAGCCTGCCATCTTTTTTATGGAGTGCAGTGCGACAAGGGCCTTCCCCTTTGGTTCCCGGCACAACCGTTAGCAACGGGCGCAGACGAGGTCAGGAGAGTAATTAGTAATCCTTGAGGGAGGAGGGGAGGGGAGGGGGAGGGGAGGGGGAGGGGAGGGGGAAGGGGAGGGGGAGGGGAAGGGGGAGGGGAGGGAAGGAGGAAGGGGAGGGGGAAGGGGAGGAGGAGGGGAGGGGAAAGGGGAGGGGAGGGGGAAGGGGAGGGGGAAGGGGAGGAGGAGGGGAGGGGAAAGGGGAGGGGGAAGGGGAGGGGGAAGGGAAGGAGGAGGGGAGGGGGAGGGGAGGGGAAAGGGGAGGGGAAAGGGGAGGGGAGGGGGAAGGGGAGGGGGAGGGGAAGGGGGAGGGGAGGGAAGGGGGAAGGGGAGGGGGAAGGGGAGGGGGAGGGGAAGGGGGAGGGGAGGGAAGGGGGAAGGGGAGGGGGAAGGGGAGGAGGAGGGGAGGGGAAAGGGGAGGGGAGGGGGAAAGGGAGGGGGAAGGGGAGGGGGAAGGGGAGGGGGAAGGGGAGGGAAGGGGAGGGGGAAGGGGAGGGGGGAGGGGAGGGAAGGGGAGGGGGAAGGGGAGGGGGGAGGGGAGGGGAGGGGAGGGGAGGGGAGGGGAGGGGAGGGGGAAGGGGAGGGGGAAGGGGAGGGGGAAGCGGAAGGGGAGGAGAAGGGGGAGGGGTAGGGGAAGGGGAGGAGGAGGGGAGGGGGAGGGGAAAGGGGAGGGGAAAGGGGAGGGGAGGGGGAAGGGGAGGGGAAAGGGGAGGGGAAAGGGGAGGGGAGGGGGAGGGGAGGGGGAAGGGGAGGGTGAAGGGGAGGGGAGGGGAGGGGGAAGGGGAGGGGGAAGGGGAGGGGAGGGGGAAGGGGAGGGGGAAGGGGAGGGGGAAGCGGAAGGGGAGGAGAAGGGGGAGGGGTAGGGTACAGTAGGTGGAGGGGAGGGGAGAGGGTTGACCCCACACACCCATACTGTACATCCGCAGGTGCGCAAAGTGACATGACGATGAAACGAGACGGGACAATCCCTCGCCCGTTAGGCACTAACCAGCGAGACTTGATTCCAATCAGACCCCAATACATCATTCAATTCAATCAGCCCCCCCCCCAAACTATCATGGCCATTAAGATGAGGCAAAGATAAAACAATGGCCACCATCAACCACCCGACTTCTTTCTACCAGATTTGTGTCTTTGTCTTGTAAATCTTTCCACACCATGTGAGACCAAATGGCCCTTGAGGACATGGCACGTGACAGTTGTTTTCCATTTTGTACGGTTCGACCTTCACTTCATCTGGTCAGCCTGGTCAGATGACTGAACCTAAACAATCCCGTTAAGCGTTTAAACTGGCCAGCATCTACGTAGTGGCCACTTGCAACCGGCTTTAGGACGTCCGTGATTTCACCGACGACAGAGATGGCAAGACAAACTGGTCACATCTTGCACACCTGAATTCAGGTGAGGAGAGTTGTCTGTGTTTGTGGCGAGGCCGGAATTCTGCGAGTCTCAGGTGGCAACTGATAATTTGCTCAGTTGATGAGATTGGTTCAGCTGTCGACGTGGTTCCATGAGTCACAGATTGGCTAGGCAACGAGTTTGAAGCACTCTAATAATGTGCGTGTACAGTACAGTGTGTACATGTAGAAACAAACTGTAATGTACAAGGAAACATTGTAAATACAGCCCAGTTGATTATAGAAACAAAACGAGTAAGAGTCCTCTGTAAGTGAATACATCAACACGATACGTTTTCTCTTCATGGAAAGGCTTGATATGTTGACAGTGGGATACTTGGTCAACGTTGCACAAGGATACACGTGCAGTCGTCCAGAAGCCATTCAAAGAAATGACTGTAACTTTAACGCTTAGATAACGCTGCACCCTGAATAAATTAAGTAAGCCGACACGGACCAGACGATATCCCAAGTGACCTCCCGCATTTTGAATCGCGGCGAAGAAAATGCGGCGTTGCCCCGGCAATGGTCAAGCCGCAACGGAGTGAGGCTGGGCACAGACCGAGAGGCCAGTGTGTGGTTTAATGAGAGACCAACCCCCAACCCCCCCCCCCCCCACACCACCACCACCACCAACCCCGACCCCATGTTTATGCATGAGCTCCGCTCACTGAGTATAGTGCACGGCGAGTGGCTGGCAGATCAAACTGCTGACCACTGCCGGAGTGGATGAGGAGATTAGGGGACTTCCTCCTCCCAGCGTTGCCATAGAAACCAGGGCCATCCCCCCCCCCCCCAACGGAGTGATTCAAGATCTCCACTTGAGACGAGCTCACGGACACAGTTCTCTCAGTTCCAATGAAGACATTACAAACCAATCAACGACGTGTACGGCCGGCCGACCAGTAAAAAAAAAAAAAAACACCCCCAAAAATATCAAATGCCTGGCAACAAGACCTACAGTGTACATCTGCATACAAAGGACTGGCAAAGCTGGCTCGTCAAAAAACTGAGACATTTTAATTTGTGATGACAACGAGGTCAGTCGGGCAGACACGGTCCAGTGAAGACTGTTCGTTAGCCGAGCGATCTCCGGAGTGTATAGAGAGAGAGAGAGAGAGGGCGGGAGATTAGATGCGCCGCAGTTACTGTCACGTTTGAAGGACAGACGGTTGGGCCATCTGCCGGTCACTCAATCCTCCGGGGAGACCTCAGCCCCCCCCCTCCCTCCCCCCCCCCCCCCGAGCTTGAGTAACCGATCGTCAGGAATGACCACACCCCCTCCCCCCCCCCAGCCACCCAACCCTATCCCTCCCCCCTCCCCTGATGCCCAGTCCGAGATCGATGCCTCATTCGCATTCTCCTCTCTTCCCCGGGACAGGAGGATTGCCGGCGAGGCTGTGACTGTCGCAGGTGACCACTGGTCCGCCACAGGACTGACTGGCTCTTGGTTTTTTTTGGTACATGTACATGTACATGTAGGTAAGCTTGGCCACAGATGTGCAAGACCATGGAGCTCCCCTGAGATACACAGTTGGGCAGTTGTATAACAGAGCTGTCAACACGTATCAGCTTGTGGACTGAATAATAAGGTGAGTTGAATCTAAATGCAGCTGCGCAAGAGTACCTGTACTACAAACAGGGCTGGATTTCTTTTCCTCAAGTGTCAATAATTATCGCAGACAATGGACCGGGTGTATAGTACTGTGCACATGTGTAAGATGGTGAGTACTACCGGGTATGTACACATGTTGACACAACTTTTACACTGTTGTTCAGCATGAACATGTATGTAGATGTACAACAGACTTGAATAGTCACTGTAACTTAAGATGACCTGCAACAAATGTTCATGTTTCGCTAGGCAAGGTTAGTGGTGGTTCTGAATACTGTGGATACACTTACTCTAAATGTCCTTCTGCAGTAATTGTATACGGTACATTAAAACCTACCATAAATCTAAAAAAAAAAGAGAAAAATGTAAAGGGCTTTGTGATTCGATTCTGGCTGGAACTTTCGGGAAGGCAGAATGATTGAGCATGAACATGTTTACAATGTAATGTACATGTATGCAAGTGCAGTCAATAGTTACACGTATGCATGTAGATTTTGGGTGTAATGTGAAAGTTTTTTGGGGTCAAGATTTGGAAATGTCCATGCCTGAATTGAAAGTAAATGCTGTCCAAAGGGCTTGCTTTTACAGTGGTAAAGTGTGGTGTGCTCACCTGGCCCTATGTAGAATCTAATATCCATGCACTATAGATAATGCAATGTGTATAGTGCGTTGCATGATCACATAGAAATATCATACAGTACGGGCCTTCACGAAACCGCAGCTCAAGCATAGCCTTAGGCTTCGTCCCCGCCAGACACAAAAAACCAGAGAATTGTCGCTGAAATTGGAATGTTCGCATTCCTCGCTCAGTACCTGACCTTTTGATCCCAGCAGGACATTTCTCAACAATTGAAAAGGGGCTGTTTAGAAGGGCGGACATTTCAATGCGAAAAGGGGCTTTTTTCTCAGAGGGCAGAATGGCTCGTTAGTTTACATCTTATGAATCTGATTTGCACTTGAGTAATCAAAGTAAACAAAACTGATCCCGACTCATAAGAGAGTGTCAGGACTCCATGTACTGGTCCTAGGGGGACCTTTTCCTGAAAGGTTTAAAACTGTTTCTTGTTCAATCAATGCTGCGCAGAAAGCACAGACTTCAGAATTGAAAATCGGGCGAGACTCGTTCCAGGGATGCAAGTGACCGACAAAGTCATTCCTGAAAATCGCTGAATGCCAATAAATTGTGCGACTGCAAGTGAGCGCTTACGCAACCGAGAGATTCACAGCACCGGATGCAAGCGGACTTCAGTTTTTTACATTAAAAAATCAACAAAAAAATGTTCCATTTTTTAAAATAAAAATAATAAATGAAAATAAAATAAAAACAAAACTATCAAAAAATAAATAATAAATAAATAAAATTGTGCCATTTTCAGAAATCTAGGAATTTTTGGAAGTTTTACATTTCTGTTGTTCACACCAGTTGTCAATTTCACCAAACCCATCCTAAATTACGATCAATTGCAAGACAAGGAGCAATGCACAGAAACCAAACAGCCTGTCACAGCTTACGGCGGGCTATCCATCATAAGTTGAGTTACGACGCATCGTAAAGACTTTGTAAAAAATCCATCCCCGGGTTTGCATGGCAAATCGGCAATGTCTGAAATGCTTCCTTCTGAGACCTGAGTGGTCCGAAAATAAGTTGATCATCCGAAGGCCGTTTCGACAATTAAGGCAACCGCTACGTGCACTGACTGATGGGGCAGTCATCATTATCCAGATCATTATTTCATCGCGCTGATGCAGGCTTGCCCTCCAACTAAAAGAAGAAATCCCAAAAGGGTTCTCCGCAGCTGCGCACATTCCAAGAAACACTGTCCATGTACGTACATGTATGCTCTCATCTCTCATTGGCTTGCAAATGTACGCGCAGTGCATTGTCTTAATCTGGATTACATGTACATGTACAAAGGGGCAATGGTTTTGGGGGGTTTGCGTTTGTGGGCTTTTTTTGGGGGGGGGAGTAGGGGGGGGGTGTTCGGAAAACTTCCAGAGAGTGGGATTAAACTCCTATCACCAGCACAAGACTCTATCACTATCAGAAAGCAATCACTGATTGTGTATCACAAAGCAAACTGCCCATAAGTACATATCCACATGTACAGTACTGCTCAGTAAGACTGCAGTTACTTAGGTAAATGAGGTACAATATATTGTACATGTGTATTGCATTACATAACTGACCAGTTAAGTATACCAACTGCACATACATGTACTGTACACTAGTGCTTGTACCCAGAGGCATGTTTTGAAGTCTTTGGGGGAATTAGAATACATCATCAACCATTAATATGTGAGGTAACCTTTGATTTTTTTTTTTTTTAAATGGACTTTGATGATAACATGCAATCTGTCATTCCGAGCCGGTTTACCGACTAATACGAACCCCAAATTTTGTTTTGCTCTGGGCAGATCACTGGAGATCAAGGTTGACACCATGAGCGGTCAAGGTTGGCAGGCCACCGCCGCCCCTCTCCGGCTGGGTTTATCGGACAACTCCACGGCCGGGGAGGGCGGCCAGGAGACGGCCGGCCACCAGTGGATGTTCCTGGCCCTCCTGCTGGTCATCTTCATCTCGGTGGCCGGTAACGTCCTCGTCTGTCTTGCCGTGGTGACGGAGCGCAGCCTGCATAGCGCCACCAACTACTTCCTCCTCTCCATGGCCATGGCGGACCTCATGGTGGCGCTCTTGGTCATGCCGCTGGGCCTCATCAAGTACATCTACGGTAAGATCCGCGTGCTGGGATCACCCAGAAAAGCGCGCAAGTCCGCATCATTGACAATAGCGGCGTCGGTCTAAAAATAAAGATTTGACGGTTTGCATGGTGGAATACCAAGTGGAAGGTTTGCATGGTGGAAGTACCAAGTGGAAGGTTTGCGGTGACACTGTGTAACACATCTCTAGGGATAAGATTTGAAGGTTTGCATGGTGGAAGTGCCGAGTGGAAGGTTTGCGGTGACACCGTGTAGCACATCTCTTTTGAGAAGGAGAGTGTGGCTCTGAAAAGAGCCAGTAACTCTGGAGTTTCACTCGGTCTGTACTGCTGCTTAATGACTTGATGGTAACTAAACTGACTCATCAGTTGGGAAGAGTAAGAATGCATTCATGAGCTTTCCTAACGACAATTCCTTCATCACTCATCAGACGCGATAAAGGTGACAATGTAAGAACCAGCTTCGTGAAGATGGGACCAATACACAGCCTGAATCAAGCTTGAGTGATCATATAGAGTTGGACATTCATCGACATGTGGAGAACAGTCTGCATGTCTTAAAAAATAAATTAAAAAAAAGCAAGGACGATTGGATTGAGCTTGAACTTGGATCTGAGACCAAGAGTGTAATGTACCAGTGCTCACCTGAGCTATCCAGTCAATACACCTGTACGTGTAGATGGGCAGCCTTCTCAAAAAAAGTTAATCATTGCTGGGGTGGGGGAACAAGTGTTCAACTTCTGATTGTCATATAGCTTCAAGTATTATGCCCCTGTTTTCAACAGCAAATTGTTTGTAAACTTGGCTACAGCAGTTGAGGGATCACAGAAAAGTGGATTTTTTTTTTCTCGTCTCCAAAATCTTTATCCGATGATTTCTCTTCTTCCTTGGCAGGCATGTGGGTCTTGGGTCCGGCCATGTGCAACATCTGGGTCTCGCTGGACATCTTGTGCTGCACTTCCTCCATCATGCACATCTGCACCATCTCCATGGATCGCTACCTGGCCATCTGCAGCCCCTTCACCATCCAGCGCCGCTCCCGCTTCCAGACCCCCACCAAGATCGCCATCGTCTGGACCATCAGCACCCTCCTCTGCAGCCCCATCTTCGTGCTGGGCTTCGTCTCGGCGGCGCACGTGCTGGACGTCCACGCCTGCGTGCTGACCAACCGGCTCTTCCGCATCTACGGCTCCATCGTGGCCTTCTACATCCCGCTCTTCATCGTGGCCGTCTCCTACGGACGGACGGCCCGCACCCTCAGCAAGAAGGCCCGGGCCTTCGCCGAGCCCAAGACGGCCAACGCCGCGTCCGCTCCCAAGAAGCACCCGCTCCTGAAGAAGACCTCGTCGCCCACCGACCCCGGCAACGACAGCAGCTCGGCAGACTCTAACGCCCGACTCTCGCTTGAGACGGCGATGCCCGCCGCGGACCTCAAGGCGGCTCCGGGCAGTCCGCGGGGCTCCCTCCGCCTCCCGCCGCACGGCCACATGGAGATGAGACGCCTGACCTCCGGCACCCTCCGGAAGGGCGGCTTCACCAAGATCAACACTGAGCGGCGCGCCAGCAAAGTCCTGGGCATCGTCTTCGTGGCCTTCCTGGTGGGCTGGATGCCCTTCTTCGTGGCCAACTTCCTCTCGGCGGTCTGGCCGTCCTGCGCCGTGCCGGCGACACTCTTCGCCATCTTCGAGTGGCTGGGCTGGGCCTCAAGCATGGTCAACCCCTTCATCTACACCGTCTTCAACAAGACCTTCCAGCGGACCTTCTGGAGGCTGCTGACCTTCCAGCGCTCGCTGGCGGGGAAGCACCCACGCTCCATCAACGCCAGCGTGTGAGGCCGGAGAACCCTGGGCTCCAGGGTCTCCCGGTAGCTTCTAAAAACAGCCACCGTCCCCTTGCCTGGGAGTGCTCCCCAGTGGAGACTATTAGGAGAACCAGAGACCATGAAGCTAGACTCTTCTTGAAGGGAGCAACCTTGTGAATGGTCCAGCCCTGTCTGCCTCAAAGCTAAAGTGCTCCACAGAGACTATTGCTGATGCAGTAGACCTTTGCTGTCGGCCTTTTTCACCTTCTGTGAGCAGTTAAATGGCCCAGCCCTGTCTGCCTCAAAGCTGAAGTGCTCCACAGAGACTATTGCTGATGCTGTAGACCTTTGCTGTCGGCCTTTTTCACCTTCTGTGAGCTTTTAAATGGTCCAGCCCTGTCTGCCTCAAAGCTGAAGTGCTCCACAGAGACTATTGCTGATGCTGTAGACCTTTGCTGTCGGCCTTTTTCACCTTCTGTGAGCTTTTAAATGGTCCAGCCCTGTCCGCCTCAAAGCTGAAGTGCTCCACAGAGACTATTGCTGATGCAGTAGACCTTTGCTGTCGGCCTTTTTCACCTTCTGTGAGCTTCTTAACAACCAGCACTGCCCGACCCCCAAAGCTGGGACACTCCAGTCCGCTGAAGTTACAGAAATAAAACCTAGAAATAAAGCTCCCTCATCCAGGGGGTGCCCGGGGTGTATGTATATAAATGATATTCTCCTTGAAGTCAGCAAACTCGAATGCCACTATCTTGAAGCCCACACCCCACAGGGGACAGAATCTGAGCCCTTCACTGAATCTTTCAAGACTGCGTCAATTACATACATAACACCAGTGGAAACTATATACTCATAGAGTTAAGCATTGAAGACAGCACAGTAATTGAGATGGTTTCGTGTGATACTCTGTGATGAGGGACAGCATGACAGCAGGACAGTTTTCCCGAGGACAATGAAATGAGGACGACATGAAGAAACCAGGGCAACGATTTCATCGAGCCGCTTAAGCGTGAGAATCTGCTAAGCATGAATAGTCTTCCCCATATACGTAAGCATGAATACAAAGCATATTCCGATGCGATGCCGATTGTTTTTTTTCCCCTCTATTTCCTAACTCAGCATGAAGCAAAAAGTGACGTTTGGGTTAGCAGAGTGATCTTGTGAATCATGACATTTTGTGCTTCAGCGGCTCGATGAGATATAAACCCCAGAGGGTTTGAAGTTATCCGAAGGATTATATGTGCGTGTGGAGGAATGGTGATTATAAACAGGAACGTGATTCAACGAGGGTTTGGCCCGACCAGTGTACAGCATAGCCCTGTATCGCCACTGCAAGTTCTAGTCAACGACAAGCCAGAAGAGAGAGCTCAAAGAACGATGAATTTCAGTCTTAGCGTTCTCGCTTAAAACAACTCAGGATGCACGGCATAATCATAAATATTACACATCTGTTTCTATCTCATTGGTGTGGTACAGTACTGTACAATCCCCAGCTGCAAGGACACGCTCGCTTGACGGAAGTTTTATCGACATGGCTGTTAGAATTTGGAATAGTCTCCCTGACCATGTCCTTGGTATGCTCTCCTGCTCTGGTCTTCAAGCATTCAAAGGCCGAATACATAAATTTCTCCTTACATAATGAACCACATTTTTTGTGTCCTTTCATTTTGACCATTGCTATTCAAGTTATCTGCTGAGATGCCGTCGACCATTGATTTGGCCTTCGGGAAATTTTTTCTTGAATTCTGGAGAGTTAGTGTTCAGTAAAATGTTCACATAAGCGTTTTATATACAAACAAAAATAAACGAATAAAAAATACATGCATGTGAATTTTAAGTATTGTGCAGTTTGCTTTAAAGTGCAATTTATATCAAGTGTAGTTGGCAGCAGTTCATGTCGTGCTGTTCCTTTCATGTCCGCAAACAAATGTACAGGGCTTGACGTGCCGATCAAAGCAGGACCTTTCTCAAAAGCAGTGGCACGCCTTGATGAAAGGTCCTGTGAGGATTCAAACATCAGGCTTGCTACATTTTCTGTTGTTGCTGAGATTTGGCTTTTTCAGTCAGAAAGCAGTTGGTAAGATTCTTGTATCACTTTTTTGTTTGTTTCTTTCACCCTTGGGCTAATTTTCAAATTGAAATAATTGGCAAAGAAAACTTTGGACTGGACTGGGACCTGAACCCGACACCTCTGGATTAACGTACCAGTGCTCTTCGGTCTGTGCTATCCAATCCTTAGATGGTGGCCTTCCCTAATAGTCGACTATTTACGTTCCACAAACTGACAAATTGCAGTTTGCATCAAACAAATGAAAAACGGACTGGGAACTTTGGAACAATTTTGAACAACGGCAAAGAAAACCTGGTAAGATTCTTGTATCACTTTTTTTTTTTTTTTCACCCGTGGGCTAATTTTCAAATTGAAATAATTGGCAAAGAAAACTTCGGACTGGACCGGGACCTGAACCCGAGACCTCTGGATTAATGTACCAGTGCTCTTCCGTCTGAGCTATCCAGCCCTTAGATGGTGGCCTTCCCTAATAGTCAACTATTTACGTTCCACAAACTGACAAATTACAGTTTGCATCAAACAAATGAAAAACCGACTGGGAACTTTGGAACAATTTTGAACAACGGCAAAGAAAACCTTGACTGGACCGGGACTTGAGCCCGAGACCTCTGGTTTTGTGTACCAGCGCTCTTTGCATAAAAATAAATGTGTCCTTTTTTGGAAAAATGCCAGTGACACTTTAAATCCCCAAACTGTAAGACACTTTGAGAAAAGGGTTTCTTTGGTCACCTTTGCAGTGATAACCATTTCGCGTCGGCACTTCTGTATTCAGGGCGCCAGTGGTGTTGCTACGCACCGGGCCCTCTAAATCCGGGGCACCACTATCGTTCAAGTTTTAAACACAGACTCTTCTCAGCCTACCGCAGAGTAACGTTCAGCATGACAAACATCTCTTTGGACATCAGTTGCCACGTGAACTGCCAACTCTAATAGAGGCAACAGTATCTGCACTTCTTTGGGGCCAGCAGCGTGTGGTTACGGGAACTTGAAATGTTACAGACATGGAAGCTATGCACAGCATGTGAACATTTTTGTGAGACAATTTACGAGCCAACCATTTCGCGGCGTAAAACACCATTTCAAAAGTTCCCGTGACTAAAATCCCCCTCAAACAGGTCTGATTTTGATACATGCACGAAAAAAAACCTTGTATTTTTGTAATGTGAATTTTTTTTCGGTGAATAAAAAAAATATAGAAGTCAAACGGCAATTGTGGACATGTTAGTGGCATTGTGTGACGGAATCGCAGGCTACAAGGGATGACAACTTCTCAAAAAGCAGGACATTGAGGGTTTGCAGCCCGGCATACTCAGTGCTCCATCACACCTTCTGAGACTTCCCAAAATTTATGAGGGCCCCGACGTTTCCATCCAAGCTCTCAAAGTCAGAAATGCGATGTCCTGGCAGCATTTTCCTGCCTTTGAGAAAAGTCCTGCTAGGATCGAAACTTCGGGCCCTCCTATTTTTTGCGATTTTTTTTTTTTTTTTTTTAACGGCCATGTTGTTGGGCCAGCAATTCAGCCTTCCAGGCTGCAATGCCCTCTTTTATGTGAAATGAATAAATAAATAAACCATTAATAATAATAACAAATCTACGACGATCGCGCGCACCCACAAAACCCCGATGGGGGCTTGGGGGGCCGGGCCACTCACCTGAACAAGATGAAGCCCAGCGAGGTGACGGCCGCCCGCCGCACGTCGTCGTCCACGTCGCTGACGGCAAAGTGCAGCAGCCTGCGAATGGCCTGGTTGTTACCCGTGCCGCAGTAGGCCAGGGCGATGGTGTACATCCCCGACCGTCTCAGGATGGGGTCCTTGTCCCGCAGCAGACTCTCGATCAGGGTGTCCGCCTCCTCCAGCCGTCCGTACATCGTCTGGAGTAAGGTAAGGCACAGATAGAGAGACTTGAGAGGGCGTGCATGGTGGAATCAGTGTGGGAAGGTAGGGGGTGAGAGTGAGAGCGAGTGTGGCTCTCCGAGGAGCCGGCAACTCGGCTAGTTTGTGAGAGCTGCCATCAAGTTGCCACACTTCTTCTCTACATATGCTGTTGGGATAGATTCCGTACGTCGTCTTGAGTTCGTACAGATAAAGAGTAAATGAAAGTAGGCGGGGCAGTATGTATTAAATCATTGATTTTGAGAAGGGGTATGGCTCTGAGAAGATTCAATGAAAATTCAATGATAATGATGAATACCCAACAGGACTATTTCCAGGCAAGGGTTTCTGAGCAATATTATATGAATATGTACGACTTAAATACTAATGATGAATATGTATGAGTTGATGAATACTCACCAGGGCTATTCCCAGGCAAAGACCTGAGCCCAAATCATGAATCTGTATGAGTTGAATACTAATGATGAATCTGTATGAGTTGAATACTAATGATGAATATGTATGAGTTGAATACTAATGATGAATATGTATGAGTTGAATACTAATGATGAATATGTATGAGTTGATGAATACTCACTAGGGCTATTCCCAGGCAGAGATCTGAGCCCAACCATGAATATGCATGAGTTGAGTACTAATGATGAATATGTATGAGTTGATGAATACTCACCAAGGCTATTCCCAGGCAGAGACCTCTGAGGATCTTCTCGTGCTGTGTGTCCTGAGCGTACTGTGGGAAGCCAATAGCAATACACACAGGGTTACCGGTGGAAGGGCGCCAGTTGCTTCCCTTACAAAGCTTTGGGCTTTTAGTCTGAGATCGTGTGTGAATACTTCAACAAAGGGTTTGCCCAACAGGACGAGTGATTAAGCACTGTGTGCCGACTCTGCCGTGTGGATCGATTCAAAACTGTAACAAACAAATAGCAAACTCCTTACGGACTAACCTGACCAAAAATGTAAAACTAAAAAAACAAGAAGAGGACCCTCCGTGTACGTTTCAATCTAGCAGGACCTTTAAAGGTTTGAAGAGGTCAACCTGTACATGAATGCCACACAGGCCAACACGCTACACTGAAGTTCAACTGATGAAGTGGTTTTCAACCTTTAAAAGGTCCCGCTAGGATAAAAAACGTCGAAACCGCTACTTTCATCTTCGGGTTTGCGAGAACAATAGCAAATTTGTGGTCGAAGACATCTGTAAGGGTCACAAACTGGGGATGACTTACGCTGACCATGTCCTCAATGGCAGAGGCAGACTTGGAGCCGATCATGACCAAGCCCATGGCCAGACCAGCCGCCTCACCTGAGCGGGGGAAGAAAAGCCGACAGATTCACGGTCAAGGTAAGGTACGCCATTGGCAAAGGTCAAAGGAAATTGGTCTCCGGCAAAATCCAAAATAGCACAACTAATGCCTATGGGTAGGGCATATCATAACTGCAGCTTGTTCTAATCTACTAAATCAAACAGAGGTAGAAGGTCTCTCGCCTACCGCAGAGACAATAGACCATAAGATATTTGGTCCCCGGCAATCAGAAATCACACATCTGATGCTAGATACCCAACTATGGGCCGAGCATGTAGCTTTGGCTTCTTCTACTTCATCCACGGGCAATAGATCGATTGCGCGACCAAAGTTTATACGCCATCCTCTGAGTTATAGTGGATACTTTTTGTCCACATTCTTCTTTGTACATTTCCATCGCTGCTCTGTGTCAAATGAGATGCAAAGAATACCCACTATGAGCCACGTGATGGCATATAAACAGTGGTCGTGCAATCGGTTTATTGATGATGTCAAAGGCCAGTCTTAAGGCCATGGAAGCACCTGCCTCATTAACTCGTATTTTAAACCTGGAATTCTCAGGTTGAACCTTGACTGAGAACGATCGCTTTCAACACCAAATATTTCTGGGGATGCTATTTATCTTACCTGTCACTGCATCGTCCTCGTAGAGGTTGAACTTCAGCTGCTCGTAGACGTCTTGTCTTGCCGTGCCCATGGCTGCTAGTCCAAGGCCAAGGCACCCACCATGCCTCACCATCTGGAGAATATGAATAAAACATTACCTTATGAATATGCAGAGGAAATCATACATATTCAAAGCAGTCTCTGATTGGGTAGCAACTCTTCCCATCATTTAGCATATATTGTGTAATGCTCTCATGAATATTTATAAGGACATGGATAATCATTCTGGACAAGTTAGACACTATAGAGCACTGAGGAATCACAAGAGCAAACTACATAGGAATACATGTGTATTTCCTTTTTTACATTTTTTACCAAAGAGAGAAATGATTCCTCCAAAATAGGAATGGTTGGCAGCTATTATGTCGACGGCATTAATATTAATTTTGCATGATTATTCATTCCAGATAAATTCTAATACAACTATAATACAGCATGAATATTCATACCAGGCATGAATATTCATATCAGGCACGAATATTCATATCAGGCATGAATACTCATATCATGCATGAATATTCATACCAGGCATGAATATTCATATCAGGCATGAATTTTTATATCAACCATGAATATTCATATCAGGCACAAATATTCATATCAGACACGAATATTTATATCAGGCATGAATATTCATATAAGGCATGAATATTCATATCAGGCATGAATATTCATACCAGGCATGAATTTTCATATCATCCATGAATTTTCATATCAAGCATGAATATTCATATCAGGCACAAATATTCATATCATGCATGAATATTCATACCAGGCATGAATATTCATATCAAGCATGAATATTCATATCAGACATGAACATTCATATCAGGCATGAATATTCATATCAGGCATGAATATTCATATCAGGCATGAATATTCATATTAGGCATGAATTTTCATATCATCCATGAATTTTCATATCAGGCATAAATATTCATATCAGGCACAAATATTCATATCATGCATGAATATCCATATCAGGCATGAATATTCATATCAGGCATGAATATTCATATCAGGCATGAATATTCATACCAGGCATGTATTTTCATATCAGCCATGAATTTTCATATCAAGCATGAATATTCATATCATGCATGAATATTTATATCAGGCATGAATATTCATTATGAACACTGCAATACAGGCGAGTGGTGACTCACATCGGTGGTGGCCTCCTTGAGCTGGCCGAGCAGGTAGTCAATAATGTTGGCGCCGTGGTTGGCGTGGATCAGGCCCAGGGCATACAGGCCCCCGCCCTCCTGATAGGCGCTGCCCGGACCCGTGTCCTTGGGCAGGTAGGTGGACATCAGGCTCAGGGCCTCCTTCTCGTGGCCGCGGTGGATCACCCCCAGGCTGGCCGTGGCCGTGAACTTGGCCCAGTTGGTGGCCCGTGACAGCCAGTCCAGGTTGTCTCTGCAGGCAGCGGGGAGGGGTGGCAAGGAAGGAGATTGGAGGTTAGATCTGGAGTGTTCAGATTTATCCAACTGACTTGGTTTTTTTATTAAAAAAAAATAGGATGGCCTGGCGTTTCAATCCTAGCAGGACCTTTCTCAAAGGCAGGACCTTTCTCAGAGGCAGAACCTTTCTCAAAGGCATTTATTGGACTGGATTTGACCGGCTTGGACTAGGATAGACCAGACTGGACCAGACTGGACCAAGACTGGACCAGACTGGACCAGATTGGACCAGACTGGACCAGATTGGACCAAGACTGGACCAGACTGGACCAGACTGGACCAAGACTGGACCAGACTGGACCAGAACTGGACCAGACTGGACCAGAACTGGACCAGACTGGACCAGAACTGGACCAGACTGGACCAGACTGGACCAGACTGGACAAGATTGGATCCTATCGGACCACATCTGATCAGAGGAGATCAGTTTGGTTTGAATGAAGGAAGGAAATAATTTTGAAAGAAAAAAAAAAAAAAAATGGACCGCAGTTGATAACATAAGATGACATTCCATCCGAGGTGAGGTGGTAGAAACGATTCGACTAGTCAGGAAAATAGACTGGACAGGAGGGTGAGTTGAATCAAACAGACGACCCAACCCACCTGAGGAAGGAGTCACAGGTGGTGCCGCAGTGCATGAAGGAGTTGGCGATAACGGTAGCATTGTGGCAAACCGAATTCCTGACCACGTCCTGCACACACCAACCAGAAAACAAACAAAATGAAAAGTCAACACTTCGGTAAACCCATCCCTTACTTGCAAGTGGTTGGTTTTGCGGTGGAACCATGGAAAAACATCTCCTTTGCGACCACATGCGGCTCTGAAAAGAGCCGGTGACTCAACTTTTCGGGCGGTGTGTACTCTGCCCATCGTCAGGAGTCTGGCAGAGTAAACACTGCCCAAAATGACGAGTTACCAGCTCTCTTCAGAGCCGCACTCACTCACATGAAGAGATTCTGCACATGGTGTCACCGCAAACCTCTTACATTGTGAACCCACCAAGCAAACCTTCCAATCTCATCTGGAGTTACTGGCTCTTCTCAGAGCCACACTCACTCACATAAAGAGATTCTGCACATGGTGTCACTGCAAACCTCTTACATTGTGAACCCACCAAGCAAACCTTCCAATCTCATCTGGAGTTACTGGCTCTTCTCAGAGCCGCACTCACACACATGGAGAGATTCTGCACATGGTGTCACTGCAAACCTCTCACATTGTGAACCCACCAAGCAAACCTTCCAATCTCATCTGGAGTTACCGGCTCTTCTCAGAGCCGCACTCACTCACATGAAGAGATTCTGCACATGGTGTCACCGCACACCTCTTACATTGTGAACCCACCAAGCAAACCTTCCAATCTCATCTGGAGTAACTGGCTCTTCTCAGAGCCACACTCACACACATGAAGAGATTCTGCACATGGTGTCACCGCACACCTCTTACATTGTGAACCCACCAAGCAAACCTTCCAATCTCATCTGGAGTAACTGGCTCTTCTCAGAGCCACACTCACTCACATAAAGAGATTCTGCACATGGTGTCACTGCAAACCTCTTACATTGTGAACCCACCAAGCAAACCTTCCAATCTCATCTGGAGTTACCGGCTCTTCTCAGAGCCGCACTCACTCACATGAAGAGATTCTGCACATGGTGTCACCGCACACCTCTTACATTGTGAACCCACCATGCAAACCTTCCAATCTCATCTGGAGTGACCGGCTCTTCTCAGAGCCACACTCACACACATGAAGAGATTCTGCACCACTGCAAACCTCTTACACTGTGAACCCACCATGCAAACCTTCCAATCTCATCTTGAGTTACTGGCTCTTCTCAGAGCCACACTCACACACATGGAGAGATTCTGCACATGGTGTCACTGCAAACCTCTCACATTGTGAACCCACCAAGCAAACCTTCCAATCTCATCTGGAGTAACTGGCTCTTCTCAGAGCCACACTCACACACATGAAGAGATTCTGCACCACTGCAAACCTCTTAAACTGTGAACCCACCGTGCAAACCTTCCAATCTCATCTTGAGTTACTGGCTCTTCTCAGAGCCACACTCACACACATGGAGAGATTCTGCACATGGTGTCACTGCAAACCTCTCACATTGTGAACCCACCAAGCAAACCTTCCAATCTCATCTGGAGTTACCGGCTCTTCTCAGAGCCGCACTCACTCACATGAAGAGATTCTGCACATGGTGTCACCGCACACCTCTTACATTGTGAACCCACCATGCAAACCTTCCAATCTCATCTGGAGTGACCGGCTCTTCTCAGAGCCACACTCACACACATGAAGAGATTCTGCACCACTGCAAACCTCTTACACTGTGAACCCACCATGCAAACCTTCCAATCTCATCTTGAGTTACTGGCTCTTCTCAGAGCCACACTCACACACATGGAGAGATTCTGCACATGGTGTCACTGCAAACCTCTCACATTGTGAACCCACCAAGCAAACCTTCCAATCTCATCTGGAGTTACCGGCTCTTCTCAGAGCCGCACTCACTCACATGAAGAGATTCTGCACATGGTGTCACCGCACACCTCTTACATTGTGAACCCACCATGCAAACCTTCCAATCTCATCTGGAGTGACCGGCTCTTCTCAGAGCCACACTCACACACATGAAGAGATTCTGCACCACTGCAAACCTCTTACACTGTGAACCCACCATGCAAACCTTCCAATCTCATCTTGAGTTACTGGCTCTTCTCAGAGCCACACTCACACACATGGAGAGATTCTGCACATGGTGTCACTGCAAACCTCTCACATTGTGAACCCACCAAGCAAACCTTCCAATCTCATCTGGAGTTACCGGCTCTTCTCAGAGCCGCACTCACTCACATGAAGAGATTCTGCACATGGTGTCACCGCACACCTCTTACATTGTGAACCCACCAAGCAAACCTTCCAATCTCATCTGGAGTAACTGGCTCTTCTCAGAGCTGCACTCACACGAAAAGAGATTCCGTCAGGCAATCTAGACTGCGACTGCACCCCCGGCCAAACCTTCCCCGCTCCTAACCTTGGTGTTCTTCAGGATCTACCCCGGCCAAACCTTCCCCGTTCCTAACATTGGTGTTCTTCAGGATCTACCCCGGCCAAACCTTCCCCCTTCCTAACCTTGGTGTTCTTCAGGATCTACCCCGGCCAAACCTTCCCCGTTCCTAACATTGGTGTTCTTCAGGATCTACCCTGGCCAAACCTTCCCCCTTCCTAACCTTGGTGTTCTTCAGGATCTACCCCGGCCAAACCTTCCCCCTCCTAACCTTGGTGTTCTTCAGGATCTGCAGGTCGCTCTTGTTGCTACGGATGAGGAACTGCAGGTGTATACCGATGGTGATGGAGCCGCTGAGAATCTCCATGAGCTTGCCAAGACGATCCGAGTAGACCTTGTCTTCCTCCTGAGGCAAGGAGGCGAGGGGGGAGGGAGGGGGAGAACGAGGGAGAAACAAGCAGTGAAAACGAACAGCCAATAACCTCAAGGGAAGAGAATGAGAATGAAGGAGTAAGTAGGTTTTTTTTTCTTCAAACAAATCAATGAAAAACTGGGAACTAGTTACATCATGCCTATTTTCACTGTTTTTCTACTCCCCCCGAATCACTCCGGATTTGTGTAGTCTTTTCAATTGATACAGTTTAAAAATTGGCAAAGAAAAATTTGACTGGACAGGGATGTGAACCGGAGACCTCTGGTTTTGCGAATACCAGCGGTCGTACCATCTGAGCTACCAAGCCATTAGATGGTGGCCTTCCCAGATAGTTAACTAGTCTTTGCCGGGATGGGAGCACCAGTCAGAAGCAATTCAACCATTAACTGCCGTAAATCACCAGGGATCACACCCCCGCTTTCATTCAGGTACAAACAACCAAATTGTTGTAAACCTACAGCTACAGCAGCTCGGGAATCACACAAAGTGGACGCAGCTTTTTTTCAATTCAAGTCAAACAGATCAATGACAAATCAAAACTGACTGGGAACTAATTGAAATAAAAAAGTTCTTGGTCGGAGAGGTTGTTTTTCTCACCTTGGGGGCTGGAGTGGGGCCGTCCACTGAGGAACCTTCGTCCGGCGCGTCTGCTGTCTCCGCAGCAGGGGTGTCTGTCTCCATGGCTTCACTGAGGGTTGGAAAAAGAAACAGGACATACATGACGGTCAATCATTTCTGCAAATGAGACGCAGATCCAACATCTGTTCACTGAGTACGTTTACGAAATGAAAGGCTCAGGCTCGGGCTCAGGCTTCGTCTCCGTCTGACAAAACCTGAAAATCCAGGCTGTGGTTTGTTTCCCAATCTGAAAGTTTGCTGGTTCGATAGGTACAGGGTATTCCCCAAGAACCTGGGGCCAAACGCTTGTTTTTAGATGCCTGTGACATTATAACGAGTAAGATGAATATGCCCGGAGCCTAACCTCAAGCCTAAGCCTGCATTTTGTAAACGGCCTTTGTCAGAACCCCCTTCGATGTGCTACAAAGTTAAAATAATTAAAATTTAGATTTATAGAGCGCACTTATCGGGAAGACCGATCAAGGCGCGAACATTCAAAGAACTTCAGCACAAATGAGATCATTCCAACAAAGAAAATGAGATTTCAGTTCTCTCTTGAAGATATCTAAGGATGTAATTTGATGGAGTGAAGCTGGGAGTTGATTCCAAATGGCAGATGATGCCCTGGCAAAGGCACGCTGACCGTAGCGGATAGTTCTTGCTCTCAGTTCCACTAACAAATAAGAGACAGAAGATTAGGGTGCGCACCCATCCACCCAACCAACTCATTCACCCGCCCGGCCATCACCTTCACCCACCCCTCCCCCAGCCCCTACCTGTCCTTAGTCTCCGCCTCCGCAGTGCCGTTCACGTTCTCAGGCACCAGTTCGGAGGTGCGTAGAGATGCCTGAACCCTGGCCAGGAACTGCTGGGTAGCGCTGGCGTACAAATCAAACCCTATCTGGTAGGCCATCAGAGTCTGGTCCTAAGAAGAAGAAACAAATAGAGAAAATTATTGAGGATTCTCGTCCAAAGTTTTGGAGATTTTCCCACCACTGCAAAGAGTATCTCATTAGCTTTCCAATGATATAAAAATTATTTTCATACGCTGCCGAAATCCGAAGTTACGACGCGAGAAATATGATGAGGCAGTGTGCAGTCAATGGAAACCAGGTCAGGCACATATTCTATTTGTCAATTGGGATTTACCAAAAGATTTTGTCTCAACAATTTTCTTGACTAATTTATTTGATATTCTAGGCAAAGCAGGCCTACTATTAGTAAACGTTTTCCACAAATAAATATCAAGAATTTGTAGAGTTTTAAACGAAGAGGGACGACTCGTGACTTGGACTCGTCATTTGTCACTCAGAACTCTGACTTGAGAGATGTCACTGGAGACTTGGACTCGTCATTTGTCACTCAGAACTCTGACTTGAAAGATGTCACTCGGAACATGGACTTGAAGGATGAGAGTCAGGACTTGGACTCTGAACACGGATATTTTGTGACCGGAACAGGAGTCTGCCGGCGGCTGTACCTGGCTTTCCTTGAGGAGTTTGCTGAGGATGTCGGCCACGGCTTGGGCGTCGTCCAGGAAGATGAGACACTGACAGACGTTGATGTAGTCGGGCACGGCCAGGTTCATGTACAGACGTAGCAGTACGCGTAGCACCTACATGGGGTGGGGGGGGGGTATGCAGCAATGATATATTCATGAAGGTGGATTTGAACCGCAGACATTTTATAAATATTCAAGTGCGCCAACTTAGAAATGAGCCAAACACTCAAAACAAACCCCCCCCCCCAAAAAAAAGGGGGGCTGGTCTTTACATTTTGTTTTCTCTTTGTGGAAATTATAAATACCTCGGGTTTAATATACCTTTGACCTTTGATCTCCTTTCCCCCCTTCTTAGCCATCACCTTGAGTGGCCTGCTTTGGACCTTATGGTTGGCAATTCTCCATTAAAAAAGCACCAGGCTCTGTAACTAAGCCTTAGGCGGTGGCCTGACCAAATAGTCAACCACATGTGCCTTCCTGAATAGTGGTGAAGGCAGCCTCCGTAAGGGCTGGCTAGCTCAGGGGCCATTCTCATAGACCCGCTCAATCTCTGCAATAGACATCTCATCACTTCAACCCATGCTTCAGATCTGTTTTGCAACGTTGCTAAGAATCAGACAGTTTTTTCACCCTCGTTCTGGGGGTGTATTTGCAAGTTTTCCGGTTTTATGAGTACCGTACCTCATTTCTGAACTGTCTCTGCTGGAAAAGTGCCATGACAACCTTTAGACTGTAGCTCAACATGCTGTTCACATCGCTCTGCAAAAAGAAAAAAAATCGGAAAAACTCATATTCGGATAAACTTCATATTACTTTTTCAAAGAGAGTTTCATTGGTGTTCCGAGGTAAAGTAGATTTTTCTTTCTATATTGCAAGACAAGGATTAAAAAAATAATAATAATAAAAAAAAAATGGAAAAACTCCCATTTTTTCATATCACTTTTTTAAAGAGAGTTTCAAATACATAAGACTTAAGGCTTTGCATGGTGGGTGAATAAATTAGGAAGGTTTGCGGTGACACCATGTATCAGGTCTCTTAAAGGAAGAGGTGTGGTTCTGAAAAGAACCTGAGTGGTAACTCGACGTTTCGACCAGTATGCTCTGGCCGTCATCAGGAGAATTTCTTGGGCTCATTGGTGGAACTCCTTATGTGCCGGTGGTCGCTGAGGCGGGAAGGCGGGAAAGATAATCCTCTGGGGAGGATTATCCTAAGGGGGCTTAGGTCACTGAGGTGGGAAGGCGGGAAAGATAATTCTAAGGGGAGGATAATCCTAGGGGGAGACTAGTGGGGGGAACCTATGAAAGCTCACTGGGGTGTGTCAGATGGTGGTGGGAGTTTCATTGGTGTTCAGAGGTAAAGTAGATTTTTCTTTCTATATTTCAAGACAATGATTCTTCAACAAAAATAAAACTTACAGCCTGGACAATGGCCTTCTCAAAGGAGTCAATCCTGCGGGTTTCCAGGGCGATGCCCACGACCTGCTTAAACTCCTGGTCGTCGTAGCAACGCTGGAACATCCGGTCCACGATGTTCTCCAGCCGGGGGTCAATGTCCTTGAGGTCGTTCACATTCTCCATGTTGTGCACGCGTAGCTTGGTGTAATGGTCTATGCACTTGGCTGTTGGGGTGGGAAAAGAATAAACAAATCAAAAAAAAAAAAAAGCAAAAAAAATAAAAAAGCTGACATTTCGATAATACTAGGACCTTTCTCGTAGACATAAATAATGGCACAAGGATTAAACAAGGGTGCATTTTTTGGCAATTGTAACCAGAAATTGGCTCAGTAATTGATTCAATTGGGCTGAATACCCAATTGGGCTAAATACCCAATTGGGCTGAATACCCAATTGGGCTGAATACCCAATTGGGCTGAATACCCAATTGGGCTGAATACCCAATTGGGCTGAATACCCAATTGGGCTGAATACCCAATTGGGTTTGGTTAGGCTGAGGCCCTTTACGATTCCATGGATCAGGCTCGGGCTCTGGCTTCATCTCCGTCTGACAAGACCTGAAAATCCACGTTGTGGTTTGTCACCGAAAATGAAGGTTTTTGGGCATGATTGCGTACAGAGTATTCACTAAAAAAAAACTGGGGCCAAACGCTTGAGTCTAGATGCCTGTGACATTATAGCATGTCAGAGAAGTATGGCCAAAGCATAAGCCTGAGCCTAAGCCTTCATTTTGTAAACGGCCTAAATGATAGAGGTTTAGTTGGGCTTATTACTTTCTCAATGACGAACAACTCCTATGTCTATGAGCTCCTACTCACATATCGTAGTGTCCACGTATTCCGAAGATGAGTTGACGTCGAACAGCCGCCCGGCGCCCAGGGCATACGTAAGTGACTCCTCAAAGGCCCCAAGGTGATAGTAGACCTGCATGGGATAACGTAGTCGGGGGTGAATGCACGAGTGCATGCCAGGCGGGGCTCTAACAGGAAGACACTAACACCTTACAGAGGCGTCAAGATGAAACGGTGACGACGTAGCAGTGACAAATCTTTGGCCCAAAGTCTTCCTGCAGCCAATAAAGTCAGGCCATTTTACTTTTCTCGGATTCACAACAAAGCAGGGATTGATAGCTCAGGGATTGGTTAAAGTTCTACATTAATTAGAAACCAGAGTTTCAAGTCCTGATCCGGTCAAATTATTTTGGGTCTTTTCATATTAAAAAAAAAAAAAAGTTGTGAAAATGACTACAGTAATAAGCAAACATTTTGACAACTGCTTACTGACTAAAATGACCAAACTTGCAAAATTCTAAAAATTCGGAGGGCCAGACGTTTTGATCCTAGCAGGCCCTCACAAATTCTGAAATTTGTGAAAAATAATCTTTAAGAGTGAGAGTGCCTTATGTTTTCAATCATAGCGGGAACACTCTCAAAGGCAGTATGACGAGGGCAGAGACAGTGAGAGGGGTATTGTGAAGTGGATAACAAGAAATGGCCCTCAAGCCAACACCCAAACAATGACCTAGGATTTCTTTTTTCGAGGAGCAAAATAATTCGATCCCTGCGGAGGAAAAACTGCGAGCGCGTGCTTGGGATGCCAGCCTCGGTTGCCATGGTTACCTTGGATGCCACCAATGCGGCCAGTTCTCGCTGGGGGAAGTCAGGATCCTCGTAGAACATCTCGCTGTGTGGAAAGGGGGGGAGAGGAAAGAACAAAAGAGGATTTGGTTAAGTGGACATTGAGGGCGAAGAAATGCACAATTGGAGAAAGTTGCTTTTAAGATAAAAACTTGTCAGTCACTGCATCACAGCTATCTGGTGTTGCATAGACAGCAATGCCTGATGCATTATGGTTTATGTAGTGGTCACTAAGTGTGCATGTATCTAGTTTGGGCCAGACTAGATGAAGTTGCACAGTTTGGAATTTAAACTTTGGGTTTTGGTTAGGGTAAGGATAAGGGTTTGGGATAGGGTTAGGGTTAGGGTTTAGGGTTTTGGGTGAGGGTTAGGGTTAGGGTTTGGGTGAGGGTTTTGGTGAGGGTTTTGGTGAGGGTTTTGGTGAGGGTTTTGGGTGAGGGTTTGGGTGAGGGTTTGGGTGAGGGTTTGGGTGAGGGGTTTGGGTGAGGGGTTTGGGTGAGGGTTTGGGTGAGGGTTTGGGTGAGGGTTTGGGTGAGGGTTAGGGTTAGGGTTTTGGGTGAGGGTTTGGGTGAGGGTTTGGGTGAGGGTTTGGGTGAGGGTTAGGGTTAGGGTTTTGGGTGAGGGTTTGGGTGAGGGTTTGGGTGAGGGTTTGGGATAGGGTTAGGGTTTTGGGTGAGGGTTTGGGTGAGGGTTTGGGTGAGGGTTTGGGTGAGGGTTTGGGTGAGTGTTTGGGTGAGGGTTTGGGTGAGGGTTTGGGTGAGGGATTTGATGAGGGTTTGGGTGAGGGTTTGGGTAATGGTCAAACAAGATCAGGGCTTCAGTGACCGTTGTGTTCTTTGACAGTTTGACAATTTAACAATGCTCACATCTTTTCCACGACATCCGCAATCTCTGCCCAGAAGTCATCCACCAGTTGGTTGAGCTTCTCCAAGGCAAAAATCTGCAAAGGAAAGATTTCAAACAAATGAGAATCAATCATCCACTCTACAGCCAATGGAACTTCAACATAGAACATACGCAATATGACAGAACACATCTACTGAGTAAATTATCAATTGCCATCTGAAGACTGAAACTCACTAAATTCCAGGGAAAACCCTGACACTAGTCAACAGAGAGGATCTTACCTTGAGTTTGGCATCTGGCTCATCAAGAAGGGAGATCACACCCCCTGGTGAAAAAAAAAAATTAGAAGAAAAGAGATAATAAGTCAAGATTTTAAGTCAAGAAAAAAAATCCTTAACCAAAATCAGGCCATCAATTGTAATGTAGACAATATTCACGGTCCAGAACAACCACTAGCCGAAAACAAATTGACAACAAAGTTAAAAACAAAAATCATGATTTTGGTGGTGCTTTATAGAACAGTACTGTACATGTAGGAATAGTGTATGCTTTGTACACATTACACGGCTGTCTACTGACACATACGCGTCCCAAAATCATGAATTTGGGAAAACTGAGTCAAATTTGTTCGGCAAGAGGTTGTGCCAGACAATGGATATTGTCTACATAATAACAGGAAGTATTGTAGATTTATGTTTTTTTCTACCCTTTTTGGGAGTACATGTAGGTAGTAAACTAAAATCTCACTCAAAAATAAATTTCACTAAATCAGTATGGTACACATGTACAGTGTACAGTACTTGGAAGACAAAGAAAACTTGAAGAAGTATTGACAACCTACAAGTAAATAAAAGAGTAAATGGCCGGACAAATATTTCAAGGTGGATTATTACAAAAGAAAAGTAAAAAAAATAAAAAATAAATTCTATGTATAGTTATTTCTTTTTAAAATCTTTTTTTCTTTTAATGTTGAAGAAAACGAGATGGAATTTTTAGCATCTTTTGAAATTATAAATCTCAGATAATGAAAATTGGAAACTGAACAAGCATTCTTTCCTTCAATCTTAAGGCCCGGCACTAGAACTAGTAGTATTATTTATATTACTATAATTTATAGAGTCCTACAAATTGTATACAGGCCTTGCCTTGGACACAGGCATGCAACTCTTCAATTGTAAAAAAGAGAGGAAAATGTCCGAATGAAACTGCGAGCGCGAAACATGAAGCCCTTACGGCGTGGGGTTTGGATTCTAGATGCTCTGTGGTGCATTCTCAGCAGTTTTGACTTTTTAAAAGCTGAGTGACAGATTGTAACCTATTTCAATTTCAAGGCATACACCCAGAAAATTGAATTTTTGTTTACACAAAATGAAAAGTAAACATCAAAGTTTTTAACCTGATATCAGCATGTGTTTTCAATAATAGTAAGGGGAGAAGAAATATCCTTCTTTTTTTTTCTTGTACGGCCGAATTAAAAAAACGCGGAAATCCGCGGATCAGCGGAAAAGTTGCATGCCTGTGGACATGACTTGTGAAGTTGTGTCAAAACTTGTCCTACGTAGTACGTGTCCCTCTCACTTGAGTCTCTCTCTATCTCACTCCCATTACCTCTCACCTACCCCCAGTCTTCTAGGAATATTGGTTCAAGTTAGTCCCACTTACTGAAGCCGCTAGGAGCTCCTCTTAAACGATGTTTGTGATTATCTGTCGCACTAGCGTCCCACCGCATCTAATATTAATAATATGGAAAAATGCTGATTCTCAACCGAAGGCCTTAAAACAGCCCGAAATCCCGTCCAAAGATTAAATAAAAGCACCTGCCGGATTCTACACATGTCCAGACGAACAAGTGGACCGCAATTCCGACAAAATGTTTCCGATGTGGGCATCGGACATGTCGCGTTGTTGCAAATCGTGTGTCCGCGATAACAAAATCTCACCATGCGCTTTAGCAATGAGGCCACGTCTGGTACCCAGTCTTTGTGTAATAATATGGTTTGTACCGCTGAAGTGAAGTACAACTTGTTCGTCTGGACATGTGTAGAATCCGGCAAGTGCTTTTATTTAATCTTTGGATGCGATTTCGGGCACTAGTTTTAAGGCCTTCGGTTGAGAATCAGCATTTTTCCCATATTATAATTAGCCGCGGTGGGACGCTAGAGCGACAGATAATCACAAAAATTGTTAAAGAGGAGTGCCTAGCGGCCCAGTAAGTGGGACTAGGTTCAAGTTTGCTTTAAGTTTAATATTTAATCGAAGTTGGGCTTTTATCTCAGAAGTCTTCATTGCATTTTTGGGCGAATTGCCGTGTCATGCATGGACGACTGCGCAAATTATAATCATTTTCGACACAAAATAAAATGAAAATCAAACTAAGAACACAACAGTAGATCTAGAGAGTTAGAGATTTAGAGAGTACAAGGGATGGGTTTTTTCTTCTGGATATATCAATACTTCGACCTTCGACCAAGGCTCTAATGAGTTTTAGTCACTTTTACTTGTCAGTGGTCTGTCTGCACTCTGTGGGGAAAGAATAATTAATTTCACACTTTCTTTTTCTATCGTTTAAAAGAATGCAGTAGAGTAGTCCGAGTTACTTGGACCCGACAAGTCACCTTTTCTATATGAAATTTGGTAATTTTGAAGGACGGGTGACTGTGTAGGGTCACCCGAATCTCAAAATTTCAAAATTCGATAAAAAAAGGTGACTTGTCGGGTCCAAGTTACTCGGGCTAAACAAAAACATGTGTCGTCCATTGGCCCACTACACAAAAATTCAATGACTCAGCTGAACACGCGATTTAACCCTCCAAGTCCAGCCTTCATACTGCGTTTTTCGAGGACAAAGCAGATCTAGAATCGTGGGTAAAGCAAAGACACATACCTGCTGATGTCAACTTCATTTTCCGGCGCTCCTGTGTTGTCTCTCAATTGACAAAAATACGAAAAGTATTCTCCCACCACTGACCGAAGTCGCCGACAAAAAAAGAAAATGGTGGTCAACTAACTGCGCTCTGTCAATAGAGGGGGCTGTTCGCATTTTGTAATACCCGCTATCTGTGCAGCACACGGGTCACGTTCATTATTATTAAAAATAATCATACGGTAGTCTGTCGATCATTCTCGTAGATACACGATCTCAATTGTAATTACACTAGCTTAAACCCTATTCTCCTAGATTCCTAAGTTCCTAGAAAAAAATCACCCCTAAAGGCCCTAAAGTTTCCTCCCAAACCGATTTGCAGCCCGTCATTTGTGCGTCAAAATCTCTTCACTTCCCGAGACCTCGTCCTCGCTAAATCCCGAATCTCCCGTTTTCAACAGAAGCCGAAGCCTTTACACGCCGATCAAATGGGTCTATCCTATGTTAAAAATGAAGCGTTGGTGTGACACTCAAAGTAACCAATCTCAGTCGTGTCGATATAACCAGTCATGTCGGGAACCAATCGTGTCGGGAACCAGTCGTATCGGGGACCAGTCTTGTTGGGAACAAGCTGTGTCGGGAACCAGTCTTGTCGGGAACTAGTCTTGTCGGGAACCAGTCCTGTTGGGAACAAGCTGTGTCGGGAACCAGTCTTGTCGGGAACCAGTGTTGTCGGGAACCAGTCTTGTCTGGAACTAGTCGTGTCGGGAACCAGTTGTGTCGGGAACCAGTCGTGTTGTGAACAAGCTGTGTCGGGAACTAGCTGTGTCGGGAACCAATCGTTTTGCGGTAACCAGCCGTGTCACGAGAACCATGCAGTCGTATCGGGAACCAGTCGTGTCGGGAACCAGTCGTATCGGGAACTAGTCGTGTCGGGAACCAGTCGTGTCGGGAACCAGCTGTGTCGGGAACCAATCGTTTCGCGGTACCGGTAACCAGTCGTGTCACGAGAACTAGTCGTGTCGGGAACTAGTCGTGCCGGAAACCAGACGTATCGGGAACCAGACATTTCGTGAACCAGTCAGGCTGTATTAAATTTGAGGTAACTCTTGGATAGTGCCAACTTGCCTTAAAGGCTGTGCTTACTGATGTTCGAATTATCATGACGTCAGAAAGGCCGCCACGTTCTTACTGACGCTAATGAGGAGTGATTGGTGTACGAACTGTCACCCGTTTCGAACTCGAACTCGACTTAAACAACAAGAAAAGGAAACACTGGCTAGAAACTTTCAATTGTTTTTGAAAAATGGCAAAGAAACCTTTGACTGAACCGGGGGCTTGAATTGAACACGCGGTTTTTTTTGCGTACCAGCGCTCTTACCATCTGAGCTACCAAGCCCTTAGATAGGTGGCGGCCTTCCCAAAAATTGTCAACTAGTCTTTGCCGGGTGGGGGCGCCCTGCAGCCAGAAGCATGCAAGCGTAAAATAATTAAACTGAATTAGAAAACGCACACGAAATGAAAGATGCAAGTTTAAAGTAGAACCAGGCACCGTAACCCCGGAGTAACTTTTAATATTTCTTAAAAACCAATAACCTCAACATAATAAATTGAACATTTTTACATATGATTACAGAAACTCCTCGTTTAAAAAGAAGTTCGAGCAAAAAAGAAAAAGAGGAACGCTTTACTTTGTACAATCTTTGAACGTTCTTTGAAAGCAGCTGGCCAATGGCAAAAATAAAATTGTTTCCCTTTTCTTCTCTCTCTTTACAACCCACTATTTCGAAGAACATTGTGTGTGTGCTGGGCATGAGGTTATTAATTGAGGTCGACAACATTGCATTGTGGGAATTATTTTATCCAAAAGACACTAGCTGTTGCATTCAGTGCGTTTTTTATACGAAGGATATTAAAATTGCATTCTTGTGTAGGCTTATGTAGGGTGGTGGCGGACATTGGTAAGAATGGGTGGTAGAATTGTGTGTGCGACGAGGCCGTGGCCGCTTCCGAACTCAATGGCTATGGCTTCCGATTACACACAAGCCTGTGGCAGCGGCGTGCAGCCAGTTCGCCGTGGGTTTACGCGCTGCGGCGAGCCGTAGCCCACGCGTTTCGCACACGGCCGTCCGCCGTGCGGCCGTGCATGCAGCGTTGACGCCAAGCGCTCCTTACTGCGCTTGCGCTAGCTGACTGGGTCACGTGGGCGCTCGCCCCTGTCCGTGATTGGTCGAACCGCGCGGCGGTGCTATGACGCGCATTGGAGATCGAGGCTCTTTACGAATCCACGGATCAGGCTCGGGCTCAGGCTTCGTCTCCGTCTGACAAAACCTGAAAATCCAGGTTGTGGTTTGTCGCCGAATAAGCGATGGTTTGTCGGCTTGATATAAGTTCAGAGTATTCACCTAAAAACACTGGGGCCAAACGCTTGTTTCTATAATGCCTGTGACATTATAAGAAATATTAAGAGAAATATGACCGAAGCCTAAGCCCGAGCCTAAGCCTTCATTTCGTAAACGACCTATGACATGACGTCAAAACTGTATCGCCACGATTAATTAGACACCATCGTACAGTATTTCGTGCACATTATCTGTTATACGACAGCCCTTACGAAAAATAATTACAACAACATGGTTGATTATACAGAAATAAACCGAACATTGTGTTGTAGAATCATCATAACAGAGCCCAAACCAACTACACTGCTCTTAATTATGAGCCAGAAAATCTTAAAAGAAAATCTTCCGATTTTTTTCGTACATCTCAAACGATGTCGTTCTGCCGATTGGTCGTACAGGAACAAAAACTGGTTCCCAAAACATCTAAATACGTGGCATAGGCCAGTTTTTTGGCCTACCGTAAACATGGGGAGATCACGTACTTCGTGTAAAACCAAAGACGAGACGCGTGTTACACGTAAACATAATTATTTCAACAGGAATATTGTGTAATCATTTTTAGATTTCTTTTTGGGGTTTCATCATTTCCAACAGACATGATTGGATAATCTACGGAGTTCGTTTCAAGCCATAATGAGCGAGTGATTCAAATCTCGAGTGCACTACATAATAAAGCACTCAGTGGGATCTTTATTTTTAGATACCGGGTGGCCCGAAGAGAGCACCGTAGCTTTTTTTTGTGGCGGGATAAAAAGCAACAGAAAGTAAGCAGGTCCTGGAACGTTTCCTTTCGACGTTCGCTCATCGCTGGTTCCCGACATTGGCCCTCGATAAAACATCAATCAATAAAAAATAGAATTAGTACTGGACATAGTGGCGCGGGAACCAGGGATGATTCTAACATTGACCTTTTAATGTTTCAACTGCCTGAACGTAATTCGTTCGTCGTCAGCACGGCTTGCTTTTAGCTCAAATGCAATCAAAATAGAGAAAACAACTAAAACGCAGTTAGTATAATGAAAGCACCACGTATTGGTTAAGCATTCCGCTCGGAACTTTTTCGGACGATTTCGGAAATCGCTCGTGGAACGTCGAGAGTTTTTTCCGTCTCTTCAAGTCAGCGGGAACGTCGTCTGGGATGAAACTCGGCGGCTTCTGTCGGATTTCCAAGATGGCGGCTGCTCGATGTCACCAGCCACTCGCAAGTTTCCGATCTGTTTGTTTTTATTTCGGGAGGCGATGACTCTTCAAGGTAGGCTGTCGGTTGGGCTAGGTTGCCAGGTAACAGAGTTGCTAGGTTGCCATGCAACTGTGTGGCTAGGTCTGCCAGGTAACCAGATGGTAAGGTTGCCAAGCGACCAGGTGGCTAGGTTGCCAAGTGATCAGGAGGTTAGGTTGCCAAGCGACCGTTTAGGTTGCCAGGTGACCGGGTAGATAGGCTGCCAGTTGACCAATCGGCCTTATTGTTGGAATGCCAGGTGGCTAGGTTGCCTGGTATAACCAATAGGCTTGGTTGCCAAGCAACCAAGATGCTGTGCTGCCAAGCAACGAATCCACCTCCGACTTCTATGAAAAAAATAAAAGACGAAGTAGTGCACGTCTTGTCGTTCACGAAGCAGCCATCTTGCGTCATCCATAATATTCGCCATCAGCCAGTTCTGGTCCATTCAGACGTAGCTGCCGTGTGGTACTTTGTCGTGTATTATGCCAATATCGCCCGAACCAATGACCCATTGGCGCCGTGCAAAGGGAAACACCGGGATCGTAGAGCTGCCTAGTCACGGAGAAGTCTTCCTCCGGTTAAACACTGCATGCCGTGTCATGATCGCTGCTTTCGTCTGGCGAGTATCACTCAGCATCGAGCACAAGTGGAGAAACGCCTGGTAGACCGTTTATCGAGCGAGGCTTATTTTCTGCTCAGACGGGTTTGTGTGTGTGCTTAGACCAGCTCTATGGCGTCGGCACTGGGTCCTGTTCCACGCACTCTCTCTACACGTATTCCTCTTCGATGCCCAGAACAGCCCGGAGTTCGCTCGTGAGCTCCAGCAACTCGACCGCGGCGCTGTCCGGCCCCAAGGACGACGCCTCGTCCGACTGGTCGCTGAGGGCGCCGTTCGGCTGCGACTGGTCGCTGGGGGCGCCGTTCGGCCGCGAGTGGTCGCTGGGGGCGCCGTTCAGCTGCGAGTCCCGCGTGGCCTGCGCGAACTCGTCGCGCGTCAGCGTGGCGCGGCGCAGGCCGCGGCACTGCGCCTGCGCCAGAAACTCGGCCCGCGTGGTGGCCAGCTGAGCGATGACGTCAGAGAGCAGCAGCCAATTACAGGCCCTGCGAAATATGGAGGGGGGGAAAAATCGGCAAAAAGCAAACGGGTAAGTACAGGGAGACAAAGCTGAGAAAACGACCCAAAACGCAATGCACACTGTCTCTCACAATTTCACAAAGTAATTTTTTTTTTCAGTAAATATCTGCCTCCGTGTTTTCACTGAACTTTCAGAATTTTTTTGAGAGGCCATTTAGTAAGGCCTGCATTTTATTTAAGGGCATCGTGAAGTCGGGCACCAAGTCAAGACCAGTCTTCTTGATTTTGAATGAGTGGGGTAGGGTGTCTCACGTGCAGACATTACATAACCCATAGACGGACCACAGAGGGCGCCAGCGCGTAAGTTGGTGGGCGCCGCCATTTTGGGAAAACCGTCAGGCCGAACTGAAGCATGTACTACGGGCAACGCTGAGGGCGCGCGTCGCGCCACACGACCACCGACCGCTCGTGATAGTCGGGTCCCCCACGGAGTTACCCCGGTACGGTACGGGCCCTTTTTCCAAAGCCCGGCTTAGGCTCAGGCTCCGGCTTTGTCTCCAGTTCTTTCATCCATTTCAAGTACAAGGCATGAAAACAGGAAGCCTTTGGCATCATTTTTGAATGTTTGACTGAGTTTTGAAAAGGAATCCAAAGCTTCAACTTCAACAAAGAACTTGTATTTCAACATTTGGATAACTGAGACGAAGCCGGAGCCGAAGCCTAAGCCGGGTTTTGGACAAGGGGCCCTGGTATCCCGCAGTCGTGGCTCACAGAAGCTTGTGCGTCTATGGGTCATGCGTGGGCCTGTGGCTCTTACCTGCGCTCCTTGGGCAGACGGATGTTGTAGCTGGTCAGGGGCGGCGTGTCGCTGAGCTCCACCAGGAACTCCTCGCCCGCGTGCTCGCCCTTCTCCTCCGGGATGTCCTGGAAGATGTCCGAGACTGGCAGGCCGTTGGAATCTGAGATCCGGCCCAAAAAGACTGGCTCGTGAGTGTCACTCGGAGCACGGGTCACCATAACCAAATGACTCGTACCCGGACCGACAGACCCGGACCTACCGATTCGGATCTACCGACTTTGACCTATTTACTCAGACCCGGACCTACTGACTCAAAACTCGGACCTACGAACTCGGACCTACTGACTCGGACTCGGACCTACGAACTCCGACCTACTGACTCGGACCTGGACCTACGAACTCGGACCTACTGACTCGGACCCGGACCTACGAACTCGGACCTACTGACTCGGACTCGGACCTACGAACTCGGACCTACTGACTCAGACTCGGACCTACGAACTCCGACCTACTGACTCAGACTCGGACCTACGAACTCGGACCTACTGACTCGGACTCGGACCTACGAACTCGGACCTACTGACTCAGACTCGGACCTACGAACTCGGACCTACTGACTCGGACCTGGACCTACGAACTCGGACCTACTGACTCAGACTTGGACCTACGAACTCGGACCTACTGACTCGGACTCGGACCTACGAACTCGGACCTACTGACTCAGACTCGGACCTACGAACTCCGACCTACTGACTCGGACCTGGACCTACGAACTCGGACCTACTGACTCGGACTCGGACCTACGAACTCGGACCTACTGACTCAGACTCGGACCTACGAACTCGGACCTACTGACTCGGACCTGGACCTACGAACTCGGACCTACTGACTCAGACTTGGACCTACGAACTCGGACCTACTGACTCGGACTCGGACCTACGAACTCGGACCTACTGACTCAGACTCGGACCTACGAACTCGGACCTACTGACTCGGACCCGGACCTACGAACTCGGACCTACTGACTCGGACCCGGACCTACTTCCTGGGACTCGGACCTACTGTCATTGAACTTGGCCTAGGGCTCAACTTGCCCCCCAAAAACCACGAAACCGTGAAATAATTTTTTTTTGTGACACTCGTACACGAAAAGATCGACTATACTACAATCGCAATAATGGAGTCTACCATTTCCAATAAAATATTTCTTTCAACGTGATATACAAAAATGTTGCAAACTGCTTACTGACTAAAATTACCAAAATGTAAATCTAAAAATGTAGTGGGCCTGACGTTTCGATCCTAGCAGGACCTTTCTGCCTTTGAGCAGGACCTTTCTGCCTTTGAGAAAGGTCCTGCTAGGATCGAAACGTCAGGCCCACTAAATTTGAAGATTTCTCTCAACGGTGTCATTAATTCTACGATTTCGATGGCCGGGGACCAGCACTTACCAAAGGAGTGCGTTCCGGCAAGGTGCCAGCTCAAGTCTAGGTTGTTCTGGTACGGGTCGTCGTCGTCTAGTGCCCAGCCTCCGTTGATGTCGTTCAGGTAGCCTGCAACGGAAGTCATAATGGTTCGGGGTCAAAATAAACGCACAGGCACAGCTAGGATCCTGAGGAAAACCCTCGAGATCTAAGACTACGGGATGTAGCTTGATCCGAGGTGAATCCGGTAGACGGAGACGAAGCCTGAGCCCGAGCCTAAGCCTTCATGACGTAAACGACCGTAACGGCTGGCGATCGTTCTTCACCGAGGGTAGGGAGTGCCACACACTTTCACTACGGGCGAAGTAGCCCTCTGAAACTGGTACCCGTCTCTCCGTCCACTCACCGATAATGAAGGTCTTCATGGCACTGGTACGCGCCAGTCTGATGGTGGTCCGTCCCGAGTAGGTGGCTATGAGCGGATCAGCACCGTACATCAGAAGTAGACGGACAAGGGCCAGCCAGTTATTGTCGACTGCATCGTGAATCGGTCTGAACGGTTACAAAAATACAGAAGAACATCATTGCATCTGGTAGTATAGTGACTACAAACAATGCAATACGCATGCGTGGTGGCCCGTGTATGACATGACCTCGCTCCCACAACCAGGTGGCGTAATTATTTTTACACGAAAGCCTGTGGCTTTTCGATTTTGTAGTCAATTTAACGACTGGTAAATGCGTCTACGCTCACACCACAACCCCCCGCGGTGGATGTGTTTAGGGTTAGGGTTAGGGTTAGCGACTTAGAGTTAAGGTTTGGGTTAGGGTTAAGGTTAGGGTTAGGGCTAGGGTTAGTGTTAGGGTTAGGGTTAGGGTTAGGGTACTATTTCCATCTACGCTGATCTGCGCAACGTGTGATGTAGGCTTACGGCAGCATGGCATGAACTTCGCACGCACAGCGAGTGCACACATACAGGCATGAATCGTCACGAGCGGACTGAGCGTAGACGCATAACAAGCCGTTAAATTGACCAAAAAAAGGCTTTCGTGTAAACCAAAAATGGTGGTGGATCTGGGCACTCACCGCGTTCCGTCAGAGGCGCTAGCGTTGACGTCGGCACCGTGCTGGAGTAGGTGCAGCGCCACCCTGAGGCGACCGTGCACGCAGCACTCGTGCAGCGGCGTGTAGCCGGCATTGTCCTTCGCATTGATGTCCACCTCGCCGTAGTCTATGCAGTAGATGGCCACGTCCTGAACCGGTAGAGGGCGAAGGTGGAAATCGAAATGTTGCATCGATCCAGAAACTTCTTTCATTAATCTCACAATCTATAATCGTTCTCACCGTTCTCTTTCTCTCTCTGTCTCCCTCTGTGCATCTTGCTCCCCCTGTCTCCCTCACTGTCTCCTTTCTCTGTCTCTTTCCCTCTCCCTCTGTCACTCTGTGTGACTACCTCTCTCTCTCTCTGTTGCCTTCTTTCTGTGTCCCACTCACTGTCTCACAATGTGTCTGTCTCCCCTCGCTCCGTCTCTCTGTCTCGTGTCTCACTCTCTCACTCTCTCAGTCCACCACTCTCTGCCCCTTCTCTGTTTCCTCTTTGTCTCTATCCCCCTCTCTCCGTTCTCCTCTCTCCCCCTCTTCCTGTCCCCCTCTCTCTGTCTCTCCCTCTGTCTCCCTCTCTCTGTCTCTCCCTCTCTGTCTCCCTCTGTCTCACTCTCTCTGTCTCCCTCTGACTCCCTCTCTCTGTCTCTCCCTCTCTGTCTCACTCTCTCACTCTATGTGAGTCGTGGGACTTTCTGCCCTTCTCTGTTTTCCTCTCTCTGTCTCTATCTCCCTCTCTCTCTCTCTGCCCTCCTCTCTCCCCTGTCTCTGCCTCCCCTCTCTCTGTATCACTGTGTGTGTCTCTCTCTCTTTGTCTCCTCCTCTCTCTCCGTCTCTCTGTTCCCCTCTGTCTCTCTCTGTCCCTCACTCACCCTCCCTTCTCCGTTACCCCCACTCTCTCTGTCTCTCACTCCCCCCATCTCTCTCCACCTCTACTAATCTACTAATTCAAACAGCGCTTCAGTGTATCACCGGCACCGCACGAGGAAATGTCATTAGTAGTGTGCGCACGGCATGGCCCGTCTGTCGGTTATGCCGACTCGTATCGTGTTTCCTCAGCTGCAATTTGCAAGACTCGCCCCCAATATATCGCCCGATGCACCGTTCGTTTTCCCTCCTAATCGACAAAGGAATTGGGTCATGCCTCGTCTTCGTGTTGCAAGCTCCTCACCTAGTTAAACTACCCCAATTCCATTTGAGGTATATTAATTCCAGCCCTCTCAACCCTCCTGTTTGCAGTGTTCGGTTTCTTTTTCATTAGCGTTCGCTCAATCATCTGAATTTCGAAAAATGTTAATAAATTAACTGCTGGCATTTTCCTGTTTTTTTCTTCTGATTTACAGACGTTCATTTGTGACCTTGATAGAGAGAGAGAGAGAGAGAGAGAGAGAGAGAGAGAGAGAGAGAGAGAGAGAGAGAGAGAGAGAGAGAGAGGCAGACAGAGACAGAGACCGAGACCGAGACAGAGACAGAGACAGAGACAGAGACAGAGACAGAGACAGAGACAGAGACAGAGACAGAGACAGAGACCGAGACCGAGACAGAGACAGAGACAGAGACAGAGACAGAGACAGAGACAGAGACATAGACAGAGACAGAAACAGAGACATGCAGAGACAAAGACAGTTTTTTTTCATTATCATTCGCTCAATCATCTGAATTTCGAAAAATGTTAATAAATTAACTGCGAGGGAGAGAGAGGGGGAGAGGGAGGGAGAGATAGAGGCAGACAGAGACAGAGACAGACAAAAAGACAAAACGACAGACTAAAACAATATTTACTCCTGAAAACGATTCACTTGGAAAACGTGCACTGACTGTTTGTATATACGAACGTACAATGTAGCACTTCCCGACAAGAGTAATAGATCGAGTCTTCATCCCATGACGTCACCAAGGACGGCCCCTTCCAAAGGTAACTCCTTTTGTTACACTTTCCCAAAGTTTAGAATTCGAAAACAAAAATGCATGGATGTATTTGACTGACACCATAGTGTTACGTGAGATAATAGAAAAGATTCCCAAAATGCATTGCAGTTGACCTTTAACCCTTATGAGAGTCTACTACGCCCGTGGAGTCGTGACGCGCATGCCAACCGGTTGTCCAATGCCGCGCCTAGATAGCGGTCACGTGTACTTACGTCATATGCCAGACGGGCCGCCCGGTGCAGAATGGTTTCGCCCAGTTTCTTGTTCACCATTAGTCGTCTCATCTCTGTCGAGCAGATGAAAAAAAACATCTTTGTATTAATCGCCGAACCTTGTCGATAACATCTCGGGTCTTTAGTCAGTGAAGTCTCGGTTTTGGGCACAGAGGTCTCTGTCTTGGGCATTAAGGTCTCTGTCTTGGGCATTGAGGTCTCGGTCTTGGGCATTGAGGTCTCGGTCTTGGGCATTTAGGTCTCGGTCTTGGGCATTTAGGTCTCGGTCTTGGGCATTTAGGTATCGGTCTTGGGTATTGAGATCTCGGTTTTGGGCATTGAGGTCTTGGTCTTGGGCATTGAGGTCTCGGTCTTGGGCATTGAGGTCTCAGTCTTGGGCATTGAGGTCTCGGTCTTGGGCATTGAGGTCTCGGTCTTGGGCATTGAGTTCTCGGTCTCGGGTATTGAGGTATCCGTCTCGGTCTTGGGCATTGAGGTCTCGGTCTTGGGCATTGAGGTCTCGGTCTTGGGCATTGAGGTCTCTGTCGTCGGCATTGAGTTCTCGGTCTTGGGCATTGAGGTATCGGTCTTGGGCATTGAGATCTCTGTCTTGGGCATTGAGGTCTCTGTCGTGGGCATTGAGTTCTCGGTCTTGGGCATTGAGGTATCGGTCTTGGGCATTGAGGTCTCGGTCTTGGGCATTGAGATCTCGGTCTTGGGCATTGAGGTCTCGGTCTTGGGCATTGAGATCTCGGTTTTGGGCACTGAGGTCTCTGTCGTGGGCATTGAGTTCTCGGTCTTGGGCATTGAGGTCTCGGTCTTGGGCATTGAGGTATCTGTCTCGGTCTTGGGCATTGAGGTATCTGTCTCGGTCTTGGGCATTGAGTTCTCGGTCTTGGGCATTGAGGTATCTGTCTCGGTCTTGGGCATTGAGGTCTCAGTTTTGGGCATTGAGGTCTCTGTCTCGGTCTTGGACGCTGGGGTCTCAGTCTTGGGCATTGAGGTCTCGGTCTTGGGCACTCGGTCTCGGTCAATCTTGGGCACTTATGTCTCGGTCTTGGATACAGAAGTCTCTGTCTTGGGCATTTAGGGCTCGGTCTTTGACTCCCACCCCAAAAAGAGAACAAAACCTCACCGGCCGGAGCACTAGGTTTGACCACCTTGACCGGTTCGGGTTCGCGCAGAGAGAGTGGTGCTGCTTCCTGGTCACCGGACACCTGTAATTTCAAAAAGAAGTCGACGTTCAGGAGGGACGAAACAAAACCATCCTGGATTTATCTACTGTTTTTTAGATGCCTGTGATATTATAACGAGTATAAAGATAAATATGACCGAAGTCTAAGCCTAAGCTTTCATTTCGTAAACGGTTACATGGCTACTCTTTATCGTTCTTACCTCCGTTTTGATCGACACTGCCGCCTCCTGGACTTGGTCTTCGTCGAGGTTGTCGGCGGTGACAGGGCCCAGGTGTCTGGTCTTGAACTTCCGCTTCCCTCCCGCCTTGGCCCGCCCGCCGCGACCGGGTTCCTTGGCACGGCTCATGAGCTGGTAGGCGGTGGGCGTCATCAGCTTGATCTTGGTCAGGTTGCGCGGGTCGATCACCACGCGCAGGGTGGATTCCTCCGCGGTCTCCCCCTCCTCCTCCTCCTCCTCCTCCTCGCCGGCCGCCGCCGACGTCGCAGCGGCCGGCTCGTAGTCGTCGGCGCCGGGCCCGCCGAGCGGCGGCGCGTTCGTCGGCGACAGAATGACGCCGCCGGCGGCGGCCGCGGTCTCGGTGTCCGTGGGAGTCAGCGGCTCCTGCTTGATGATGAGTGCGGTGTCCCGGGCGGCGGCGTCGGACGCCGCTTCTTCGGCGGCGCGGCGTCGCCTCCCGGACACCGCCGGCGGGGACGCCGCCGACGCCGCCGCCTTAGCGCCCCGGCCCGAGCCGGAGACCGGGAAGGAGGCCGAGGCCGAGACCGAGACGGCCTCGTCCTCGCCGCTCGTGGAGCCGCCCAGCGACCGTCTCAGCCGCTGCTTCCGCTCCAGGAACTTCTGCCGCTCCTTCTCGATCTCCATCTCGTAGCGGGCGTTCTTGTGGTAGGCCTTCCTCTGGCGAGCGCTCGAACCTTCCCGACAGAGACGGGGAGACCCACGGGACAGAGTCAGGTCGGGGTTCATGGTGGTGGAGGGGGGGGGCGGGGGACACTGATGTACCGCATTGCTGCCGGTACGGGAAAGGCATTTGAGCGCCCGTTCACGGCTCTAAGTATTCGGGGACCGAATTGCCAAAAGTGATTGTGCCAGGTTTGACTCGCTTGTATACAGAGCGAACTCTTGTTGATTTGAGTCAGAGGTAACTATTGTACTTGATTATTGTTCAGAGGTAACTATTGCACTTGATTATTGTTCAGAGGTAACTATTGTACTTAATTATTGTTCAGAGGTAATCATTGTACTTAATTATTGTTCAGAGGTAACTATTGTACTTAATTATTGTTCAGATGTAATTATTGTACTTAATTATTGTTCAGAGGTAACTATTGTACTTAATTATTGTTCAGAGGTAATTATTGCACTTATTTATTGTTCAGAGGTAATTATAAGCTTTTAAAATGGCACATTATTAAAAACGAAACCGTATAGCGGTCAAGGGCACATGGGCATTAGAGGGTCTAAGGAAGTCTGGAGATAGGAATTGACATACCTCTTAAAAAGGGCAAGATCGTAGGCTGGGGAAAAAAACATGAACCAAGAAACGAATTCCAGAGAGAAAATGGAATTCCGGTGGTAAGGTGATGCGTAGTGGTTATGGGAGTAAACTTGGCTTTTGTTGGTCGAATTGTTGAACGAGGTTAGCGCCGCGAAGCGAAGCGCGGGCCAGTCGAGGGGTAGAGGGAGCGAGAGGGTTTACTCACGGGTTGCCAGCGAGTGACGAGTTCGTTCCTCGAGGACCATCGGCACGAAGTCCCGGAATGCGTGACGTCCCGCGTAGCTGGACAGGCGCAGCATCTCACGGGACACGCCACGCCGGCCACGCCCCGCCACGCTGGCTCCACAACTTCCGTCTGGAGAGGGGGGGGGAGGGGGCGAGGTACAGGGAGCCGAGGAGGAGGCAGAGATAGAGAGGGAGGGAGAGGTAGACAGAGATAGGAAGGTAGAGAATGAGGGAGAGAGGTAGACAAAGAGGGATGAGAGGAGGGAGAGAGAGAGGGGGAAAGAGGGAGAGGGAGGGAGAGAGAGAGAGAGAGAGAGAGAGAGAGGGAGAGAGAGAGAGAGAAAGAGAAAGAGAGGGAGAGGTAGAGGTAGTGGTAGACAAAGGCAGAAAGAGTGGGAGAGTGAGAGGGAGAGATAGAGGTAGATGTAGCAAAGAGAGGGGGAGAGAGAGAGAAAGGGGTGAGGGGGATAGAGGTAGAAGTGGAGAGACATAGAGGTAGAGAAAGATAGAGCGTGAGGGGAGATAGGGGTACAGAGAGGGAGAAAAGGGAAAGAGATGGCGAGAGGGAAAGAGGGAGAGACAATAAAGAAAGAAGTAGAGACAGAAGTGAGAGAGGTAGAGAAAGGGGGAGTTACAGAAACAGAGAAGTATAGAGAGGCAGAAGAGGAGACAGATAGAGAGGGAGGTAGAGAGATACGGGTAAAGAGAGGAGCAGAGAAAGAAAGAGTGGAAGAGTAAAGAGAGAGAGGGGTAGAGAGAGAGACGTAGACAGTGGTAAGGTAGGTGAGAGGTAGAACAAGAGAGAGACGAGAGAAAGAGAGATTAGCCGAACAGCAAAATGAAATACGAGTCTAAAATACTTCGGCCGGTTGACCTTGATAGAACGACGCAGTGTTTATGGGACGAGTATTGTCTTCTTCTTCTTTTTTAGATCGTCTTTCCCTCCAGGGTCGATTTTTTTTTACGGGAGACAAAAGTCGGCCGAGAACCCTTTACCGGTTTGGTTGAGCTTCCTGATGGTGATGAATCTCCGGCCTCGTCCCCGTCCGCCCCTCTGCAGCGGTGAGTGCGTGCCGTGCATCGGCCGCAGATGACGGCGGCCCTGGCCCGGCACCTCGCTCGGCGCCACCTCGGCCGGTGGGGTCCCCTTCTCTCTCTTCTCCATCTCGTTGAAGCGCTTCATGGCCCGCTGGGTGGGGAAAGGGGGAAAGGGGGAAAAGAAGAAAAGGTGGGCTTCACATTTGTTTTGTTTTTTGCACAGCAGGCCAAGCAGCTGAACTGGATGTGTAAACGCCAGGGGTCTCTTGAAAATTGAGATAAGAATGATACACGGTGGCTTCTTGTTTCTCAACGAGCTAGTCGTGATGTGCGGTCGATGGTGCATCAAGGAATGATGTTCTGGTTTCGTTCCAGAATTCCGATAATGTAAAGAATAGATCGCCACCATCTTCATCATCGTCCCCATGGTCATCGTCATTCTCCCAATTCTTATCCTCCCAGCCTCCTCTCTCACACACACATCCTCCTAATCCTCCCAGACCTCATCCTAGGTCTACTCGTTATCTTCATCCTCCCGTTATACTCGTAATTTTCATCATCGTCTTCCCCCTCCTCCTTCTCCTTCTCCTTCATTCCTTCTTCTCCTCATCCTCCTCCTCTCCTTCTCCGCCTCCCAATCCTTCTCCCCTCTTCCTTCCCCGTCTCCCCTCCCTTCCCTTTCCTCTTCCTCCCCTCCTTCTCCTCCTCCCTTCCCCTCCTCCTTCCTTTCCTCCTCCTTCTCTTCCCCTTCTCCCCTCCTCCTCATGCACCATTTGTTACAGCCATGTCCCAGCCCTGTCAATTTCTTCCCGTTTTGCAGCGCAAGGATTTGAACAAGAAAGTCAGTGGCAAAAACCAAACAAAAACACCGCATGAGAAACAAAAAAAAACACTCACCTGCAAGGCCCTCTCCTCCCGATCCAACAGGGCCGGGTCGGTCAGCAGATCCACGGCCTGCTTCCTCTTGGGGATCTCGGCCACGAAGCTGGAGGTGTTCTCCAGCCGGCTGATCTCCAGCGACCGCTTCCGGGACGCGCCCCGGCCGGAGGGCGTGCTCCGGCCGCTGGACGGGCTGAGGGTGGAGCAGAGGCTGGCGGTCACGGAGGCCGGCGACACGGCGCCGGCCGACGTCGGCGGGGCGTGCACGCCCATAGCCGCCAGGAGCTTCTTGCGCGGGTCGTGGGACAGGGTCCGCTCGGTGGGCGAGTACCGGAGGAGGTGGGCCGGCAGCGCGGAGGCGTTGAGGTGCAGGCCGTCCGGGCCGGTCAGGTAGCCCGGCGGCCCGGCGGTGCCGCCGAGCGAGGCAGACACCGAGGAGTGCGGAAGCTCGAGGGGACGACGGCGGCCGATCTCGGCCTCGTAGCGGGCGGCGGCGGCGGCGGCCATGACGGCGGGTCGGAGCGAGGAGACGAGCCCGGCGTCACCGACCGTCGTGGGGGCCTCCGTCGCCGCGGACAGGGCGAGCTCCGGCGGCTGACCGGCCTCGGGAGACGCCTCCTCGCGGCGGGAATCGGAAGCCGACTCCGACGAGCGGGGCCGCCGATGGGGCAGCTGCAGTGGGCCGGAGTCCGAGAGGCCTGGCGGTGGCGGCAGCTCGCAGCGCGTCGCGATGCTCGGTGAGAGGGGCAGGTGGGCCGCGAAGACGGCATCGATGGCCTCGCTGACGGACACGGTCTGCCCTTCCCTCAGGAGGTGGCGCAGGTCGGGCGGCCCCAGGCGGCCGGCCCTTCCGGAGGACGGCGCCCTCTCCGTGCCCGCACCCGCCGCCGCCGCCGAGCGCTCGTCGTCGGGGGCCGGCGACGAGGAAGGCGATTGGGTCAAATCGATGACGTCGCTCAGCTCGCAGCGTCCCACACCGCCGGCGGCCTGGAGGCGCTTGCGTTGCAGCGTGAAGTGAGCGAAGAGATTGCGGTCCTCGCTGTCGCTGGTACCCCGGCTCCCCCTCGCCTTCTTGGAGTGCTGCGCCTTCAGCCGGTCCATGCTCGCCTTCAGGCCGTACGTGTGGCCGTGCTTCTTCCGCGGCTTGTCCGCCACAGCGGCGGCAACTGCGGTCCCGCCGCTCCCGGCCGCCCGACACAGCTCCATGTACTGCTGGTAGGCCTCCCGCTGGTGCTCGGCCTCTCGCTGGTAGGCGTCGCGCAGCTGCCGCTGCTCGCGCTTGTTCTTGTCGAAGGCGGCCGCGGCGTCCAGGAGGGCGCTGTTGATCTGCCGCTGGAGGGCGCTCTCCACCCGGATCCTCTCGGCGCGTCGCTCGGCGCTGGCGTCCGGGTGAGCGGATCGCGCGCCGCCGGTCTCGTGCAGGCGGGGCGGCGACTCGTCCTGACTGCCGGGCGGCGCCCCCCGGCTGAGAGGCTCCTGCTTGCGCGAGGTGTACAGCGGCAGGGTGAGGGCGTTGTAGAAGAGCGGCGAGGAGGAGGAGGAGGCGGCCGGCGACTCCACGGCGGACGAGACGTGGTTGAGGCCGGCCGCCGTGTCCGTGGGGAAGCAGGGAGAGTAGACGCTCTGCGGAGTCAGCACGGGCATGGTGGGCGACTCGTTGCCGCCCGTCGACGACGGGCCCGTCTTCTTGGGCGAGGAGCCGTTAGCGGTGGCGTCTGGGGCCAGACACTTGGCCGCGTGGTGGCCACTGACCTGGCGGACCAGCGGCACGGGGTTGGCCTGCTGGCCGGAGAAGCCGGCCCCGATGTGGCCGACGAAGGCGCGGTCGTCGGGGATGTCCACCCGGAGCGGGCGGGCCAGCTTGCCGGCCACCAGCACCTTGTTGCTGTTGTTGTTGTGGTTGACGCCGCGGTCGACCGCCTGGGCACGGGCCGCCGCCGCCGCCGCCGCCGCCGCCGGGTGATGGTCCGGTCCGTCCAGAGGCTTCAGGAGATCGTTCATCATGGCGCCGGCCGCGATGGACGACGCCACCAGCTTCAGAGGCGACGCCGCCCGGCTGTGGTGGTGGTGTTGCTGTTGGTGGTGCGGTGGTGGCCCCTGCCGCTGCTCCTGATTCTGCGGCGGCGGCGGCGGCGGCGGCGGTGGAGCCGTCGCGGCCCTCAGGCTGTCCTGGCGGAGAGTCGGCGGGCTGATGCTCCGGTAGCGCCTCCTGGTGTGGTAGTGGGTACGGCGGAGGTGCGGGCTGGTGCCGGCGCTGGAGACGGGAGCGGCAGCGTGCTTGATCAGGACCCCGCCGCCGCCGCCGCGCTCCTCACGCCCGGCGGCGGTGGCTGCGGCTGCGACTCCGGGGGCCGCCGGCGCCACCGCCACGCCGCGGAGGGGCGGGCCGTCGCGGCCGTGCAGCCCGCGCCCAACCAGACGGTGGATCGGCACCTCGTGGGCCTGGAGTCCGTTGCTGGGGGCGGCCGCGTCGCTACGCTGGAGCACGGCGGCGGGAGCGGCGGCGGCTGGGGCCGCCGCGCCGGCGCGGTGGCCTAGCTGAGTCGTCGGAGTGCCGTTGGAGGCAGCGCCGTGCAGGAGCTCCTCCTCGGTGGGCGGGACGTGGTGGTGGTGATGGTGATGGTGGATGTGATGGAACACGGGAGCCCCGCCTCCTCCCGTCTTGGAAGAGCGCTGCCGCGACTGGCCGCCGGCGCCGGCCGCCGTCGGCTTGCCCGACGAGCCAGGCGCACCGGTACCGCCGCCGCCGGCCGGTGAGGACGCCTGCGTGCCGGCGATGGAGCGCACGTCGGTGATCTTGAGCGGCAGCTCCTGGCCCTGCTGCTTGACCAGGGCCACCTCGTGTCCCCGGCCGCGCTTGTAGGCCAGGAAGGCGGCTCGCCCGGCCTCCCGGTAGCCCTGCAGGACGGCCGCCGAGGTGACGACGGCGGAGGGCGGCGCCGCCGCTCGGAGCTGCTCCTTGGCCTGGCTGAGAGTCAGGGTGCCGTCGCCCAGCGCCGGCCGCTTCATCGGGATGCCGGAGGCCGAGCACACTATGACGGGCGCCGGCCTCTTGAGGGAGGTCCGGCCGGACTGGTTGAAGGGCACCAGGGAGGCGGTCGGCACCAGCGGGTGAAGCTGCGAGGCCGAGATGGGCACCCCGTCCTTGGCAAGCAGCGAGGGCCGCTGCTGCTGCAGCTGCTGCTGTTGCTGTTGATGTTGCTGGTGCCGGCCGGTCTGACCGTAACTCATCATGGGCGCCGGCCGGTACATAGTCGGCACCGAGGAGGCCGCGGGCGCGCCGACAGCCACGCCGGCGGAGAGCTCGAGGCTCGGTGCGAGGGCGTGGCCGGCCGCCAGCACCTCGGCGGCCTTGGCCACCAGAATGCGCGGGTCCGCGGCCGCCTTCATGGACAGGTCCAGCGGCTTGCTGAGGTCCAGCGGGCCGTCAGGTCCCTTGGGCCCGGCCGGACCGTACGGCCGGCCGCCCGCGGCGCCGGCCGGCAGCATGGGCCGGCCGGCCAGGTTCAAGGGGCCGCCGTACAGCTGGCGACGGCGGGGGTGCTCGGGGTACCGGGCCGGCTGCTTCGGCATTCTGATGCGCCGCTGAGGAGCGCCGATGGAATACAGCGGCTTGGAGGCTACGGTTGCATTCACCTGCAGACAGAGAAAAGGATAACAAACCGTCAACCATATACAAGATTGTGGATATCTACCGGTACTCACTAGTAAGTCGAGGTCGACCTCGGCCTCCTCTAATGCTATGGCATGCCCCCTCCTCCACTTCACCCACAGCTGGCCTGTCCAAGTTGAGCTCGACCTCGGCCTCATTCAATGCTATGGCATGCCCCCTCCTCCAGTCCAACCACAGCTGGCCTATCCAAGTTGAGCTCAACCTCGACCTCATTCAATGCTACGGCATGCCCCCTCCTCCACTTCACCCACAGCTGGCCTGTCCAAGTTGAGCTCGACCTCGGCCTCATTCAATGCTATGGCATGCCACCCTCCTTCAGTCCACCCACAGCTGGCCTAGGCAAGTTGAGCTCGACCTCGGCCTCATTCAATGCTATGGCATGCCCCCTCCTCCAGTCCACCCACAGCTAGCATATCCAAGTTGAGCTCGACCTCGGCCTCATTCAATGCTATGGCATGTCCCCTCCTTCAGTCCACCCACAGCTTGCCTATCCAAGTTGAGCTCAACCTCAGCCTCATTCAATGCTATGGCATGCCCCTTCCTCCAGTCCACCCACAGCTGGCCTATCCAAGTTGAGCTCGACCTCGGCCTCATTCAATGCTACGACATGCCCCCTCCTTCAGTCCACCCACAGCTGGCCTATCCAAGTTGAGCTTGACCTCGACCTCATCCAATGGTATGGCACGCCCCCTTCCTCCATTCCTTCCACAGCTGATCTATCATGAGTCGGTATTGCCTGTGGGTGCTCATGCGACATCAGCGTCTTCTCACGGAACGACAACATTCCCCGTTGGACCCGGAAGTGATTCTGCTTACATTCAACGGTCAACCCGACGCCAACTTCCAGTCAGCTCACAGGCGGCCTCTGGAATCCCACGCAGCGCGCACATCCATCCATACGCCCTAGCACCGAGATATACGCCGAGACTCCTCGTCCAAAATGCCGCATCAACACACCCACACACCGCCGTGGCGCGTGAAGCTGGTGGCGAGGAGAATTTCTGCCCCGCTGGGGGGGGGGGGGATCCGTGAGCCCCACAGGGACGACAACCGAGACGTCCACTGCCGCAGCCAGGCCCACCAATGCAATAATTCCTCGGGAAGTTGTCGGGTCGTTATTTTCTTTCGCTCGACAGCACAGCCGTGCCAAATCGAAGCTGTGGACATTTCAAAATGCCGACCACCGTTGCAACGAGCCCGCTTGCGCCCAACTGGTGCGGCGTACCACGCGGACGGTATATCGTCAGTTGTTGCGAACTTTGGACCCGCGTCATCCGTCATTCTGTTTGTGCTGCAAACGTAACGCGGCGGGGGTGGGTTGGGGAGGATTGGGCAGAGGTGGAGGGAGGTATATCTGTGTCAGAGGTGGTACCGATCACGTTTTAATGGAGCTGTGAAGTAAGGGATCATTATCATAGGCCGTTTTCGAAATGAAGGCTTAGGCTCGGGCTCAGGCTTCCGTCATGTTTATCTCACTCGTTAATACCATCACAGCCATCTAAAAACTTTGGCCCCAGTTTCTCAGCGAATACTCTGTACCTATCAAGCCACCAAACCTTCGAATTCGGAAACAAACTACAACCTGGATGTTCAGGTTTTGTCAGACGGAGACAAAGCCTGAGCCCGAGCCTAAGCCTCCATTTCGAAAACGGCCATAGTTCTACCTGTATACGCGGGGCCTTATAATATTTCACAGCGCCATCGCGACACGTAAAGGCCCTTTACGTATTGTAACCTTAGGAACATTGCAGGAAATTTTCAAGCGCGGGGGAGGGGGGTGGGGAGAGGGGAAAAAGCGGGGAAAACACGACCAACTCCCACAACAAAACTGGAAGTGTTCCGGTGTCGTAAACAGGAGCGCTCCCACAAACAAGGCTGCTCTATCGATTTTCCCAAATAATTATGTCCACTTTACGATTATTTATTTATTTATTGTTTGTTTGTTTGGGTTTTTTTTTTTTGGGGGGGGTCTTGAAACTCAACAAGCCGGACTCGACCAAAGGCATTGTTTAAAATCGAATACAGGAAGTCATCCCTACAGGCTACACAGCCGGGCTGCAACACGGAAATCGGGGACCGAAAAAAACCACACAATCAGAAATGTCTCTTGGGAAATAAAAACGAAACGACCGCATCTGACGAGGACATTTTAACAATTTTTTCCTGGCGCGCTGATGTCGCACGCAGCGAGCGAGCAGGGCGTCCGATTTCACCCTCATCGTCCCTTTATCTCAGCGCTAAAAGGAAAAAAAAAAGATTAAGGCCTCTTCTTCCGTTTTTGTTCATCGCCCCTCTCGCTGCGCACGCTGTAAATGAGCCGTTACAATTGTTGATTGAGGGGGAAGAAATGTCCTGCCATAATGAGCAATTATGATAATGGTGGCCGTCCCTTGATTTTGCATCCGGGGGGGATTGACGCAAGTATATCCGGCCATGTGCCGGCATCGATTTCTCTGTTTGGGGGTTGGGGAGATTAGACGGACGAGATTTGGTTTTTAATTTTTTTTTTCGCCGTTTCTTTTATAGCTTCGGCTCTTACGAAATCCATTCTCTGTCCCGCCCGTACAACCCTACATGAAATCCCCCGAATTACCACAACCTTGTTTAGGGATGGATATTGGTATGTAGTTGACGTATCACCCTCGAGTGCGTACTGAACAGTATCTACACAGATACGATAGTTTCAATTGTGATATCGAAACTGAAAAACAAACAAACACGAAATTTGATGAAGAACAAAACAAAAGCAATTCCATCGTATGTATTGTTTCCAATACGGGTACATTATTCACTTTGAAGGGGATCTCGTGACTAAGACTTGTGGCTTGAAATCGAGACACAACTTTTTTTAAATCGTGACTCGAACTCGTGACACAACTTTTGTAACTCGTGACTCGACCCGGGTGTCTCAAGGACTCCAGACTTTTCCTTGCACTTTCAGACTCTTGGTGGCGCCAAACACACACAGGCGAATGTCGGTCGTTCAGAGCATGCGCATGCCGTTCTGGGCACGCGCACGGACGGACCCGATATGTCTGCTGCCACCAGCGTTGCAAAGTCTCCAGCTGGTCGAGCATTTCCTGGTAGTGGCTTCGCGATGAATATTTGCTTTAAAAAAACGCAGTGGCTGTTGTTACGGCAGTCGTCCGTGTGGTTCCCTGACTTGATTGTATTTCGTCAGCGTTGCAGGCTGCTTGAACCAGTCTATTAGCTGATAGTCTGGTTCCAAGAGCTACACATCCTGACAAATACTGTGAAGTCAGGGAACCACACGGGCGACTGCCGTAACAACAGCCACTGCGTTAAAAAAAAAACCTGTGTCATGGTATACCGACCCTCCAGTCCAGTACGACGACCTGTATAATTACAGCCGTCTGGACCACGTACAAAATGGCCACGCGGATTTTGACACCACTCTTGACTGACAGGCGATAATGACTCCCGATAGGCACAGCTGTGAGTGGACTGGAGGAGGGGGGGGGGGGGCAAGTCATAACATTTAACGAAGCCGAGCTCAACATGTAGGAAACGGACTATAGGCTATTCCGTAGACGAATAATTGGATAATTTTGTCTAATTTCTGTCGATGGGCATACATAATCGGATCAACTCGATTTTCGGCGGCGCAGATGGTGACGAAGAACGGCGTGATGGGATGTACACTGCGTGCTTACCTTCTGCTGCATGGCCGCAGCCTCTCGCTGGTACAGTATTGTGGCTTCCGTTAGCGCACGGGCATGGCCCTGCTCGGCCAGGCGAGCCGTAGCCAGTTGACGAAGCCGCTCTCTGCGAAGAAGAGTAATGGAACGGATTATCAGCTATCGTTATCATTGTGTGTGGGTGTCTGGGTGGGTGTCTGGGTGGGTGTCTAGGTGGGTGTCTGGGTGCGGGTGTCTGGGTGGGTGTCTGGGTGGGTGTCTGGGTGGCCGGGGTGTCTGGGTGGCCGGGGTGACTGGGTGGCCGGGGTGTATGGGTGGGTGTCTGGGTGGGTGTCTGGGTGGGTGTCTGGGTGGGTGTCTGGGTGGGTGTCTGGGTGGCCAGGGTGTCTGGGTGGCCGGGGTGACTGGGTGGGTGTATGGGTGGGTGTCTGGGTGGGTGTCTGGGTGGGTGTCTGGGTGGCCGGGGTGTCTGGGTGGCCGGGGTGACTGGGTGGGTGTATGGGTGGGTGTTTGGGTGGGTGTCTGGGTGGGTGTCTGGGTGGGTGTCTGGGTGGGTGTCTGGGTGGCCGGGGTGTCTGGGTGGCCGGGGTGACTGGGTGGGTGTATGGGTGGGTGTCTGGGTGATGGGTGTCTTGGTGATGGGTGTCTGGCTGATGGGTGTCTGGGTGGGTGCCTGTTTGAGTGTCTCTCTGGGTGTCTGGGTGTGTGTCTGGGTGGGTGTATGTTAGAGTGTCTCTCTGGGTGTCTGGGTGGGTGTCTGTGTGGGTGTCTAGGTGGGTGTCTGGGTGGGTGTCTATCTGGGTGTCTGTACGAGTGTGTGGGTGTCTGGGTGATGGGTGTCTGAGTGGGTGTCTGTGTGTGTATCTGGTGTCTGTGTAGCTGTCTGGGTGGGTGTCTGGTGGGTATCTGTGTGGGTGCCTGGGTGGGTGTCTGGGTGGGTGCCTGTTTGAGTGTCTCTCTGGGTGTCTGGGTGTGTGTCTGGGTGGGTGTATGTTAGAGTGTCTCTCTGGGTGTCTGGCTGGGTGTCTAGGTGGGTGTCTGGGTGGGTGTCTATCTGGGTGTCTGTATGAGTGTGTGGGTGTCTGGGTGATGGGTGTCTGAGTGGGTGTCTGTGTGTGTATCTGGTGTCTGTGTAGCTGTCTGGGTGGGTGTCTGGTGGGTATCTGTATGGGTGCCTGGGTGGGTATCTGTGTGGGTATTTGTGTGGGTGTCTGGGTGTGGGTGTCTGGGTGTCTATGTAGGTGTTTGGGTGTGTCTCTGTGGACGAATGTGGGGGTCTCTCTGTGTGTGATATAATAAGGTTTGACTAGTTTGACTAATAAGCGAAATTGTGGCGCTATGGCTGTTCCACGAGGCTTCCTGGCTTACCGTGCTTAAGCAAAATTGCCCCCCGGGGGTAGTTAATCAGAGGTCCGGGTTCAATCCCAAGTCACGCTTCCTTTTTTCAAACATCGGCTTAAAAAAAACCCAACCACTCGCTCATACTCGTGTCCTTTGCCTGATAAAGTTGTATACTTCCTCGTGAACAAATAATATGATAAGTCGGCTTTGCTGGGCGAAAATTCACACACACGTCGGCGCGGCACGGCCAATGTGTGTTTGTGAAAATGATAGTGTAATCCCATTCAGTGACACCGCCTCTCTGTTGACCCGTGGAACAAAAAATGTACGAGACACTTTAAGACCACTTGCCGTGTTCTTTGCTATATTCCATAGGGGTTAGTCTGTTTAACCATAAAGCAAGAACCTTGCAATATGCGTGGACTAGGATTGGCTAATATAGCAGGCCATAAGATCGGAAGGTGCTCTCGTGGAAGGAGACTAGGGACGCTTCGCAGCTCCCATGGTGTGTATATTGACAGATCGATCAAATGAAAGGGTAAGAGTAAGACAAAACTGCAGTTATTAATTAGGGTTTCGAAGCAAACAAATTTTGAGCATTTTGGTGAAGTGACGGAAACGAAATGCAGTGATTCTATGGCCCATTACGATCCCCCTGGCTCGTGCTCGTGCTCGTGTTTCGTCCCCGTCACCAAAATCCCAGACAAAAACAAAAATACAGGGCGTGGTTTGTTTGTGTATGATGCTATAGTCAACAAAATATGGATCCTAGGGATAGGTTTGGGCAGCCGACCGGGACAGAAAAGAACTCCTCTCATCACAACCGGACACTGTACGACCTATTATAAATTTAGCGAGCTGGCGCGCTCCATATTCAAAAAGCACTGATCGCCGCGTGGGAACGAAAAGGGCGGGAACAGATGCCACGACCGTCTGCGTTTGTTGACGCACGCACACATCGGCTGGGAAACAAAACCGGGACTAATTTCCATAGAGTTCCTTAAGCGTGAAAAATGACTAAGCAAGACATTCCTTCCGAGATTGCCAACCAAAATTTCACTTGATGCTTGCTGTACTTGATTTGTATTCCAATATTGGGTGCATAGAGTGTAATACAAGTGGAACTTTGGCTGGTAACCTGATTCTATTGAGGAAGGTTATTCATGCTTAAAGGTCCAATACAACATTGGGAAGATCGGGAAACATCGATGTCCACAGATTTCCTAATTTACACAGTTTGTAGATGGTTATGATAGAATCCTCATGTTGAAATATTACGGTCTGGGATGATGTACTTTTCGATAAATCTTCACTCAAACATCGACAAATAGTTTATAACTCGCGAGTAATAAACTCTTAATTACACTGCAGAACGGTGCGTAAACCGTGACGGGTTTTTTGGCATTTTTTCTACTTTCTCAGATTACAATTTAAGCAAAAACCTTCGCAGGATTTCTCTTTAGGAATGCTTAAAGGTTTAGCACACAAACTGTGGCAATCTGTTGACCTTTACCAATGCTGTACAGGGCCTTTAAACGCAAAACAAAGTAATTAGCCTATTAATTGGTACCCGGTAGTCGCCATGTCAGCGCACACGAGAGCTATCTGCTGAGCAAAAATTATCTCGAGGTCGTTAGCTCAGCACGTAGCTCGCCGTGTGCGCTGAACTTTTGGTGAGATTTCTGCCTCAAGAGGCCGTGAGACCAAAATCTATCCTGTTTGATTTGTTTATATATTTTTGGAAGCCATCACGTGAACAGAGCGTGCGCTTTCATTGGCCAGTTGTTATTTTTTGCTCAGCACGTATCTCAAGTCGATTCAAATTTTTTTATAAAAGAGCTCTGCTCTCCCAGTATCTGACATAGTTCGTTTTTTCTCATTATTGTTTCAGCAATAAGCTTTTCAAAATTTATGTACTATTTGTCTTCATCGTTTACCGTTTGTCTGTTCACTTCCGACCTGTCTGTCCGTTTGTCTTTGTCTTTGTTCCCGTTTCGTAATAAGGCATTTCACTACAAGCCTCAGCTTCCCGAAGATGCCTCCGTGCTTTTTTTCCCCTTTTCCTTTTGTACAATTAATTCATTCTAATGTTTGTGAATATCTTTCCGCTCAAGGCTTATACATGTATATGTTCAGCTTTTCCCATGAAGCATGGAAATAAATGTGAGTTTGAAGTCGCCGCACACGATGAGTTTTCATCCACGAGAGGCGAAAACAAATCAAACAGGATTGGTCTCACGGCCTCTTGAGGCAGAAATCTCACCCAAGGTTCAGCGCACACGGTGAGCTACGTGCTGAGCTAACGACCTCGAGAGAATGTTTTGCTCAGCAGATAGCTCTCGTGCGCAGCGGCCTTTACGCGAGCGTCTATCGGCGCGTACGACGGACAGGCGATTAAACGCGCTGCTGTGCTGCGTCGCAAACTCGCTCTCACGGCCTGTGAGCTCAGTCCGCACACCCTAGTGTCAGGGTCATCGGCAGTGTTTGCTGGCACGCCTACTGTACTGATCCTTCCCCGTCCGCACCGCCAAAATAAACATACACACACAAAAACCCTCGTCAACAACTTCAGCCCGAAAAACGTGAATCGATCGAAATAATTATTGTTCGGCAGCGCATTCTTCAATTGGCGCGTCATGTGATCGTTGGCGCACGGAATTGCACAAGCAAAAAATTGCCCCCCAAAATAATCGGTTGACTGATCTATACGGTGTATTCAGTCAAGTTGCGTGCTCTGAATTTCTGATTTCAGAGAGAGAGGAAGAGAGAGAGAGAGAGAGAGACATAGAGAGAGGGAGGGAGAGGGAGAGAGAGAGGGAGAGAGAGAGGGAGAGAGAGAGAGAGAGAGAGAGAGAGAGAGAGAGAGAGAGAGAGGGAGAGAGAGAGAGAGAGAGAGAGAGAGAGAGAGAGAAAGAGAGAGAAAGAGAGAGAAAGAGAGAGAGAAAGAGAGAGAGAGAAAGAGAGAGAAAGAGGGGGGGGGGGAGAGGGAGAGGAAGGGAGTGAGAGATAGGCCTATAGAGAAAGTGAGAGAGAGGGGAAGAGAGTCTGAAATAGAGAGAGAGAGAGGGGGAGAGAGAGGGGGAGAGGGAGAGGGAGAGAGTCTGAAATAGAGGGAGAGAGAGAGGGGAGAGAGAGTGAGAGGGAGAGGGAGAGAGTCTGAAATAGAGGGAGAGAGAGAGGAGGAGAGAGAGTGAGAGGGAGAGGGAGAGAGTCTGAAATAGAGGGAGAGAGAGAGGGAGAGAGAGAGAGAGTGAGAGGGAGAGAGTCTGAAATAGAGGGAGAGAGGGGGGGGGGAGAGAGAGAGGGAGAGGGAGAGAGTCTGAAATAGAGGGAGAGAGAGAGGGAGAGGGAGAGAGAGGGAGAGGGATAGATAGAAAGTGAGAGAGACCCATGTTCGGAGCGGTTCATGACGGTATTCGCTACCGAGCTGAAAGCCAGGGATTATTGAGCAAAAATGCGTCACTTTTGTCCTCTTATTTCCCTCCAATTCTAAAACCGGCGCTTCCAAGGCCAATGCAATAAGCCCCCCCCCCCAACCCTTCCCTTCCCCCTTCCCTTCCCCCACATAATTATGATCACAAGCTTTACTCGTCAGTAACAAAACACAACTGCAGCTTTCCAGCGCAGACTCCGACGAAGGAAAACAAAAAAGGGCAAGACAATGTTCACGTTCGACTGGATCGAAACATGCGGGAAGCTCACTCAATCGAGGCGAGGGCGTTGCACGTTTACTCCCCCGCTGTTAGAAAGGAATAGTAATGAACCAAACAAAACATATATAATGTTTTATCTTTAGAAAAACAAAACCGCGGCAGACCGGTTCTACCGGTTCACCGACCCGCCCGTAAAAGACACACCCCCCCCCCACAGAAAATTGGAGTGCGGTTCAATCGGCGGGTCGACTCTGTGGACAGCCGCGCGCAGGTTGTAGCAATTGTGGGGAAATACGTGTTGACGGTCCGCTTCGCGATAAAACGGTGATATATAATGTATGCGATAACGAGGGGCCGTGTGAATATACGCGATCGCCGTGGTCGTGGGACGGATCGAGTCGTGGATTTTTTTGGGGGAGGTGTGGTATACAATGAGAGCGGCCATTAAACCTGGTGCGTGACATGGAAGCGTGTTCGATTGTCATCGGGACCACGGCAGCGCCTATGGGCAACTACCTGGCCATAGATAGATCAAGCAGGGTGAGAGGGGAGAGAGAGGGGGGAGAGACGGGCAGAGGGAGAGAGAGGAGGAGGCGAGGAGATGGAGAGAGGAGAGGGGGGAGAAACAGACAGTGGGAGAGGGAGAGAGGAGGAGATGAGGAGACTGAGAGACTGGGAGAGGGGAGAGAGACAGACAGTGGGAAAGGGAGAGTGGAGGGGATGAGGAGATGGAGAGGAGAGAGGGAGAGAGGAGGAGATGAGGAGATGGAGAGAGGAGAGAGAGGGGAGAGAGGGGAGAGGAGAGAGAGGAGAGGAGAGGAGAGAAAGAGAGGGGAGAGGGAGAGACAGACAGAAAGGAGAGGGAGAGAGAGGATGGAGAGAGGAGACCGATGGGAGAGGAGAGAGAGGGAAGAGGATGGAAGGGGAGAGGGGAGAAAGGGAGAGTGATGAGAAAGGGGAAGGGGGGGAGAGGGGGCAGGGAGGCAGAGATGCAGAGAGAGGGAGGGAGCGAGAGAAGAGGAGGGAGAGGGAGATAGATAGATATAGATATAGAGAGATGCGGAGAGAGAGGGGAAGGGAGACAGGGGTAGAGAGAGAGAGAGAGAGAGAGAAAGAGTAGAGGGACAGGGAGAGAGACAGCGAGCTGAAGCCGGGGAGAGGTGGGGGAGAAAGACGGAGAGAGGGAGAGAGAGACGGTTGCCCCGAGAAAATGTGGGTCGGAGAACGCGAGCGCTTGTTGGCGGCAGAAGTCCTTGATTGAATTGCAGAGGTGTAAATTGGTGCGGGCGAGTTGGCAACGGCGCCTATCATTGGAACATTTTTTTGGGTGTGTGAGAGGGGAAGGGGGAGAGGAAGGCGAAGGTGAGGACTGTTCCAATCAAACATCGCCCCTCCCTCCACGCGAGCTGGCGCTGCAAACTATGACCGGGAGGGAAACAAACATGCTTAATTCGGTTCCCGAATAGAGAGAGAGAGAGAGGTATACAGATGTATAGGCTGGCATAGACGACTCATTAGATTATCCAACAAGAATAAAATTCCACACGTCAAGAACGATCCAATATTTCGCTCTTGGCATCAAGGAAATTGGTGTCAAAGGCATTTTGAATTCAGCACACAACCGGTACTTATTATTTTTTTTGCAGGCAATCGGGCAAAGCATCGAGTACACGGAGCTTATTAGGTCGAGTAGGGCAAACTCTCGTTGAATTATATTCTACCCCGACGCAAAGATCAAATCATATCTGTGATGCAACGCGGTACACGCCGCTATCCAATATTCGAATCCGCCACACGACCTCGACCAGCTCGGTGGATAAAGCCCCTACACAACATTGGTAAGATCGAAAAACAGAAATGTTCACAGATTTACATGAAACTTATACAGTTTGAAGATGGTTATAGTAGAAACCTCTCCCTGAAATATTTCTGCCTAAAATGTTGTATTTTGGGAGAAAAGAGTAAAAGAAATCGTTTACGTCTCACCGAGATCTAAACTATTTTTTGGAACAGTACGGCGTTGAATGCTGCATTTTCGCGAAACAAATGAAGCGGTTTTCACGATTTTCTCGAGACTCGGTTGGCGGATTGAGCTGAAATTTTCACAGGTGTGCTATTTCATGCATATGTTGGATCAGACAACGTATGGATGCTATTCTTTGACCTCGACCAATGTTGTGTGGGGGCTTTAAGTGGTTGAGACGTCGCGGGTTCGAATCCCGCCCGAGCTGCCTGTACTTTTGATCGGCAGGCAATCGGGCAAAGCACTGAGTATACAGTGCTCATTACGTCGAGTTTGGCAAACCCTCATTAAAACCCCTCCTGTTGTCAGTTATTCTAAATCTATAGTCAATTTTCGATTTTTGTAAAATTTAGGCAAAGGGATGTAGTATCGTTGTATTCATCTGTTTAACCGATCTAAATATGACGAAAACAATTCCTGAGCCTAGCGTTCCGATCCTACCAGATCACAGTGAAAGGGGGTTTTAAGAATCTATAAATAAATACTTCCATACGAGTTACGATGGATAGTAAGCGTTGAAAAAATCTACCCATTAATCCTATGCTGCGTTGAATAAGTGATAGGTTTGAAGTAACACCATGCAATATCTCTTTAATGAGTGTGTGTGTGGTTCTGAAACGAACCGGGAGAACTCAACGTTTCGAACAGTATACTCAGTTCGTCTTCACAGAACCACACTCACTCACTAAAAGAGAAATTGCACGGCGCTACCGCAAATCTATCACTCATTCTGCTGTACACTCTCACCAACCTTCAAATCTTACGCCGCGCTGCAAACCACACCGGGATCGACAAGGACGACACGTCCCGAATCACTAGCACGCGGAGGCTAGAACTCGTGCGTGTCCAGGGTTAAATAAGGCACAACAGTAACTCAGGCATACGGAGCAGAATGTGAACGAACAATGAGATCGATTTGGGCGCTATCAGAGGCGCCTCGGAGGAACAACAGCGCCGCACATCACTCTCGGTCGAGTTTACAAAGAAGCAGTTACGTAACCCATAACAATAGCCAAGCCAGGAATATCAGATACGTTAATCTGTCTAATTCCAACCGCGGGCAGGGTACACACCACCCGAAACGTTGAGTTTACCGGCTCTTCTCAGAGCCACACTCCTAATTCTTGAAAGAGAAGCGCTACATTGTATCAACGCAATCCTTCCACTTAGTATTTCCACCGTGCAAACCTTTAAGTCTTATCCAATTCCAATCGGTAAAAGACTTGATCCAAGATGCAAAATAAAGTATAGACTAGAGTAGCAAAAAAACCCCGATTTTTCGAAGATAGCAAAAACATTTTGACTGGACCGGGACTTCTGGTGATAACGTACAAGCGATCCTATAGAAACCTCCATTTCAAGCCAGATCATGCGTTGAATAACATTTCATTATTAATGATGAAATAATTATTTTGGCCCGGCGTTTTGTTTTTTTAGTTTACAGAGTAAAGGGGAGATAAACTTTAGAGTTTCAGTTATGTTCAATTTAAAAAGGCAGTCAAAATGCACCTTTCTTCTCGAAGTAATTTCAATCTTTTATTGGTATGTGTAGTGTCTTGGATAATTTTGAATAGTTTTTAAATGTTAAAATTTGTTGTACATAATGTCTATAATTATTAAGGAACTCGATGGAAAGAAGCCGTTTTAAATTAGCTTCCTCGAGCTATCCTTGGCTTGATATTTGTATCTTATATTATAATGATATAAATGTTTTATCTGATTCAATGTGGTTTTATGTCTTGCCAAAATAGATGATTCTTAAAAGTTCGAGGGCCTGACGTTTCGATCCTAGCAGGACCTTTCTCAGAGGCACTTTAACTTCTCAGATCATGTATTGCATTTTAGTCAGTGAGCAGTTTGCAACATTCACTTCAAAATAAATGAAATCAGATGACATGAAAAGAGGAAACCACCCCTCCGGTTCGAATGGACTCACCTTGTGACGTCACCATTACTCCCGCCTCCAAAGACGGTCCCATCGACCATTGGCTGGCCTAGGTAGTGCAACATGTCTAGTCCTTTCGAGTCTACGTCGTCTTCAGATTCAACCTCGCATTCCCCGGAAACCTGAGGCGAAGGTGACAAAACAAAAAATGACGACACACACCTTGTTATTTATGTAAAAACCAAAATGTAGGTATGCAGGACTGACGTTTCGATCCAAGAAGGACGTTTTCTCAGCGGCAGAACGACAAGGGCGAATGTTGTATAGGGGAGGGGGAGATCGTAGCAGGGCATGGGTGGCAGACAGACGACAAAAGGCGAAAGCTGGAGTAGACAGACTAGGGGTGGGATCAAAGGGAAGGGCGGGAAGGAGGGAAGGGATTAGAGGGGTGGCGGATAAAAGGGAAAAGATTAACGAGAAAAGCGGAAGGTGCGAACATGGGCCACGAATCCATGGTTCGGGCTCAGGCTTCGTCTGTCCGAAAAAAACCCTGCAAAATCCAGGTCGTGGTTTGTCGCCGAATTTGTAGGTTTGTTGGATTGTACAGAGTAATATATTCACCAAAAAACTGGGGCCAAACGCTTGTCTGTGACATCTAAACCGGGTATTAAGGGGAAACGTGACGAAGTTTAAGCCCGAGCCTAAGCCTTCATTTCGTAAACGGCCATACAGCTAGGAATCAAAGTAAATACATGTTTGCGATACTTTCCTAATTTCTCTTCTCTAACACGTATCTCCCGTTATGATAACAGGCAGCTTGGAACATATACTGCATCGCCGACGACACGTCACGGGGCAGAGCCACGTGATACGTCACGTGACGCGTGTGGTTCGCCGTGAAACCGGCGGTTAGGAATAAAAAAACAGACAAACAAACAGATAGACACACAAACACACCGACCAACAAATAAACGAATCAGTCAGATTACATATTGAACCGTTGCTTAATATAGGAAGGTTTGCGTTGACACCATGTATAAAGTCTCTTAAAGGAAGAGGTGTGGTTCTGAAAAGAACCTGAGTGGTAACTCGACGTTTCGACCAGTGTGCTCTGGCCGTCATCATTCTTTCTCCTGATGCAGCCAGAGCAGACTGATCAAAACGTCGAGTAACGACTCGGGTTCTTTTCAGAACCACACCTCTTCCTTTAAGAGACTTTATACATGGTGTCATCGCAAACCTTCCCATATTGATTAACCCACCATGCAAAGCCTTAAGTCTTATTTATTGAGCCGTTGCGTGTTCCCATCCGATTCTATATACACGCTTCTCTGCATGGGACCAAATTTTAATCAAAAATTTGCACGCACGTACAAAATACCACAGTCAGGCCTTTCGACGGTGACGATGTTCGGCACCAAGGCCACGCAATGCGTTCCTACCAAAAGTGCATTACCCTATACTGTTGCTGCTCCCCCCACCACACACACGCTCGACAGAATATAATGCAGCAATTGTTGTTGACATCCAGTGGCACTGTGCTGTGCCAATTCGACTTATGGAAATAGTCCATAGCAGAGCGCCCATAGCGTGACGGCGTATATTCCACCATTCTCCCAATTCTATCCCAGCGGCGCGCGATTTGCGCCGCGAGGAAGTTCCAAGATCGAATCGGCTTTTACTAATACTAACTCCCCTTGTGCATGATTTCCGCGATTGTATTGGTGCGCACTGCACACTGCGCACAGAAAGATGCCGTGCGTCTTCAGGTTCTTCAACCGACTGGTCTCGACATCCAGGAGGGGAATGACCTAACACCATCGCATGCTTTATTCGGACGCTATGCTTGTGTGTTTTCAAGTCCTTCAATTCTCACTTCTCATCTGTTTACCCATTTGTCTTTCCTCATGTGATCCAGTCTCCACTGCATGGACTTCCCTTTGTTCTCACTCTGGTCTGTCTACCAGCTTTCCTCCTTTGATCCCTTCCCTACTGCTTGCCCTTCCCTTTGATCTCACCCTGGTCTGTCTACGAGCTTTTCTTCCTTTGATCCCTTCCCTACTGCTCGCCCTTCCCTTTGATCTCACACTGGTCTGTCTACCAGCTTTCCTCCTTTGATCCCTTCCCTACTGCCTGCCCTTCCCTTTGATCTCACCCTGGTCTGTCTACCAGCTTTCCTCCTTTGATCCCTTCCCTACTGCTTGCCCTTCCCTTTGATCTCACCCTGGTCTGTCTACCAGCTTTCCTCCTTTGATCCCTTCCCTACTGCTTGCCTTTCCCTTTGATCTCACCCTGGTCTGTCTACCAGCTTTCCTCCTTTGATCCCTTCCCTACTGCTTGCCCTTCCCTTTGATCTCACCCTGGTCTGTCTACCAGCTTTCCTCCTTTGATCCCTTCCCTACTGCTTGCCCTTCCCTTTGATCTCACACTGGTCTGTCTACTACCCTTCCCTACTGCTTGCCCTTCCCTTTGATCTCACCCAGGTCTGTCGACCAGCTTTCCTCCTTTGATCCCTTCCCTACTGCTCTCCCTTCCCTTTGATCTCACACTGGTCTGTCTACCAGCTTTCCTCCTTTGATCCCTTCCCTACTGCTTGCCCTTCACTTTGATCTCAGCCTGGTCTGTCTACCAGCTTTCTTCCTTTGATCACCGTGGCCTTCCCTTCTTTACACATCTTCCGTCGTCCGTATCTCATTACTCCTTTCCCGATTCGGTCTGTTTACCGCGGCTCTTGCCATCCTGCCTTTAGGATATCCGACGAGCGCCAAAAAAACCCACACCGTCAGTCCCTCTCGGTTCCACCTTGACCGTTGACCCCGCTGCTTTCCTCGGTAAAACCGTCTCTACGCGCGGTGTGTCTAAGGGATGGAACGCGAGCCTCCGGCCTTCCACACGCTCTTCTCGCGGGACCTTCGAGACTAGCGTGTGTTTCCCTCGGGACACAGTCCCAGCGCCTAGATATGCACCTTTGCTAAAGGTTCCTTCGAGATATAATATACAGGACCGACATATGACGCTTAACCACCGTCGTTGAGCTATGCTGGTACCCCGTAAAATGTGTGGGGACTATACCAAGGACGTGTTTTGTAAACCAGCGTAGGTTAGGCTTAGGGCGTTACGGTTGGGGTTACGGTTACGGTTAGAGTTCGGGTTGGGTTAGTGTTAGTGATAGAGTTAGGATTAGGGTTAGGTTTAGGATTAGGTTTGTTAGGGTTAGGATCGTAACTATGATCGTATGTTTCGTGCCTGTAACTACCTTAGAAATGAATGAACGAATGAATGAATGAATGAATGAATGGGGAAGGCCTCAGCAAAACCTGGCTTTGTACATGCGCACTCATAGCTTAGCCACGGTGGTTAAGTGTCATAGGTCGTGACACATATATGCCTCTGTATTGGTACACACTATTTATGCGAAGGTCAACGAATCGCTTCCATATTTTGTAAAAACTCGTCGCCTGCATAAAAACAGCACACCTGAGGTAACCGTGTCGTGGAAACGAAATCAAATCAGACGCCTCATTTGTTTCTTTCCCAGACATTATAGAGGGCGGTATTTGTAAAAGAAAATCGCTCCACGGAGCGACCTTTGGAAATTCGACGAGTTTCCCCTTTTTCCCGAAAGCTGGCAGATTGTCGAGAGCTACAATTCCACGGACTGTCAGTAAGGGAAAGCTGGTACGGACAGACCAGAGCGCGCCGGGCTGAGGTGAAACCCGAACGGTTCGAAGCCACTTGGGTAGTGAGTGGTCTCACGAGACGCGCCCCGCACGCGAAACCGAATTGAAAAGAAGGAGGAGAAGATATAGGCCTATATACACTTCTTGCCCGTGTTATTTTGACCGTTTAATCTTTTTCCAAGGACACCATCGTGGCGAGGGAAGGCATCGCACGGTGTGTACGCACCGAGCAGAATGGATCCACGGTATCCCCGTTATGATACCGTGTTCCATCGTGATCGTGAGCGCGCGACCGCCTTAAAGCTGACGAATACAACGGACCCAGTGTTACAATTACTGAGACCCGCACGTTGACGTAGTACGCGGGAAGGGCACGGCAATCGTGCTATTTCCTCTGTACCGGCTTATGTCGGTGTGTAAATGCTGGCGCTTATTAACGCCACGATCGGTTTATTGTGCTCTGCCTGCCAGCTATTCTGCCGCCGTCTTCATTGAGTTTGGCCGGCGTGCCGGCAGTAATTAAACGAGAAATCCGGCCGGCGCATGGGATAGGCGTGACAATTGGGCGCTGCTGTGATTAAGGGACCGCCGCTTTGTGTGCGCTCTCTCCTTCTCATTTCTCTCTTTCACCCTCTCTCTCTCCCTCTCGCCTCTCCCCTTCTCTCTCCTTCCCCCTCTTCCCCTTTCTCTCTTCTCCTTCCTCTCTCTCTCCCTCACTCTCTCCTCTCACTCTCCCTTCCCCCTTTCTCCATACCTCTCTCTCCCTCCCTGCCTCTCTTCCTCTACCTATCCCTCTCGCCTCTGCTTTCCTCCCTCCCTGCCTCTCTCCCTCTCCCTCTTCCTATCCCTCTCGCTTCTGCTTTCCTCCCTCCCTGTCTCTCTCTCCCTCTCCCTACCCCTCTCACCTCTCCTTCTGTCCCTCCCTGCCTCTCTCCCTCCTCCTATCCCTCTCGCCTCTCCTTCTCTCCCTCACTGCCTCTCTCCCTGTCCCTCTCCCTCTTCGTATCCCTCTCGCCTCTCCTTCTCTCCCTCACTGCCTCTCTCCCTGTCCCTCTTCGTATCCCTCTCGCCTCTCCTTATCTCCCTTACTGCCTCTCTCCCTGTCCCTCTCCCTCTTCGTATCCCTCTCGCCTCTCCTTCTCTCCCTCACTGCCTCTCTCCCTGTCCCTCTCCCTCTTCGTATCCCTCTCGCCTCTCCTTCTCTCCCTCACTGCCTCTCTCCCTGTCCCTCTCCCTCTTCCTATCCCTCTCGCCTCTCCTTCTCTCCCTCACTGCCTCTCTCCCTCTTCCTATCCCTCTCGCCTCTCCTTCTCTCCCTCACTGCCTCTCTCCCTGTCCCTCTCCCTCTTCCTATCCCTCTCGCCTCTCCTTCTCTCCCTTACTGCCTCTCTCCCTGTCCCTCTCCCTCTTCCTATCCCTCTCGCCTCTCCTTCTCTCCCTCACTGCCTCTCTCCCTGTCCCTCTCCCTCTTCCTATCCCTCTCGCCTCTCCTTCTCTCCCTCACTGCCTCTCTCCCTATCCCTCTCCCTCTTCGTATCCCTCTCGCCTCTCCTTCTCTCTTCACTGCCTCTCTCCCTGTCCCTCTCCCTCTTCGTATCCCTTTCGCCTCTCCTTCTCTCCCTCACTGCCTCTCTCCCTGTCCCTCTCCCTCTTCCTATCCCTCTCGCCTCTCCTTCTCTCCCTCCCTACCTCTCTCCCTCTTCCTATCCCTCTTCCTATCCCTCTCGCCTCTCCTTCTCTCCCTTACTGCCTCTCTCCCTGTCCCTCTCCCTCTTCCTATCCCTCTCGCCTCTCCTTCTCTCCCTCACTGCCTCTCTCCCTGTCCCTCTCCCTCTTCCTATCGCTCTCATCTCTCCTTCTCTCCCTCACTGCCTCTCTCCCTCTTCCTATCCCTCTCGCCTCTCCTTCTCTCCCTCACTGCCTCTCTCCCTGTCCCTCTCCCTCTTCCTATCCCTCTCGCCTCTCCTTCTCTCCCTTACTGCCTCTCTCCCTGTCCCTCTCCCTCTTCCTATCCCTCTCGCCTCTCCTTCTCTCCCTCACTGCCTCTCTCCCTGTCCCTCTCCCTCTTCGTATCCCTCTCGCCTCTCCTTCTCTCCCTCACTGCCTCTCTCCCTGTCCCTCTCCCTCTTCCTATCCCTCTCGCCTCTCCTTCTCTCCCTCACTGCCTCTCTCCCTGTCCCTCTCCCTCTTCCTATCCCTCTCGCCTCTCCTTCTCTCCCTCACTGCCTCTCTCCCTGTCCCTCTCCCTCTTCCTATCCCTCTCGCCTCTCCTCCTCTCCCTCACTGCCTCTCTCCCTGTCCCTCTCCCTCTTCCTATCCCTCTCGCCTCTCCTTCTCTCCCTCACTGTCTCTCTCCCTGTCCCTCTCCCTCTTCCTATCCCTCTCGCCTCTCCTTCTCTCCCTCCCTACCTCTCTCCCTCTTCCTATCCCTCTCGCCTGTCCTTCTCTCCCTCCCTACCTCTCTCCCTCTTCCTATCCCTCTCACCTCTCCTTCTCTCCCTCACTGCCTCTCTCCCTGTCCCTCTCCCTCTTCGTATCCCTCTCGCCTCTCCTTCTCTCCCTCACTGCCTCTCTCCCTGTCCCTCTCCCTCTTCCTATCCCTCTCGCCTCTCCTTCTCTCCCTCCCTACCTCTCTCCCTCTTCGTATCCCTGTCGCCTCTCCTTCTCTCCCTCACTGCCTCTCTCCCTGTCCCTCTCCCTCTTCCTATCCCTCTCGCCTCTCCTTCTCTCCCTCCCTACCTCTCTCCCTCTTCCTATCCCTCTCGCCTCTCCTTCTCTCCCTTCCGTCCTCCCCCCGCTCCCTCAAGACCTATCCGCGCCTAAATTGCGTGAGTCATTACGTGCTGCCCGGCTCCATTTCCAGCGCAGCGCTAAACTCTCAGATCACATTATTAGGACGTGCGGCGGGACCCTAGTGCCAGCCGGTCCGCGCAGACGTGGCCGCGCCGTGCGATCTCTTGTCAAGAGGGGGGGGGGTACAGAGAGACGGAGGGGGAGAGGGAGAGAGCGAGGGAATCGAATTAAATGGTGACACATCGTGTCGCGTTCGGCCAATTATGGCGCCTCTCCAGGCTTAGAGCGCATGCGCGCGTCCAGGGATGGTCGGCGATGTTTTTGGGGGGTTCGGTCTCCAAAATGGAGAGAGAGAAAAAAAGTGCAGACATCGCGGAAGGACAAGGGAAGAAGGAGAGCGAGGTACATTGTCATCATTTCGGAGGGAGGAATTCTCGACCAAACGTAATCAGGTAGCCAGTGGCGAACACGAAATCACGCCTAAGGCTGTAAACTGCACTGTCTGATTGCATTTTCGGTGTGTGTGAGTGTGTGTGCGTGTGTTTGTCTTCTTCATCTTTCCTACTTTTTTTTTCTTTCTCGTCTTGGCCGAATTCCAGACGGTGATCGGACGGCCGGCCCAGGGCGTATCCCACAATGCCTCGCGCGCGCCATCGCATCAACATCCCGGAAGCGGACCGTTCCGAGAAAATAAAGCAATCAGTTTCATGGCGTTGACTATTTCCGTCTTTGGAGGCCAAGAGGAGGGGTGAGGGAATCCACGACACGGCTTTTCTGTCTGTCTGTCTGTCTGTCTGTCTGTCTGCCTGCCTGCCTGTCTGTATGTCTGTCTGTCTGTCTGTATGCCTGTCTGTCTGTCTGTCTGTGCCTATCTCTCTGTCTCTGTCTCCCTGTCTCTGTCTCTGTCTCTGTCTCTGTCTCCCCTCTCTCTCTCTCTATTTGACAAAGGAACCTTCGAGGATCGAAAAACGCACTGCACTCTCGGCTTTATTAAAAGATAATATTTGAGTTATGGCTGCGATGCATTCCGTGATAAAAGAGAGGAAAAAAGAGACCGGACGAATCTTTCTGTTTGTCTTTGGTTTGCGCAGCTAAGAGGATTGAACTTTTTTCCCCCGGATAGAATCACGATTCTCAGATTCGTGATTGAGATAGTACAGATCGCTTGTATCATAATATACGCGTCAACATGCCATCATCTGCAGCGCATTGGACTGTGAGTTAGAGTTGTGCTATCTCTCACATCTCAGATCACCCTCTCTCTCCTCCTCTCCCATCTCTCTCTCCTCTAAGCCTCCCCACTCCTTCTCTCTCCCTATACCCTTCTCTCTCTCCGCCTTCTCTCTGTGTGTCTCTCTCCCTCCTATCTCCCTCCCTAAATTTCTCTTCAATCCCTATCTTCCCCTCTCTCTCTCTCCCTCCTCTTTCTTTCCCTCTCCATTCCTTTTTTGTCTTTCTGTCTCCTCTCTCCTTCTCCGTCCTTTCGCTCTCTCAATCTCTCAATCTATTTCACTGACAATCCCTTGACGTCGGATATCGTGTCATGCCACAATAATCATCGTCTGTGCTTTGCTCTCTCTAGTAACTCCACCTCATAACGTATCACCTCACCATCCTCACCAGTCTTTCAGGCTGGACGTCCAAGTCGCCATATCCCCCCCCTCCTCTCTGTCTCTACGTATTTCACACTTTCCCGTCAAGGCAAGGTTTTCCCAAATCACCCTTTCTCACGACGTGACAGAGGAATATCGACTGTTTGGCTGAGAACTCCTGGCGCACGCTGTTAGCATACGTGGGCAAACTATTGATTAGCATCGTCACTTTGTCTAATGAGATTCAATCTTATTACTTGTCGAACGTCCGTTGGTTTTCGGGGGAGAAGCTCGGGGCGTCTTGCTTGGGCGTCTGTTTCAGTGAAGCACATTGGTCCCCCTCCCCCTCCCCCTCCCCCCCCCCTTCAAGGTGACGACAGGTGCGCACAGAACGCCGTGATGCTCCAATAAATTCTCGGCAATCTCTAATTTTTTTGGGGGAACAATTGGCGCAGTCCTTGCAACCTTGGTCGGCAAGGGTGAGCCTGTGGTGGAACGATCTTTCACGCACCGGTGCTTGGATGGCCGGGGCAGGGAGAGGGAGAGGGAGAGGGAGAGGGAGAGGGAGAGGGAGAGGGAGAGGGAGAGGGAGAGGGAGAGGGAGAGGGAGAGGGAGAGGGAGAGGGAGAGGGAGAGGGAGAGGGAGAGGGAGAGGGAGAGGGAGAGGGAGAGGGAGAGGGAGAGGGAGAGGGAGAGGGAGAGGGAGAGGGAGAGGGAGAGGGAGAGGGAGAGGGAGAGGGAGAGGGAGAGGGAGAGGGAGAGGGAGAGGGAGAGGGAGAGGGAGAGGGAGAGGGAGAGGGAGAGGGAGAGGGAGAGGGAGAGGGAGAGGGAGAGGGAGAGGGAGAGGGAGAGGGAGAGGGAGAGGGAGAGGGAGAGGGAGAGGGAGAGGGAGAGGGAGAGGGAGAGGGAGAGGGAGAGGGAGAGGGAGAGGGAGAGGGAGAGGGAGAGGGAGAGGGAGAGGGAGAGGGAGAGGGAGAGGGAGAGGGAGAGGGAGAGGGAGAGGGAGAGGGAGAGGGAGAGGGAGAGGGAGAGGGAGAGGGAGAGGGAGAGGGAGAGGGAGAGGGAGAGGGAGAGGGAGAGGGAGAGGGAGAGGGAGAGGGAGAGGGAGAGGGAGAGGGAGAGGGAGAGGGAGAGGGAGAGGGAGAGGGAGAGGGAGAGGGAGAGGGAGAGGGAGAGGGAGAGGGAGAGGGAGAGGGAGAGGGAGAGGGAGAGGGAGAGGGAGAGGGAGAGGGAGAGGGAGAGGGAGAGGGAGAGGGAGAGGGAGAGGGAGAGGGAGAGGGGGATGGAGAAAGAGCGCAGCCACGGATGAGAGGCTATCACTAGGCAACGCTGCCTCCTTGAGACGATCCCACAAACACCAGATGCAATAATGACACACGAATACGCACGCCGCCTTGAGGACTGCCGACCAGGAAACGCTGATGCGTGTAACGTATAGCGGTCGGACTGCCGCCGCTCCATTGTGTGCGATACACAACAGTCTTCGGGGCCAACCCATCCGCGGCAGACGTCCAAAAATCCCACCACGCCTTCGGACTCGGCGAAGTGGAGAGGGGGGGGGGCACCCGAGTGTCACTGACCCGTACCCGCATTCATCGATCATCCCCAACAATCGTGGGATTTCAATTAAAGCCGGCGTACCCCCCCCCCCCCGCCTTTCCCTTTATAACCGTCTACGTCTCCGGTAAATCGAGAAATGCGCTGCGTGTGGCCTATATACACATATCCCGGATGTAACCTGACCCCGCGGCGTGTCGTCCCATATCAGGTAGTAATTGTATCCCCAATTTTCGGGGAGCAAGGAGGGAGGAGAGAGAGAGAGAGAGGGGGGGGGGGGGGCTGGAAAAATATGAGCCACGGTACACAGGCTCGTATTTCCTAACGAGGAAAGCGAACCGTAGGCATATGGCTTTTCAATAATTGGAGTTAAGGAGACTATCAGTTGTGCTTGTTGTGGGATATGCGGCGACGTGCAGAAACAATAGCGCGAAAAAAGAGGGAGCTTTGGAGATCGACTATACTACTGTATTCGCATATCGGGCCGCTCATAATAGCACAGAATACAGTGGAGATTGCGGATAGCTACCTCATTACTTTCAGCAAGGCTACATTTCTGCGCTGCCGTCCCTCAGATTCGGCAAAAACAAATGAGCGCTTAATTAAAGCGGCTTTGTATACGAAATTGACCACTGATCTTGTGCTCTCGGGCTAGCAGATTTTTTTGGAACTTCGAGCTCAAATTCTGACACGCTGGAGAGAGAATTAGAGGCAAGAGGGGTAGGGAGAGAGAAAGAGAGAGAGAGAGATGGGAGACGGAGAGATGGAGAGTGAGGGAGAGAGAGAGAGGCAAGGTGAGAGAGATGAGAGACGGAGAGAGGGAGAGTGAGAGATGGGGAGAGGCAGAGAGAGGCAAGGTGAGAGAGATGAGAGACGGAGAGAGGGAAAACGAGAGAGAGAGGGGAGAGGGAGAGAGACGCAAGGTGAGAGAGATACTAGAAGACGGAGAGAGTGAGAGTGAGAGAGAGAGGCAAAGTGAGAGAGGGGAGGGTGAGAGAGAGGGAGACAGATAGAGGTGAAAGAGAGGCAGAGCGAGAGAGGGAGAGAGAGGCAGGGTTAGGGAGAAGGGGAGTGAGAGAGAGGCAGAGTGAGTGAGAGTGGCAGAGAGGAGACAGAGAAGGGAGAGAGAGGCAGGGTGAGCGAGAGTGAGAGAGATAGGAAGAGACTGAGAGAGAGGGGGGAGAGGTAGAGCGAGAGAGGGAGATAGAGGCAGGGTTAGGGAGAAGGGGAGTGAGAGAGAGGCAGAGTGAGTGAGAGTGGGAGAGAGGAGACAGAGAAGGGAGAGAGAGGCAGGGTGAGCGAGAGTGAGAGAGAGATAGGAAGAGACAGAGAAAGAGAGGGGGGTATAGAGAGGTCGAGCGAGAGGAGGAGACAGAGAGAGAGAGAGAGAGAGAGAGATAGGAAGAGACTGAGAGAGAGGGGGGTAGAGAGAGGTAGAGCGAGAGGAGGAGACAGAGAGAGAGAGAGAGAGAGAGGTGGAGAGAGAGAGAGAGATAGGAAGAGACTGAGAGAGGGGGGGGGGTAGAGAAAGGTAGAGCGAGAGGAGGAGACAGAGAGAGAGAGAGAGGTGGAGAGAGAGAGAGAGAGGGGGGTGGAGAGAGAGAGAGAGAGAGAGAGAGAGAGAGAGAGAGAGGTGGAGAGAGAGAGCTGGACGGGTGAACAGCCCCTGGGGCGGAACAGACATCGCACCCGAGGGGAAGACTACCGTAATCAACTACCCCACGAAGCGCTCCGCGTATCGCTAATAATATTACGCGGTAAACCGAGCGGCGCGCCGGACTGCCGATTACATCTGCTCCGTCAGATATTCTCGGAGCGTCCGTGATTGGTTCCCCTGTTGTTCTTACTTCCCTTTTCTCTTTTGGCGGGACGGTATCTCTGTCCCGGATGCTCGAGCGGTCGGACAAAGAAAGGTCCCTTTCCGCGAGCCGAATGACTCAGTGCCTGCATAATTGCAGAAAAAAAAAAGAAGAAGTGAATCCCGCGAAGCAGATTATAATCGGGAGGATTCTGTTTTCCGTCAGAGGTACTCCATCGCAAACACTTTGCTCGGGTAAATGAAAACCTACATTTTTTGATGAAAATCAAAGTACTGATTTTTAATAAATTGTTTCAATTTTTTTTTTTTTTTTTTTTTTTTTTTTGGGGGGGGGGTTGGGTGGGAATAGTTTTAAAAAAGCGACGCGTTTACTTTGTGCGATCACGTGACGAGTCGGAATAACAATCATAATAGACCGATTGTGCAACCATTGTTTACACTGCCATCACGTGACTTCTGTAGTGGGTCCTTTATTTTCATCTCGTTTGGCACAGAGCAGCGATGGAAACATACAAAGAAGAATGTGGACAATGCGATAGTCTTCTCAGCTCGTTTCCCACTGCTGTTCTGCACCAAATGAGACGCAAAAAAAAGACCCACGATAAGTCACGTGATGGTATGTAAACATTGGTCGCGCATTCGGTCTATTGATGGGTTTTTTTCATCCGATTGAAAACGGAGATGTGATTGCTGGAGTTAAGTCAGTCAGTCAACTCGGTCCGCGACCAACTCGGTCCGTGACCAACTCGGTCCGTGACCAACTCGGTCTGTGACCAACTCGGTCCGAGACCAACTCGGTCTGTGACCAACTCGGTCCGAGACCAACTCGGTCCGCGACCAACTCGGTCCGCGACCAACTCGGTCCGCGACCAACTCGGTCCGCGACCAACTCGGTCCGCGACCAACTCGGTCCGCGACCAACTCGGTCCGCGACCAACTCGGTCCGCGACCAACTCGGTCCGCGACCAACTCGGTCCGCGACCAACTCGGTCCGCGACCAACTCGGTCCGCGACCAACTCGGTCCGCGACCAACTCGGTCCGCGACCAACTCGGTCCGCGACCAACTCGGTCCGCGACCAACTCGGTCCGCGACCAACTCGGTCATCGACCAACTCGGTCCGAGACCTACTTGGTCCGTGACCAACATTTTGTTGTGCACATTTTCCCAAAGGGACCGAGTTGGTCACGGACCGAGTTGAGGTGAAACCATAAAAACGCATGCATATTATCAATACTTGGACATGGTTTGGGGGTAAAAAAAAATAGCTAAGATTGGGCGAAAGCACCCGAACAAAAGGAAACAGATAAAAAACAACAACCGAAGAATCATCCCGTACGGCTCATATAAAAAGACCGCTTATCAATTCCAGCATCAATTATTATGATAATCGTGCCAGGGCACGCGCGCCGCTAAACGAAAAAAAAAACCAAACCCATTACTGATTGCAATTCTAATTTTCCCTCTGGGAAATGCAAAGTGGAGCCCAGAATGCGTCCAAACATATGCCCGCAGATGCGGTGGGAATGTTAATCTTCACGGCGGTGATTATATAGATATTGTTGAGGGTCGTCAGTATATGCATTCATTCAGTGATGGGTGTGGACTTGGGAGAGAGAGTGGAAAAAAAAACTAGGAGAGAGATAACATACGGGCGGAATCTATTCTATTTTATATCGGGTGGATATCGGGTGAATATGAGCCCTGCATATACTCTGCCCATGCAGCTCGATATACGCTGGAGGTTGGGTACGAAATTGAATCTACACACACAGAGCACACGCAGCTCTCATACCGCCAAGAGAAATTATTCCGATCAAAAAGGGAGGCGGAAATAACGACTGGCTTAGCATTTCTTCTTTTTTTTCATTCACCAGCGAGCGGCAACAATCGACTCAAACCAATCATTTCCGATCAATTTTTTCTGACGAAATTGATAGCGAGAGCCACGCTGTATGTTTTTATGAAAGAGGAGACAGGGAGAAGATTTCTCTACAGCCAGATAACGTCCTCCGTACATCCGGTCACGTCGATAGAAACTGAACTAATAAGTGGTACGATATAATAAGTCGTACGTACGATATAATAAGTCGTACGTACGATATAATAAGTCGTACGTACGAGATAATAAGTCGTACGTACGATATAATAAGTCGTACGTACGATATAATAAGTCGTACGTACGATATAATAAGTCGTACGTACGAGATAATAAGTCGTACGTACGATATAATAAGTCGTACGTACGATATAATAAGTCGTACGTACGAGATAATAAGTCGTACGTACGATATAATAAGTCGTACGTACGAGATAATAAGTCGTACGTACGAGATAATAAGTCGTACGTACGAAATAATAAGTCGTATCGGACGAGATAATAAGTCGTATCGGACGAGATAATAAGTCGTATCGGACGAGATAATAAGTCGTACGTACGAGATAATAAGTCATATACGGACGAGATAATAAGTCGTACGGATGAGATAATAAGACGTTCGGACGAGATAATAAGTCGTACGTACGAGATAATAAGTCATATACGGACGAGATAATAAGTCGTACGGATGAGATAATAAGACGTTCGGACGAGACAATAAGTAGTATGAAGGAGATAATAAGTCGTACGGATGAGATAATACGTCGTATGAACGAGATAATAAGTCGTACGGACAAGATAATGAGTCGTACGGATGAGATAATAAGTCGTACGGATGATATAATAAGTCGTACGGACAAGATAAAGAGTCGTACGGATAAGATAATAAGTCGTCCGGATGAGATAATAAGTCGTACCGACTAGATATAATGAGTCGTACGGATGAGATAATTAGTAGTATGAAGGAGATAATAAGTCCTCCGGATGAGATAATAAGTCCTACGGATGAGATAATAAGTCCTCCGGATGAGATAATAAGTCCTACGGATGAGATAATAAGTCCTCCGGATGAGATAATAAGTCGTACGGACTAGATAATGAGTCGTACGGGCGAGATAATAAAGTCGTAAGGATGAGATATTTAGTCGTATGGATGAGATAATAAGTCGAAAGGGCGATATAATCTCGTACGGGTGACTTATCATCTCGTACGCGGCTAGGTGATAGCGGTCGTAGCCATTTCACATAGACCCGTGCGTTACTTGCAGCCACAAGTCGAATACCTGGGCCTTTTCCCTCAAAACTCGACCCAGGGTCAGGATTCTGCTTAGGCCTATCTCTATTCCTTGCATCCGTAGTAAATTATCAAGGGGAAAGCCGTCGGTTTTCATATGATTACACTGCGTTTGAAAAAAAACCCCATAAAACTCAAAAGCTTCCACTTGAGAACCCTTAATCTGCGTTTTTACCTCTTTTTTTTTTAGATAACAGAGAAGAAGCCGAAAAAGCATAGGCCTGGTTTCGCAAACGGATAAATGGATAAATGTCCTTGTCCTTGCCACAGTCTGGTCCCCAGAATGCCTGCTTTCGTTGACAACAACGCAACGCCGCCGGCGGCCGACGACAGACCGCCGCCTGAATAATGCACGCACATAAATCCCGCCTCGGCCACAAACCCGCTGAATCCACACACTCACAGTAACAGTAAAACCTGTCAAGTGTTTTCATTAAAAAAAAAACCACGACACCCCAGAATACGTGGCACGAGAAGCGAGGTTGGCAAAATACAGATCCCACGTAAGATAATCGCGCCATCGCCTCGCACACAGACGTGTGTTTGGTCAACAGCCACATTCGACCTAAAGCCGCGTTTCCACTGGACTAAAATTTAACCGAGACGATGGTTAAATTTCCAATGGTCAAATTTGACCGTCGTTCCCACTAGGACTTTTGAGTCGGTTAATTTAACTTAGACGATGGTTAAAAGTAACCGAGCTGACAAACATTATTTGTGCACAGTGCATGTACGCCGAGTCGCGTTTTATACCGAGTGGTGCGTTTCCACTGGACTAATCGGCTCGGTTAAACTTACCTGGTCACTTTTACTGGGCAGAGGTTGGCCGGTAAAAGTACCGGTAACCATTCGGCTCGGTTAAAGTAACCGAGAGGAAATTTAACTGGGCCGTTTCCACTGGACTTAAAATGGGAAAAGCAACCATAGTCTCGGTTACTTTGACCAAAATAAGTCCAGTGGAAACGCGGCTTTAGATGTATATCAATAGCAGCCCCTACTCCCTTTTCATGTGAAATATCCAAAGGGTCTATACACGACACAGCTATTTCCTCACGGACTGCATCCGTCACACGCCTCCGTTAGATTTGTAATGACGCCAACGCGACGCCTGAAGAGAGAAGAAAAAAACAGAGGGGGGGGGGGGGGTGGAGAGAGAGCTGGAGGAACGCAACAACATGATCGCCTCCCTTCCCCATGCACAATCCTGCGAATGCGCATTGTATACGAGGAGTCTATATGTCCGACCGAGCACCTGTTTGCGAGTCGAACCGTTCCCGGGAGATGGATCTCAAGCCGTGAAGAGTCGGGATCCTGTCACCGTATACCGATCCATTAAAGGCCACGGGGAAAACTCTCAAGGACCCCCCCCCCTTTTTTTTATAGAAGTGAATCGCATCTGTCGACGATCTCGACGAAAAATGGAGACTTTTCGTAATGGCCTCTTCGTGAATATAATTATCGAGGGAAAGCGCCCGTATACGTGAAAAGGCACCCACAAAGACTAAAATGCAAATTGTTACACTGCACAACTGTAGAGCCTGTAAAATTTCGTTCGAGGACAGAAAACGGAATAATTTAGAACCAAAAAAATAATAAAATAGGCAGGCTCTGAAGACCTACACACTGAAGTGACTGAACAAGGAGAATGTTGGTCAAGCCGTTGCTATATCAAACTGCTTTACTGACTCGGTAGACTGTAATGACAAGAATACTGATCGCGAAACAGCAGAGCGATTTCGATCCTCCAAACCCCTGAGAAAGGTTCTGCTGGGATCGAAACGTCGGGCCCTCTGCTCAGGTTTTGAAACAAAGACTAACTTGATAGAAAACCTCACCACTATATAGGCCTATCTGGTTCAAAGCAGAACAGTATTTGGACCAAATAAACCATCAATTGGTGCAAATTTACCGTCACTTAAAGAATCGATATCGGGATTGGCACCAATGTTATAGGGATCAATCTTTATATATTTTTTTTCTTTTAACTGAACGTATAGAACATACGCAGACCTAATTGCATACATTAAATATGTGATCTCGGACCGTAAAAAAAAACCCAACCCCAGAAACAACAAGATGAACGCGCGCTTCCACTTCAAATAGGGCGATCAGTATGCGCGTAACGTCCTTGTAATAACATCCCCATATGGTGGCCGTGCGTCTTTGTTCAAACCACGGCCCATCAGGGCCCATGCGACTTTACACTGGGGGGGGGGGGTAGGGGAGGGCTCCATCCCGCACGTATTTCACTGCTTTAATTACTGTATACGCCGCGGCTGTAGCGGGGGTAATATTTACCGTGGCACCGCTGTAACCGATGGGTGCGTGGGCTCTAGCCTACGGCATCTCTCGGCGTCTGTACACGGTGCGGCGGGGATTCGGCCAGTTCACGCCGGCGCGAAGTTTTGACATCGCGGCAACCGATTAGAATGCGAGGGAGATGCGAATGCCCTTCGCGCCAGACGGATTATCAAACCCTGCCATTCCTACAAAATAGTAATCTCTAAAAGTCGACGCAGGGGGGGGGGGACGCACTTCCTTCCTCTGATCAAACATGACGGTATCCCTTGTCAATATCCTATATGGAGGCGTGCGGTACACACGTTTTTCAGTAAACAAGGTATTTTTGTCGACTGGGTCATGCTGTCTTGGATTCAGTGCAGTCTAGATTGGTGTACAGCGCTTAATGGCATTGCAACGGACGTCATGGAGTGGCTTCAATGAAGGAAGGAAATGGTTGATTGTAGAATGTATGGATAGATGTATGTATGGATTGATAGTTGTATGTGTATGATAGATGTATGAATGGATGGATATATGTATGGATGGATAGATGTATGGATGGATAGATGTATGGATGAATAGATGTATGGATGAATAGATGTATGTGTAAGGATAGATGTGTGTATGGATAGATGCATTTATGGATAGATGTACGGATGGATATACGGCTGGATAGATGTATGAATGGATAGATGTATGGATGATAGATGTATGGATGGATAGATGTATGGATGGATATATGTATGGATGGATAGATGTATGGATGGATATACGTATGGATGGATAGATGTATGGATGGATAGATGTATGGATGGATAGATGTATGAATGATTGATGTATGAATGGATAGATGTATGGATGGATAGATATATGGATGGATCGATGGATGGATGGATAGATGTATGGATGATAGATGTATGGATGGATAGACGTATGGATGAATAGATGGGTAGATGAATGGATGGATAGATGTATGGATGGATAGATGGATAGATGTATGGATGGATAGATGGATAGATGGATGGATGGATAGATGTATGGATGATAGATGGATAGATGGATGGATGGATAGATGTATGGATGGATAGATGGGTAGATGTATGGATGGATAGATGTATGGATGGATAGACGTATGGATGAATAGATGGGTAGATGTATGGATGGATAGATGTATGGATGGATAGATGGATAGATGTATGGATGGATAGATGGATAGATGTATGGATGGATAGATGTATGGATGATAGATGGATAGATGTATGGATGGATAGATGGATAGATGTATGGATGGATAGATGGATAGATGTACGGATGGATAGATGGATGGATGGATGGATGGATAGATGGATAGATGTATGGATGGATAGATGGATAGATGTACGGATGGATAGATGGATAGATGTATGGATGGATAGATGGATAGATGGATGGATGGATGGATGGATGGATGAATAGATGGATAGATGAATAGATGCCCGGAAACAGACTCCCATAATTCAGTGCGGTCACGGAGCGGACCGGCTTCCGTTCGTACGGTAAGGACGCTCAGCGTAAATCACCGCACCTCGGCGGTGTCACGTGATAAAAAAAACCTGGATGAGACATACTCCCTTCACCCCACCCCCACCCCTTCAGAACGATCCGAACAGAGGGTTAACGACCGCGGGCTGAAATCGTGAACTCGCGTCCCAAGACTCTGACAAACAAACAAAACTGGGTGGAAAGATTCGATTACAAAAGCGCGCGCTCGGATCCACGGAAAATGATCTTACGCGGTGACGAAACGACCACCGCCGACTGCCTGCGCGACCTTTAGTGTAAGGAGGGAACGGGCTGGATCGAGAATGACACTACACAATTTGCAAAATTCTTCACACGAGACCGTGCGTTGAAAACAACGACACTTTCAACGGCAAAAACGCGACGAGCAGAATTTACTGTGTATACCATGCGCCATCTTGTCCATGATTATCAACCACTACGTGCTCGGCACCACTAGGCCTATTGGGCAAGTTTTCAACCAAAAAGACCCCCTTTTCAGCCAACCACAAAACAATATGTAGCGTGACATACGGTCAGCCACGCAAGACGTCCAATTGTGCCAGGTTTGACTCGCTCGTGCACATGGTGCAATCTTATTGATTTATGTCACAGGTATTTCTGGAGAAGTTTTTGCAAAATGGCACAGTGGCTGTGGTACAATGCGGCCATGATAATTACATGCTAGCAAGCTCGCAATAAATGTGTGTCCTGATCGATAATGTCTCTTTACGGAGCAGGCAGTCGATCGATTCCATTTGAAATGGTGTTCTTTCAGTGCAGTGTGCTAGAGATTTGTTTTTTTTATATTTGCATGAGTTTACTCTTTAATATCGTTCATTTTAAGCTTCCATTTTGAAACTGAAATCCGGTTTCAATCCCGAAGCGGGTCTGTTCTTTGAGAACGGTCAAGCTGGGGTGGAAACGTCAGGCCCTCTAAATAATTTTGAGATTTGCTTTTGGAAGGCATGTGAGAGAGTATAATCTGCTTGATTTTATTGTTGGTGTGGAGATGAGGGGTCAATTACTTTGAATATTCTTATCATTACATATTGTTTTACTCACTTTGAGTTAGGATTTGTCAGGTGGTTTTTTTTAGGTGCCCCTAAGGTGGGAGTGTTCCTTTAAGCCCGCGACAGTTCATTTAACTTGAGGTCCCGATGGCCACGCCGAAGTGTCAAGTGTAAGCACCGTTCTTTATCATATTAACGGTGCCCTCCGTTCGCGACTGAAATGACGATCCGAAAAGAAAAAAAATTTGAGCGAGACCGGCGGGCAATGCCGTCAGTCTGGTGCCTTCCCTTCTCGTTTGGCGAGGGCGCGTACGACGCCCTGGGAGGAGTCGGGGAACCGGACAGGAAACAAAAAAGGTCAACGCATTTCGATTCGTTCCTCTCACGGTCACGTGGTGGGACTGGAACTCGATAATTCCTTTTCCGGCGTCGACGTGCCAACGCCTTGCGGTAAAACTGCCGTGACGAGATTACATCTGTGGCGTGCACGGTACTCCCAGTCCCAATCTAAACCAAAACAGATAGATACTTCCATGGAAGGTGTTCCTCTGGTCTGGCTGACTTGGTCCCTCCAGTCAGGACATTTAAGCGAGCACCCACACACTCTATCTATCCCATGGTGTAAGAACAAAGAGGTATCAGAACAGCTTCCCTCGTTCAGCCTCTCTCTGGAATTCCCTTCCTTCGTTCATGTTTCCCACCTGCTTATGATCCGATAACCCTTTTTAAAAAGAGGAATGCCAATTACTATCTCCAGCCTACCTGTGAGTTCCTCCCTATCAACCTGGCCTTAGCCCTTTATATACCTTGAGTGGCTTTCTAGCCTTGTTCTGGGAAGAACCTGCATAAACGATAAAAACACCTTAAAAAATGTGCAACACGCGTAGAGGCGGAAGGTTCAAATGCAGCACGCGTGCAAGTACGGCAGGAACGGGGGTCACACCGCCGCTGATCGGATGCTATCGGGAAGCATCAATATCTCGCCACAAACGCTCATTAAAACCATCTACCCGCATCTACCCGCATACCGAAGGCTGCATTATATTTGACGCTAAGGAGGACGACGTGATGCATAACTCCGTGTCGGTTCTCACAAGCGATTCCGTGCATCGTATGAATTTTAGAGTACGGGGTACAGTTGGAGGTCCCGGCCGTTTTCCACATCCCGACCCACCCCACCCCCCCCCCCCCCCCGGGGGGGGGGGGCGAGGGGAACTTTCACCAACGGAGACTTCAGTGCCGCAGCGGATACAGCGGATGATTTTGCGTCGCTCGGCGTGAATGCTAATTAAGACAGTGAGCTAGCAGCGCTAAGTGCGGACCAGTCATCGCATCGCCTTCATTAGAACGAAGGGGAAAACTGCCTTTAGGCGGGAAAAAAAAGAAAAGAAGTCCTGCTGGGATCGAAACGCAAGGCCTCCACGTCGAACGATCTGCATATTCCACACCATCCTCGTCAGGAAAGCGGTTGACGACTGTGTTTTCCCCCCTTCGTCTTCGCCTGTATAAAATTCTCACTGAAGCAACTCCGAGTGCGCTGACGACTCTTGAAGGTTCGCGTAAAAGCGGAGGCACAACTGCATGTGGGAAGTTTTTGCGTTGACACCGTGTAAGTCATCTCTTTCGGGACGGAGTAGTAGGCCAGGCCTAGTATAATCTCTTGAAAAAGAGCCGGTACAAACGCTGCAGGTCGTCGCTCGCACGGACATTATAAATTACGCAGTGGCTGTTGTTACGGCAGTCGTCCGTGTGGCTCCCTGACTTCACAGTATTTGTCAGGATGTTTAGCTCTTGGAACCAGACTATCAGCTAATAGACTGGTTCCACCAGCCTGCAATGCTGACGAAATACAATCAAGTCAGGGAACCACACGGACGACTGCCGTAACAACAGCCACTGTGTATAAATTAACCTCACTGGTATCTATAGAAGCGAGCGTTTGGCACCCCCCCCCCCGGTTTCTTGGCGAAAAACTCTTGCACTTAGCGAGCCAACAAACCTTCCAATTCGAACCACGGACTGGATTTTCTGGTTACGTATGTCACACGAAGCCACGAGCCCGGAATCTAATCTCGAAGAAGCCGGACGTGAACCGTTTGAAGGTCCCCGCGGGTGCACGACCTGCGTCACAGTTTCCGACAAACACTGCGTTCACACTTGATCCCGCAAGGAGGATCAGATCCTGCGGTCACGGAGGATCCGATCCAGTGCCGCGTTCACACTGGATCCTGATCCATGCATTGATCGCATCTACCCGTCACCATTATTGGGTGGTTTCCCTCGCTGATTTCTCCCGTTCATTTGGCAAAGTATCTACGCGATTCCCCGGGAGCGGTGGTCATTGACCTATGATTGACCTCCCGGCGGGTCGTATTTCCTCTCTGAAATGGAATCTTAATAAAGGAGGGTTTGCGGCGACACAATGTGTAAGATCTCCTAACTCTATCCCCTAGTACTGTTTACTTGGAACCCTCCTCAATCCTTCACAATCATCCAGTGTCAATTTTTCCACCTTCCTCAATCCTCCACAATCCCCAGTCCTCCGGTGGAAATTTGATAGCCTTCCTCAATCCTCCACAATCCTCCAGTGTAAATTTGACAACCTTCCTCAATCCTCCATAATCCTCCAGTCCGCCGGTGTAAATCTGATAACCTTGCTCAATCCTCCACAATCCTCCAAGATCTCATTGTAGCATGCTTCCTCAATCCTCCACAATCATATGGTGTAAATTTGACAACCTTCCTCAATCCTCCACAATCCTCCAGTGTAAATTTGACAACCTTCCTCAATCCTCCACAATCCTCCAGTGTAAATTTGACAACCTTCCTCAATCCTCCACAATCCTCCAGTGTCAATTTTTCAACCTTCCTCAATCCTCCTCAATCCTCCAAGATCTCATTGTAGCATGCTTCCTCAATCCTCCACAATCCTCCAGTGTAAATTTGACAACCTTCCTCAATCCTCCACAGTCCCGTCCAACTGGAAATGTTCTTACTTGCCTCAATCCTCCGCAATCCTCCGAAACAACCCGGAGGATTGCGGAGGATTGAGGTACCGGTATATGGTTCCGAAAAAAAAAAACCTGAGGAATCTCGCCTTGTCGCTGGTCCGCGCACGATTCGACTATTATGAAAGGCGACCTGTCCGGCGCGCGTGGAACCAGCGGGGATCGGGGGACCGGCGAGATCTGAGCGATCCGCTCACGGCGCGAAAACCGGATCCGGAACGCACGAATGAATGAGCCGACCGGACGAATTACTGACGAATTACTCTATAGGAGGTGGCTTGCCTCACACTTTTAATGCACCACCTCGCGGGGGGGGGGGGTCTATCTCCAAAACTTGCCACCTCGTGGGTCAAAATCCTGCTTGAAAAAAAAATGTCCACAAACGGAAGAGCACCTCAGTATGTACAAAAGAGCTTTGTACTAGTATACATCATTACATATACACATTGTATAGAGATATGTAAGTAGATATGTACGTATATGATATACATGTATGTCGTTGTTTCCTTACATATATCCTGTATGTTTCTGCACGCACACACACGTGCAGTGTAATTATATGTAACGAAAGTCATTCTGAATTCCTTGTCGTTTGTCATTTTGGCGCTTCAAGCCTATCCACAATCCACGTTCACCTAGACCTATTGCACACCTGTACCTCATGATTTAAGTCTAAATTAATTGTAAAAAAGCCACAAAACGGACCAGACGGAATTTGTTCCCAGCAGAAGGGCGTAAAGTGAGTTTACCGTCTGGACGCACTTATGTCATTTGGCCGAGGACCCGACGTATTACAGTGCTTTTAAGACTCATTTCTCATCCAAACCGTGACCCGTGGAAGTGAACCGCAGTAATAGCGCTTCAACAATAAACCCAAACTCATACTGAGCATTTATCGAGTTGCCATCTCAGACTAAATACTAGGGAAAAACCCCGACGAACGAGAAACGGAAAACAAAACAAAGATAGGCCTACATAAATATCAAAAGAGAAACTGTCGGACCGGTGACCAAACAAGGAACGCAGACGTGGAGTTGGCGGTGTACGCAACTAAAGAAAAAAAAACCACGACCGGTTTTTTTTTCAGATTAGGGGGAATATAATTTGACGATCGTACAGATTGAAACGATAATGCGCCATGAATTCCCGCAGGACTTGGGCCGCTGTGTGTGTCAGACAACGTTCAGGAACCTGACAGTGAGAGCAGTTATACAATCACCTCGATCGCGACATCGTGGCAGTCGTCCAATTTCCTCCAAACGACAACCACCTACACCCCCCTCCAAACAAAAAAAACCCTTAATCTTCAGACAGTGGATTACAAACGTACATATCGCGCCGAACGTAAACATTTTGCATCGCATTTTTTTTCTTCGAAACCACGAAATAGCCACTCTGCGATATCGTAAAAAAAAACCGATTTCAATGGGAACGACATGGATTTTAAATTCAGCTGCAGGCGTGCGTATGCTAACACTGTGTAGCCGCTACGAACGCTGTGTGACATCCACGGGGGATACTATATATACATCTACCGCCGCATACAACGACCATATCGACTGGCTATTTACTCCAAATTTACCACACGCCATATCATTTGCCAGCGTAATTTCTCCCTCTCTCTCTCTCTGTCTCCCCCCCCCAGTGGAAAGTCGATACGCTCTGGTGCGCTGTGCGAACCTATTATGGCAGGGTTGGAATCAAGGCAGAAACGGGGTTGTGTTTATGCAGACGTATATACGGAGATCGCGGAGATTTCTCTCTCTCTACCTCTTTCCTTTCCCTCTCTCTATCTATACCTTCTTCTCTCTCTCTCCTGTCTCTCTCCCCTCTCCCTCTTTCCCCCTCTCCCTCTCTTCCCCCTCCCTATCTCCCTCCCTCTCTCGCTCCCTACCTCCCCCTCCTCTACTCTCCTCTCTCTCCCCCTCCCTATCTCCCTCTATCTCTCTCTTCCCCTCTCTCTCCCCCTCTCTCTCTTCCCCCTCTCTCTCTCCCCCTCTCTCTCCCCCTCTCCCTCTCCCCCTCTCTCCCTCCTCTCCCCTCTTCCACAGTTTCTCACTCTCAATCCTTCAGCGCAGTATTTATTATTTAAGTCCACCGCGTGACGGACAGCGTCGGTATAGAGAGATCGTGTCGGTAACACTAGTGTCCGAGGTCGACACATTCGGTGCTAAATTGGACTACCGCGACGAAAGCAGAGAGAGAGAGAGAGAGAGGGGGGGGGGGAGAAAGAGAAAAGAGAGAGAACGAGAGAGAGAGAGAGAGGGGAATGGGGAGAAAGAGATGTGTAGAGAGAGAGAGAGAGGTGGAGAGAGAGGTGGAGAGAGAGAGAGAGGGAGATAGAGAGGGAGAGAGGGAGAGAAGGAGAGAGAGTGTGTGAGAGAGAGACAGATACAGAGACAGAGAGAGAGAGAGAGACAGATAGAGAGAGAGAGAGAGAGAGAGAGAGAGAGAGAGAGAGGTGGAGAGAGAGAGAGAGGGAGAGAGAGAGAGAGGGGAGGGAGGGAGATAGAGAGCGAGACCGAGATCGATCCCGTAACTCCAGACGTTGGACGCGATACAACCCCCCTTGAAATAAAAGAAACCCAAAACACAGATCCACAAACCCCACGATACCGTTTTTGCCGTCCGACCACGCTTCACTCACCGGCCGCCGGCTGCTGTCCTCCCTGCGAGCTCCCGGTCCTCGGGGCGGGCCGCTGCTAGCGAGTAGGGGCCTCTCCGCTCTATGCTCGGGCCTATGATATCGACGCACCCAAACATCATTCCCAATAGGAGGCCGTCATTGTTCTCTCGCTCGCTCTCTCTCTCTCTCTCTCTCTCTGAGCCCCGCGCCAACAAAAAACAGTGCGTAAGCGGCAAAGGCGACCGAGTCATAGGCGAGATCTGAACGTCTGGCGCGTCAGCTTGATCCACGACACATTCACCCCCCACTCTCTCCCGCTTTCTATTATTATTATTATTATTACCGCGGCATGGACACAATGCAGCATACACCAGCGGCCACAGCGCTGTCCTTTTGAGCGTGTTTTTGATTGGTGGGGGCACCAGTACATATACCGCCGCCGATGCCCGTGCGAACGTCGTCACGTGAACGCGGCCAACGCACGCACGCACGCACGCATCGGGCACTGCGCAACGAAGCTAGGCGCCCTTAGCGCGGGAGAGATACTGTCATCGGGACACATTAAGGCGTGGTGGTTTTTTTTTATTGATGGAGACAAACCGACGATCTATAATCGCCTTCCTAGGTTGATAATAGTGGAGCAGGTAGGGCGCAAATCGCTCTGTTCTGCAGCTTCTCTCTTTCAATCATACAAACCATTTCTCTTTCAACCATTTCTCTTTCAATCATACAAACCATTTTTTTTCAATCACACAAACCATTTTTCTTTCAATCACACAAACCATTTCTCTGTCAATCATACAAACCATTTCTCTTTCAATCATACAAACCATTTCAATCATACAAACCATTTCAATCATACAAACCATTTCAATCATACAAACCATTTCTCTTTCAATCATACAAACCATTTCAATCATACAAACCATTTCTCTTTCAATCATACAAACCATTTCTCTTTCAATCATACAAACCATTTCAATCATACAAACCATTTCAATCATACAAACCATTTCAATCATACAAACCATTTCAATCATACAAACCATTTCAATCATACAAACCATTTCTCTTTCAATCATTCAAGCCATTTCTCTTTCAATCATACAAACCATTTCAATCATACAAACCATTTCAATCATACAAACCATTTCAATCATACAAACCATTTCAATCATAAAAACCATTTCAATCATAAAAACCATTTCAATCATAAAAACCATTTCAATCATAAAAACCATTTCTCTTTCAATCATACAAACCATTTCTCTTTCAATCACACAAACCATATCTCTTTCAATCATACAAACCATTTCTCTTTCAATCACACAAACCATTTCTCTTTCAATCATACAAACTCAAAACCGACCAAAACGAACTCAAATTGCGTGACAACTGTGAGCGTATACTAAACACTATAGAAATCTCGGACGGTAGAGCAGAGCACAATAGTCATTATGCGGCTACCAAACCGCCAAGAATGCGTTCCCACGCAGTCAACTAATAATTCTAATTTGGGAGAACCGCGCAGACCATCCAAACATCCACGTTTACCCTCTAAATCAGCAGGGAGATATCAATATCAACCTTAAAGGCCCCATACACATTGGGAAGATCGGAAAACATCGATGTCCACAGATTTCCTTCTATTTTACACAGTTTGTAGATGGTCATGATAGAATCCTCATGTTGAAATCTTCCGGTCTGGGATGCTGTACTTCTAGAGAAATATTCACTCAAACATCGACAAATAGTTTATTACTCGCGAGTAATAAACTATTTCTTACACTACAGAACGGTGCGAAAACCGTGACGATTGTTTTTTCCTTTTTCTACTTTCTCAGAGTATCATTTGAGCTAAAACCTTCGCAGGAATTTTTGTTTTAATGTTTAATGCTTTAACACACACAATTTGGCAATCTTTTGACTTTTACCAATGTTTTATAAGACCTTTAATAGATCAATTGCGCGATGTTTACATGCCATCACGTGACTTACAGTGGGTATTGTTCCATTTCATTTGGTGCAGGAGTGGAGTGGAAAGAAGCAAAGAAGCCTATTGTATTACCCAACATTCTTCTTTGCACATTTCCATCGCTGCTCTGTGCCAAATGAAATGGAAAAAAATTCCCACTATAAGTCACGGTGATGGCATGTAAACAGTGGTGGCGCAATCGGTCTATTGGAGAGACAATGCTATTGAAATTGATTGTTTACAATATTTTCCTCTGAATGTTTGTTTGTTTTTTTTTTTTTTTTTTTGGGGGGGGGGTGAAGTCAAATTAAAAAACAACAACGTTGCACTGCAACTTGGTGGTATCCACGGACTGCTGTAGCCAGGTTGACAGTAATAGGTTGGTTGCATCTGTATGAACATACGGGGTGTGATCCCTGGAGATATATGTGACCCGGCACAACGACATGAGGAATATCCCACCAAAACACTTTTTGAGTAAACAACGACTGAAGTTAAAGTATCTCCACAATTCGATTACAAACAATTTTCTTTCTTTTTTACTTTTGGAAATTTTAAATATTAGAGGATATTATATTTTGATATCATTTGAAAGCTAATGGTATACTCTTTCACATCATAGGAAAATCTCAAAATCTCAAAAGTGGGAATTATTCCTCATTATGCTGTGCCGGGTCACATAATTATGGTTGAATGCTTCTGACTGACGCCCCAACCGTGGAGGAATAATGACCAAACCCGCGGCAAAGACTAGTGGACCATTTCGGAAGGCCGCCACCATCCAAGGGCTGGAGAGCTGAGGTGGTAGAGCACTGGTACTTTAACCACAACAAAAACATAAAATCACGTTCACGTTAAATCTCCCTTTTCATTGATAGTTCAAGAATGTCCCAGTTTCCTTCCAATTGTCCGAAGAGACCACAAACAATTTACATTTTTTGAGGCAGCAAACGATCTTGTTACGCATTCAAGGTAAACACGTTCCTGCAATTGCACATGTATTATTTCGTCACGTCTCGAAACTTGGAACAAGTCTTCGAATTACTTCGCGGTAAAAGAAACAACCAGGCAGACAGACAGGCATACAGACAGACAGGCAGGCAGACAGACAGGCATACAGACAGACAGGCAGGCAGACAGACAGGCATACAGAAAGGCAGGCAGCCAGCCATACAGACAGGTAGACAGGGAGGCAGAGAGACAGGCAGGCAGACAGACAGGTAGACAGGGAGGCAGAGAGACAGGCAGGCAGGCATACAGACAGGTAGACACGGAGGTAGACAGACAGACAGACAGGCAGGCAGGCATACATGCAGGTAGACAGGGAGGCAGACAGACAGGCAGACATACAGACAGACAGACAGACAGGCAGGCAGGCAAGCAGACAGACATACAGACAGACAGACAGGCACACAGACAGGCACACAGGGAGACAGACAGACAGGCAGGCAAGCAAACAAACAGGCAGGCAGGCAGACAGACAAACGGACAGGCAGGCAGGCATGCACACAAAGTATATCCACCCGAGGTAACGATAGGATAATATCCTCAACTTCACACTCGACTCTAATCATATGCCGCGAGAACACGGCCTTTATTTTTTTGCGAAAATAAAGACCACGCCCCTCAAAAGGGAGAGGGTGGGAGAAGAAAGGAAACGAAAGGAAAACCGCAAAAAAAAGAAGAGAAAAAAACAAACACATTTTATTTATAGGAGGAAAGCAAACAGCGTATCCTTTACTGCGTAGCCCGTGGGAGAATAGTCCCATGACTGACAAATAGAGAGAAAAAAAAAACTAGCATGATGGATACGAAGGTGACAATTCACGGTCCATAAAAGAGGAAGAGAACGTGGCGTGAGTCCACCGTATAGTTCAGGGTGCGCTGTCGTGACGGGTGCTTATCTCAAAGCCCCTACACAACACTGGTAAGATCGAAAAGCAGAAAACGTTCACAGACTTACATGAAACTTACACAGTTTGATGATGGTTATAGTGAAAACCTCGCACTAAAACAATTCTGCCTAAAAAAGCAGTATATTTGGGGAAAGGAGTAAAGAAATCGTTTACGTCTCACCGTCCCCAAGATCTAAACATTTTCACGAAACAAATGGAACGGTTTTTCACTATTTTCTCGAGACTCGGTTGGCGGATTGAGCTGATTTTTTTTACAGGTGTGCTATTTCATGCATATGTTGGATCAGACAACGTATGGATGCTATTTTTATTCTTTTACCTCAGCCAATGTTGTGTTATCCCTTTAAAGGCCACTCAAAATGTTCAATGTTTTTGAAATAGTTGGTGGGTGGGTCAAGGGTCAAGGAAATAACTGGAAATCAAAATTCACTTTTCAAAATAAAATTATCTTTTTGCCTTGCCTTGTTATACATATCGTGCGCACCGTGCCCGCTTTCTAAAACTTGTGCAAAAGGGGGAGACCATCAGCTTCATCATGCCGTTACTAAAGTGCATGTATCTTTCACCATGCATTATCAATACTTTCATATCAGCCATCATCTTGTCATACTGTGTTGCATTTTAATAGATTTGTACGTGTATTTGAATTAATATCAAATGCATGTACAATTTGCTAAAAGGAAAAATCACTCATTTTAAAATCGAAATTAGGGGTGGATGGGTGGGTCAAACAAATGTTGGGAAAAAAAGTTGAAATTTAAAAACGATCTACACAAATTACCAAAATGCAAATCTCAAAATTTAGTGGGCCTGACGTTTCGATCCTAGTACTATTAGGACCTTTCTCAAAGGCAGAGTCTTTTGAGAAAGGTCCTGCTAGGATCGAAACGTCAGGCCCTCTAAATTTTAAGAAATTGAAAAAAAAATTCTAGTGACCCCTTACAGAAGGCAAAACAACGAACCAAGAGGAATACAAGGACAGGGCGCATACTAATCGAAGCGCCACCCGACACGTGGAAACTATACGCCGAAACGACCACCCTATATCACCTTCGCGCACAAATAAACAGAGACGCAATTTTCCCGGAACCGTTGGTCGTAAAACGTTGCAGGAATCAATGCGACTGTATAATACTAAGGCTGCCCGTTAATGGTACGCGGCGCTGCTTTTAGAAGGTATGAATTCGCCAAGGGAGACCAACCGAGGTGGGACTAAACTGTATGTGTGACTTGTCTCAAGGTGTTTCATTTCACTGAATTTGTCTTACCTACGGTGTTGAAAAAAACCAAGAAAACATCGCAAATACCAAATGAGGGATAACATACGATAGGGCCTAAAACAAAGGAAACATAAGGCCTCTTGTTAAAAAGATCATTGGTTGGGTATCAGATGATTTGACCCGTCCGATGTCGTTTCCACCGGATAGCCATCGTGTATTTTTCACCCCATTGTCCAGTACAATCGTTTTTCTACCGGGGAAATTTTATCGGTCGGATGAATTCAACCGGTACTCAACCGATGATCTTTTTGACAAGAGATCTAAGGTACATGAACAGAAGGGAAGCCAGTGGTCGGTTTCACCAAACTCATCGTGACTTACGATCAATCGCAAGACGATGAGCGATGTGCAGAAACCATATGGCCTATCGCAACACACGATGGGTTTCCCATCGTAAGTTCAGTTACGATGCATCGTAAGGCATCGTGAAATCCACCACAGCCTCACAGTCACAGGCGAGACAAAGCGATCACATCCCTGACGAACAGCCCAGGCAAAAACGAACTTAAAGCCGCTACACAACATTGGTCGAGGTCAAAGAATAGCATCCATACGTTGTCTGATCCAACATGTGCATGAAATAGCACACCTGTGAAAATGTCAGCTCAATCCGCCAACCGAGTCTCGAGAAAATCGTGAAAACCACTTCATTTGTTTCGTGAAAATACAGCATTCAACGCCGTACTGTTCCGAAAAAATAGTTCAGATCTCGATGAGACGTAAACTATTTCTTTTACTCATTTCTCCCAAAATACAACATTTTAGGCAGAAATATTTCAGCGAGAGGTTTCTATTATAACCATATTTTAACTGTATAAGTTTCATGTAAATCTGTGAACATTTCTGTTTTTCGATCTTACCAATGACGTAGGGGCTTTAATCGGCATCTAGTGGCTCTTAGTGCTGCCAACAAATTTGTACTTCAGCGTGAGATCAGATAGCGCAGAGCAGCGAGAATGCATTGGCTCTATTCGTGGGGCCACGCTACCGGAAGAACGGCTTGACGCCGACCGCGTCTACATCAATCTTTGGGGATCAGAATGCGAGCTATTTCCTCGTGCGTCGCTGTCTATAGGATCGAGGGCGCAAAGTGACGACCGCTGAGCTGAGCAGAGCAGGATTATTGACAAGAAGCGGAAGTACACAGTGGAGGGGACGCGACCAGGAAACGCAGGGGCTGGGGGGTGGGGGTTGGGGACGGGGAGTTGCGGGTGGGAGGGAGGCGGGTCGCGCTGTACTCCAAGAAAATGGCGAGATTGGATCTGACACGACGAACCCTATACCCGGATACTGGACCGCACTAGAGAGGATCCTTTTGAGTTGGGTCGGGTTATTCCGATAATGACTTGCGCAGCAGAGACGAGGCAGGCCTTCACTACAAAAATAGAGTAGAAGTTGAAAGTGGCAGAGTACAACAAGGAAAGACATATGTTTGGAATCACATACAACGATAGGCGAGTCAGGGAACAGACCCAAACGCAGGATGTGTTGGAAAAACTTCACTTAGTCCTTTAGTCTGGTAGACCGTTGGTGCACTAGAACTCTCTCAACCACCTTTCTCCATGATCCAACCTTCTCTGTTTCTGCTTTTCGAAGGACTTCACTCAAACTTAGCCCTGCGGCTGAGAAGGGGGAGTAGGATGATGAGGATGAGGAGGATGAGGAGGATGAGGAGGATGAGGAGGATGAGGAGGATGAGGAGGATGAGGAGGATGAGGAGGATGAGGAGGATGGGGAGGGGAAGGATGAGGAAAATGAGGAGGATGAGGAGGATGAGGAGGATGAGGAGGATGAGGATGAGGGGGGAGAATGAGGGGTGATGAGAAGGATGAGAAGGATGAGGAGGGGAGGATGATGAAGATGAGGAAGACGAGGCTGAAGAGTATGAGGAAGATGATGATGAGAAGGATGAGAAGGATGAGAAGGATGAGGAGTGGAGGATGAGGAGGGTAGGGAGGATGAGGAGAAGGATGAGGAGGAAGATTAGGATGATGTGGATGAGGAGGATGGGAAGATGAGGCTGAGGAGGGGGAGGATGAGGAGGATGAGGCGGATGAGGACGAGGAAGAAGAGGGCGATGATGGACGTTGTCTACAATTCCTGACACAAAATTGAAAATGCGAAGACGCCGTAAATAAAACAACTCGCGTAATGATCGGTGCGTGCTTCGGAGAACCACGTTCCTTTTGTTCAATAAAATACTTACTATCCAGCGTATCTGAAGGAATGTGTCAGTGACAATTCAATTCAGAAATGTCGCCTGCACGCGTTCAGTGACTCCCGTTCGATTCAACCGCGCATATCATACGCCATTATGAAACAAGCATTCCCACGATATCACTCCACGATTTGATCAGGGCGAGGTTCACGAATGTGCAGCTCGTCTCAACGCGATAGGTCGAGGCTAGAATTATATCTGGCCTCGACATCCGCGCGCAGATACAGTGCATTCCCAGCGACACTGTGCCGCGACATAATCAGATATTTACCTCCCCCCCTCATCTCGCCGGTGATATCGATTCTGCAACGGCCTTCCCGTCCTTCCCACTATCTGATTATGATAGCACGCCGTGGGAATGGGGTGGGGTGTTTTAAGGTCGCCCCAACCGCCTGTGCTAGTAGTACCTGGGACTATTACGTACATGACGGGGCGCTGTGTGAAACGCAAGCCAGCACACCGTCCCCTATACCTACAGTTTGACCGTTCAGCTCGTCTCATCTCACCCCACTCCACCTCACCGCATCGCCTCTCATCTCACCTCACTCCACCTCAGCTCACCGCATCGCATCTCATTTCCCCTCACCTCATTTCAATTCAACCCATTTCATCTCACCACACCACCTCCCCTCACCTCACCCCACCTCACCTCACCTCATTTCACGTCACCTCACCTCATCACATCTCACCTTCTCCCGCCTCACCTCACCTTCTCCCGCCTCACCTCATCTCATCCCACCTCACCTCATCTCACCTCACCTCACCTCATCTCAACTCACCTCATCTCACCTCACCTCACCTCATTTCACCTCATCTCAATTCACCTCACCTCACCACACCTCACCTTCTCCCGCCTCACCTCATCTCATCCCACCTCACCGCATCTCATCTCACCTTCTCCAACCTTACCTCCCCTCACCCCATCTCATCCCACTACACCTCATCTCACCTCATCCCATTCCATCTTACCTCATCTCACCTCATACGAATCCATGGATCAGGCTCGGGCTCCAGTTTGTAGTTAATAGTCGCCGGACTTATAAAGGGTTGTTGGCTTGACAAGTAGAGAGTGTACTCACAGAGAAACTGGGGCCAAAAGCTTGTTTCTAGATGCCTGTGATGTGATAGGTACAGAGTATATTCACCGAGAAACTGGGGCCAAACGCTGGTTTCCATAGATGCCCGTGGTATCAGAACGGGTAAGGGAAATGAACGAGGCCTAAGCCCGAGCCTAAGCCGTCACTTCGTAAACGACCATAGTCCGGTTGGCCAGTTGAAGAAAACAAACAGTGTCACACCGTTTCCTGTGGTATAGCAGTTTCCTCCCAATCGGGGTTTTGCCAGCGAGAGGTCACACTGAACATTAACGACACGACGAACGCCACTGAATCAGACGATTTTCAGAATAGCCATCGAAAGATATATGGGATGATGACGTGGCGTTTATTTTAGGTCTTTTTGTTGTTGTGGGTTAGGGTGCAACTTGAAGTGGACTATATACGAAGCGTGATGGGAGCCTTTGGCAGATTGGCGGCCGAGTCCAAATCGAAGACTGGCTCGTTGAAAATGTAGGTCGGATCCCGAACCGCCCCCCTTCCCTTGCATTGAGAAAACAAGGATGGCGGTCTCTTCACAAGGCGAATCAGACCGAGAGGGGGACGGGAGAAGGGGGTAGAACCCCCCCCCTCCCAGACGAGGCATAAGCCCCCCTGGCAGCCAAGCTGTCGGGCCAGGAAACAGTTAAAGACCCCCCACAGCTATAAGACGACGGACAAGCGTCAAGGTCACAGCAGGGGGAGGGAGAGGGAAGAGCGATGGCTCGCATGCAACGCTGAACTTCCAGAATCGTGTAATCAAATCTCGTGTTCGTTCAAGCTGTTGGATGCTCGGCTTTGTACAACCCCCCAGCTCAGCTCAGCTCAGCTCAGCTCAGCTCAGCTCAGCTCAGCTCAGCTCAGCCCAGCTCAGCCCAGCCCAGCTCAGCTCAGCTCAGCTCAGCTCAACTCAGCTCAGCTCAGCTCAGCCCAGCTCAGCTCAGCTCAGCTCAGCTCAGCTCAGCTCAGCTCAGCTCAGCTCAGCTCAGCTCAGCTCAGCTCAGCTCAGCTCAGCTCAGCTCACCTCACCTCACCTCATCGCAGCTCAACTCATCGTTACAGCTAAACCCGGCTCAGTTCAGTTAATAACTCAACTAAGCTCAAACTATCTCAACTCCACTCCACTGAGCTCAACTCAACTCTGACCCATCTCGGCTCAACTCACGACCGGGTCTAAAGCCTCCAGTCGAATCGAGTCCCCGCGCCTCCGTGAAAAAGGTGGGTATACCGGTACACGGGCCTGAGACGGAGCCAGACTGACTGGCACTCGACGTCCCCACGACCACATCCCAACTGCTCGGGTCCAGATGTGGACGTTACAGTGTCACCCCCCCCCCCCGCCTCTGTCATAATTAGATAACCGGTCGGAATATTTCTGGCGCTAGCGTCGCAGAGGCTGACCTTCGGCGGTACGCGCATGCGGCGTCTGGACTCGCGTGCATGGGATCGGGCGGAGGATCAGGATCGAGGCGCGTGCGGATGAAGGGCAAGGTCTCCAGATTGCCGGGGTTGCTCTTTCGTTCGACTGGCGAGACGAGGAGGGGGGAATGGGAGAGGAGGGGGGGGGGACTCCGAGAGGTCAGGAAGAGACAAAGACAGCCGTCTTCACGGGTGACGTCCCTGGTGATGTCACGGCAACGCGAATTTGCACTGCCACCAAGACATCTTACACTTTTGTTGTGGCCAACTATCTCCTTCGTGATCAACATTCCGCGCCTCCACATGAAATCCCCAAATCGGCTGATCTCGAAACGCAGCTGCACTACCTGCGGTCTCGTTTCAAGCGCGGATTTGCACTTGAATACAGCGACAAACGCAAGGCTCCGTATCCCGGAGATGTAGGCTTGAAGTGGTGATGCTCGCTCTTGATTGCTGCTGGCATTGATCGCGTCTCGGGCGTTGCCAAGAAATCAGCACACTCAAATACCCAAAGAAGAGACAGCAACAGACAGGGCGAGGTGAACGAGAGCTATTAAACAACAACAGAGGAGAAGACCGGAAGAGACAAAGTGACCGCATCCCTCACAGTTATCCCCCAAAAGCGGACTTAGTCACTACTGTCTGGTTCCCGATAGTACTGCCACCGAACTTAACCCCAAAAATCCTAGTGAATCTCGTGTTATTCTAATCGGCAAACCAGTTTGCAACATTTTGAGCACAATCATTCTATACGTCCACAGTGCAGCGTGTGAATTTCACATTTCGATTTCATCTTTAATGACTTTATGGCACGGCGTTTAACCTTCTCATCTGGCCGCGAGATCGAAAATGTCGACACGCCGTTGGTATTTCCCGTGCAGGGTTAGGGGAAGGGGGAAGGGGAGGGTAGGGAGGAGGGGGAGGGGGAGAGAACGGTCTAAATGCAAGCACACTGTGACTGTGCCGACGTCACACTTCGATTTTCACACACAAAAGAAGGTGTCGGTGATTAGGCGTGGGCGAGGTTGTGCGGGCACGATAAGGCGATGTGTGCTCCTTCTGCGGAGCAGCGTACGTTTGTACGCAAATGAATTTAATGCTACCTCGCCTAGAAAATAAGCATGAAATAAATGTCGGCAATCTTTTGCCTAATGCAAAGCGATGATGATTACTCCTATACTGCAGCAGTAGTAACCATGGTTTACCTAATGGCTGTACATGTGTGCTAAAGCCAAACGGATCTACCACGGCATCCGTCCAGCTGGATTTAAAGCCCCTACACAACACTGGTAAGATCGAAAAGCAGAAAATAATGTTCACAGATTTACATGAAACTTATACAGTTTGAAGATGGTTATAGTAGAAACCTCGCACTGAAATATTTCTGCCTAAAATGTTGTATTTTGGGAGAAATTAGTAAAAGAAATAGTTCACGTCTCACCGATATCTAAACTATATTTTTCGGAACAGTATGCGTTGAATGCTGCATTTTCGCGAAACAAATGAAGCAATTTTCACGATTTTCTCGAGACTCGGTTGGCGGATTGAGCTGAAATTTTCACAGGTGTGCTATTTCATGCATATGTTGGATCAGACAACGTATGGATGCTATTCTTTGACCTCGACCACTGTTGTGTTGGGGCTTTAAGGGTACACTGAGGCTGAGTGGGGTGTTGTAGGGGAGCTGCCTTGACGTGGCCTCGACCGAGTCCCCGACGGAAAGGGAAAGGTGAAGCGATTGAACGGCCACCGATTTATTATTTAGGCCAGCCCCGAGGTGCGGTACAACGGTTAAACTAAAGGCAGTGCCGGCCAACTTGGCTGACACAAAAGGACACAGAAGAAAGTCCACTCGGGAAAAGCTAAGACAAAGGAAAGAATTCCTACACTCCAAAGACCAAAGGGGGGGGGCAAGATCAAAGTCCCTAAAGACCATTTGCACAAATCCAAATTTCGACCAAATCCAAATCCAAATTTGGTTAAAGTAACTTACTCAAGTGGAAGTAAAAATACAACCAGTATCAGACATGCAGTGAACTTTTAGCGCTTGGAATGCTGCCGTTTACATGAAAAGTGGATTTTTGTATGAATTTCCAACGGTCGTTTTAAAACGACTTCTGGAGAAAACAACAACATGCTTTCCAGCCTTAAAGCCCCTACACACCATTTTACACAGATCCAACATTGTCCATTCGCAATTACCGACGACTGTTTCGAGATTTACTCGCAATTTTGAGGTTTAAACGCACAGGGACGCTATTGAAAATTCTGCTAGGTGCATTTTACGATCCTGGAAGCTGACACAGTTTGATACAAAAAAAATGAGCCAGTTTTTTTCACCATTTCTCGCGACATGGTTGACGGATTGAGCTGAAACTTTCACAGGTGTGTTATTTCATGCATATGCTGGATTAGACAAAGTATGGACGCGTTTCTAAGACCTTTACCAATGGTGTGTAGGAGCTTTAAAAGGTTTTAAGGCCAAATACTACATTGGTAAGGGTCAAAAGATTGCCACAGTTTGTGTGTTAAACCATTAAACATCCCCAAAAAGCAATCCTGCGAAGGTTTTAGCTCAAATGGTGATCTGAGAAAGTGGAAAAAGGTACAAAACCGTCACGGTTTTTGCACCATTCTGTAGTGTAAGAAATCATTTATGACTTGCGAGTAATAAACTATTTGTCGATGTTTGAGTGAAGATTTCTAGGGAAGTACAGCATCCCAGACCGTAAGATTTCAACATGAGGATTCTATCATGACCATCTACAAACTGTGTAAATTAGAAGGAAATCTGATGACATCGATGTTTCCCGATCTTCCCAATGTTGTATTAACACACATTTTGATGAGCGGCTCTAGTCCGCCCTATTCCAACATGGCGGCGCAGGGTGAACGATGAGTTGACAAAAAAAGGACAGAAAGGAAACCAATTACCACAGAACGCCAAACCCGCTCCGTCCAAGTTACCATTCACCTGCGTTTTCCCGACCGTCCACGCCAGAATATATGCCCTCAACGTCGAAGGACACATAATATGCATCCGTTATCACATCGGAATACATAATATCCATTTTGGTTTTATATTTTTTAGGTTCCTATTATTCACTAACACTACCAGTACATCCTACACCGAGTAATCCGAGTCATTACTCTTTCATTAGATTGATTATCGTTTTCGCTCAAAAACCAGACGTGGTCATTATTCCCAAGGGGGCATAATTACAGGAATTATTTACGGCGGTTGGCGGATCGGACGCGCGCGCGCGGACAAGGAACCGTCCGTAAGTGAGCGCGGGTGGGCCCAGCGCTGCCTATTATACAAAAGACGCGCATTTTTTTTCCGCAAGCGATGGTTCCGGAAGCGCTATTATTCGTCGCACGAGGTCCGGTTTTTCTCCCGTATCGCTCGCTATCTAACACGCCTGGACACGCCCGACTCAGGAAAAGTCTGCTTCACCTTGTGGCTAACTATCTTTTGAAATAGAAAGATGTCCTAGTGGTGAATACAAGCCACAATGTTCAACTGTTGTAGGTAGTTGAACTATACATGTCATAAAAAAATACACCAAAACGGCTCCGTAGAAATCGCAACCAGTAACGATGTCTCCAAATCGCTCGTATTATGAATAATTTTATATTATATGAGCAATAACCGTTCTGGTAATGCATACCTTCTCTATAATTGTGTATTATAATCGGCCTTCTGGGAGTTCAGAGTTAAATGATGCGATTCTAGAACCCCCCCCCCCTTCGTACAAGTTATGGTTTGCAGACTAGAGTACACAAGTATATAGCCCTTTGTCCTATAATTATGTACTTTGATCACGCAGCGCGTAATTCGACGTAAAGAACCGCTTTGCAGTGATGTCGCGATGATGATGTAGCGCTATCTGGAGTTTCACGCCCCATTGACATGAGGAGAGACAGAGAGGGGGAGAGAGGGAGAGAGAGAGAGGAGGGAGTAGAGAGAGAGGGAGAGAGAGGGAGAGGGAGATGGAGAGGGAGAGAGAGAGAGAGGGAGAGATAGTGGAGGGAGTAGAGAGAGAGGGAGAGAGAGGGAGAGGGAGATGGAGAGGGAGAGAGAGAGAGAGGAGGGAGTAGAGAGAGAGAGGGAGAGAGAGGGAGAGGGAGATGGAGAGGGAGAGAGAGAGAGAGGGAGAGATAGTGGAGGGAGTAGAGAGAGAGGGAGAGAGAGGGAGAGGGAGAGGGAGAGGGAGAGGGAGGAGAGAGAGGGAGAGAGAGAGGTAGAGATAGATGGAGAGAGAGAGGGAGAGAGAGGGAGAGAGAGGGAGAGGGAGAGGAGAGAGAGAGTGAGACAGAGAAAGGGAGAGGGAGGGAGAGGGGGAGGGGAGGGAAAGAGAGAGAGAGAGAAGGAAGAGAGGGAGGGAGAGAGATGAGGGAGAGAGAGGAGAGGGGAGAGGGTAAGAGAGAGAATGGAGAGAGGGTGGGAGAGAAAGGAAGAGAGGGAGAGAGGCGGTGAGAGAGGAAATGATGAAGAAGACTGAAAAAAAATCTGATATCCTAAATCAACTCTCCAATTATACAAGAAAAACCACACGTGAAATTATCAGCTTATAACGCCTCAGCGTACAGACGTGGCAAAACGTCACCTCGGCTATTTTTGGTCGCACACTGTCAATTAGGAAAGCTTCTCACATCCGTGGTCCGCACCATATCCTTATTTATCCATTGACCTCGGCCGCACGGAATCTATTCGCCGGTCAAAACTCCGAAGCTGTCACGATACTCAAAATCACACCAGGATACCTTTCTAGTCAGAAGCTATTACGATCCCGTATTAATTACCCCCGAAATAACATGTTTTATTTACCTTTCCATATATCAAAATTTAGTGGGCCTGACGTTTCGATCCTAGCAGGACCTTCCCTTTGAGCAAGGTCCTTCTATAGGATTAAAACGTCAGTCCCATTTGCATTTTGGTAATTTTAGTCAGTAAGCAGTTTGCAACATTTGTGAATATCATTTCAACCTTTCCATATAGGTACATGTCCCATGCAGTCAAGTTGTCAGAATTATGGATATTTTCTTACGACCTCATTATCATTATGAAGATTACAATAAAAAAACAAATACAATACACAGTGGACAATCAATCAAATTGCCCGTGATGGTCCGGCCAGGCGAGAAGGTCTGGTCATCAGGCGAGAAATCATTTCAAATGTGCCCTTGACAGTGCCAGGAAATATACAAACGATTTTCTTAAATAAGACTTAAGGCTTTGCATGATGGGTGAATCAATATAGGAAGGTTTGCGGTGACACCATGTATCAGGTCTCTTAAAGGAAGAGGTGTGGTTCTGAAAAGAACCTGAGTGGTGACTCGACATTTCGACCAGTATGCTCTGGCCGACCAGTATGCTCTCCTGATGACGACCAGAGCATACTGGTCGAAACGTCGAGTTACCACTCAGGTTCTTTTCAGAACCAAACCTCTTCCTTTAAGAGACCTAATGCATGGTGTCACCGCAAACCTTCCTATATTGAATGATTTTCTTGTTTCAAATCATTTAAAAGAACCGACAAAATGGAACCGGGTATCTGAAATCCGGCAGATTAACGGGTACCCGGTCCCATTTTGTCGGTTCTATTACCCGGTGAAAATACCGGGTACCCGTTTATCTCCGGGCCGGGTTTCGGGTACCCGGTTCGTTAAGTGAACCCCGGCCGTATAGAAGCGACGCAATTTTGAACGCGTGCAGACAAACGATCGGGCCCAACGACAATTGCGCCGACAACGATGGATGGCGCCAGGGTGCGTTACACACACACACACACAAACAACAAGCCAGGAGGCATTATACAAGGAACGCAAAGAGCCCCGTCCGTAATGACGTACAGACTCACCCCGCCCCTAGTGCAAGTCCGTCTCTGCCTCCGTCCGCTCCCGGAAACAGCCGCCGACGTGATTCATCGGGCTGTCCCGATGAACGGACGGCCTACCCACGCTGGTGCGACGGACGCGCCCCGCAGACTCGAAGACTCCGTGCGACTTAATACTCTCGACCCAAACGTCCCCATCCTCCCCCATCCTCCGACGACCGAAGACGGAAAAAAAAAACTAAAGGCGGCAGTAGCAGCAGCAATGACCGCCAACCATGCAGGCCCTATTATACACGCATATTCAACCGTGGACTCTTTCCAGTCGATAGAGAGAGAGAAAAAAAGCCTACAGACGGCTTGCATCGTTGCTTATCTTAGATTATCGGGGAAGATATCAACGCCGTGGCATGAGCCGTGTGCCTTTATTCGTGGCGCTATTTCGGCGCCCGAACCAGATTCGAATTGGGTCGTGCGGCCGAATTTATAATGTGGGGCGGAGTTCAGGGTCTCGGCTGGAACACAATAAGATGAAAAAGAAGAAGAAGAAGTAGAAGAAGAAGAAGAAGAAGAAGAAGAAGAAGAAGATGAATATACATGACAATGAACAGAATAAACAGAAATATACAAGTTTAAACCAGTAAAAGAGTTGTGTTTGAAATTAAGGAGGTTTGGGGGTTTTAGCTGAACACAGAGGTATTACACCATGTCTCGCAAGAGCGAGCTGCTGTCTCCGGCAAAGGTCCCGCACCAAAAGAAGAAGAAGAAGAAGATGAAGAAGAAGAAGAAGAAGAAGACTTTTTTTCAAAAGGAGAACTTTATTTTTTATTCTTTTGAAAAATAACCGAAACAAAAAAAACCAAAATAAACAATATTTATAAGACTTGAAAATAATAAACTAAATAAATGAATATAACAAAATTAAACAATAAACATAGGAGAAAATCATATGTATAATAGCGAAACATAATATATATGAGAGATGTTTTGTAATACAAAACAAAGTCAGTTAAAGGGGAGTTGTAATCGAAAATAAACCGGTGACGCGACAGATCTTTCCAGGAGCAGAGGTATAACACCATGTCTCGCTTACGAAGAAGAAGAAGACTTGACTTTTCAAAGGAAAACTTTATTTTCCAAATGAAACACAAAATACAGTTGACAAATATATACAGGAACAAATAATATAAAACAAAAAAGGGGAAAAACAATCATACAATTGGAAAAACAAAAAACACGGTATATTACAAAATGAAAACGAAAACATTCAATGAGAGGTGAAGGGAAAGAGAGGTGTAAGGAGAGGAAGGGAGAGAGGGGGAAGAAGAAGAAGAAGACTTTTTTTTTGACTGTTCAAAGGAAAACTTTATTTTCCAAATGAAACACAAAATACAGTTGACAAATATATACAGGAACAAATAATATAAAATAAAAACAAGAAGAAGAAGAAGAAGGAGAACAAGAAGAAGAAAAAGAACAAGAAAAAAACACAGAAGAACAAAAAGAAAAAAACAAACAAAACAACAACAACAACAGCAATAACAAAAACCACAACAACAGCAACTAACCAGGATTTCGAGCTGAACGCCTCCGCCGAACAGCTTAAAGGCGATTTAAAGACAAAATCAAATCTCCCTATTAAAAGAGGTTTTGCCCCTGCTCGACGTGACAAACACTGGATGGTCAGAGCTTTGCCCGGTGCCTGATAAAAATATTTCAGGCAGCTCGGGCGGGATTTAAACCCGCGACTGTTATCAGTCGCCGGGCAAAGCACTGAGCACTCAGTGTTTACCACGTCGAGTAAGGGCGAAACCTCTTTGAATTACATTCTCCTCGACGCAAACATCACGTTATATCTAAAATCTCCCTATATTGCTTTTTATTTTGCTTTTCCCGGTTTGTAATCTTTGAAGTTATCTTAAACTGATACGACGAATAAACAGCGTCTTTGGGGCTAATAATATCAGATAGTTATACAGAGGTCAACACTTCTCCTCGTTCGACTCCCGTCATTATGGATTAGACACCAAAAGACCGCGAAATCTAGCCCAAGGACGAGGGGACAAAATCTGACGGATGAGACAATGAATGCGGTGGTTGGAGATGCGGGCACTTGAAGGAAAGGTGAATGAGGTCTTCCTCCCACGCTGTCCATGCACGAATGAATGAATGAATAAATGAATGGGTCGATTCTAAAACCCTCATAAAATAGCTCTGCTTTCCCAGTATTTGACTTAGTTTGTTTTTCTCATGATTGTTTCAGCAATAATTTCTTCCAAATTTATGTGCTGTCATTATCGTTTAGCGTTTGACTGTTCATTTCCGACCCGTCTGTCCGTTTGTCTGTTCACGTACTTCCGTCCTGTCTGTCCGTTTGTCCGTCCGTTTGTTTTCGTCTTTGTTCCTGTTTTGTAATAAGGCACTTCATGCTTATTTTCCCTCTATCTTTTGCACAATTATTTTATGGTAATGTTTGTAAATATCTTTCCGCTTTATATATAGGCTACGTTCAGCTGTTCCCGTGAAGCACGGAAATAAAACTCAGTGAGCTTGAATTGCAATGAATTGAATTGAAACGAAAGAATGAAATAATACCTCCGATTTTCTTGCTGCGCTAAAAGGCGAGCGATCTATACGAGGGAGTTGAAGATTGGTTACTCATCGGTGCGGAGCTGGCGGTGGTGGTTGGCTACGAATCCTCCGTTCCCGCAGCCTCGGCCTCATTACCGCGGACAGGAATGATGTACGGCCGCCGCCCGATGGAAGCGTAAGCGAGCCGTGCATTTGCACGTAAATAGACCACGCGGTGTGCACGCGTCCCAGAAACGGCCGCTGCAAGATCGGACGAGCAAACAAACCCTGGTCGCGGACACGCTTCGGAAAGTCCTTCAGCCGAGCCCTACATGCATACATTTGCCCCCCCCCCTCCCACCTGTTCAAATCGAGAGCTATTAATTGACGAATCCTTTCAATTGTACATCCATCTAAACCGACCTCCCCCCTTTTTTTTAAACGAATGTTATCTGCTATTGCAAATGTTAGCATCTGATATCAACGTCGGTCAAACTCGTGCACGAACCGCACAATCCAAATACTGCATGCGCCCAACGCGATGCTATAGCGCAGACGTTGCGTGTTATCTATAGCATCGTTCGAAGAACAGGGTCATGTACGGTGAACTCGGTACGATATCTGAGCTCCGTTTGAACAACATCATTTGATGTTAGATAAAGGCAAGGAGGTTTGCAACCACCGTGTGGGAACGTAAAGGTGAATGCCGTGACGACAGAAAAGTAGGCCTGTATACATGCAGAATAATCTCTTTCGACGAGTATAGCTCTGATAGGTGTTCGTAACTCAACCCCCCTCCCCAGACAGTGTGAACCTTGCCCGTCGTCAGGAGATACTGTATAGGTATCTCAAAGTCAAAGGGAGGGTACACCATTATACGACGGTCACAGAATTGTATCCATGGGACTACTTCGATCAAACTCAAGCGTCTACGTAAAATAACCCGCCGTATGTACGTTTCTGCTCAATCCGTCAACCGTGAGAAAAACCGTGGACACGAAATTAAACGCTAACTTTGTTCAGACATAGAGGGCGGTTTTTGTAAAAGAAATTTGTTCCAACGATCGTTCCACGGAGCGATCGTTGGAAATTCAACAGATTTTCTCTTTTCTCGAAAACGGAAGATTGTCGAGAGCTAAAAATGTCACGGAATGTCTGATACCATTACCAACTTCCTCATGAGTGAGTCACTTCTAAAAAATTAATTTGGAATGGCCGGAAATTGGCCACTTTGCAAAAAAAACTAACGGTGTGTCCTCCCCTTTAAATTCACGCAGAAGAGATTGGAGCGGGCACGAGCTAACGGGAAAGCCTCCGACGACGCAAAGCGGAGGAGAATCAATTGGAGCGCACGGCAGCTACACAATGCGGGTCGCTGAAATTGATTTAAAAGAAAAACCTCCTCATCGTCTGCGATTATAAAAAAAAAATGGATTGGGCTCAAAATTTAATATAGCGCCTTAGGGTCTCATTCCATAAACTGTGGCCCAAATACAGGACCTTTGAGATACCACCACCGTGTCTATTCTCTGTCATGGTTGACGCTGAGATAGTAATTGATTTTCGCCCGATGTGTTTCTCGTGTGTAACATCCTCGCTGTAGACTGGCAGCGCAGGCCTTGACACAGATATAATGCGCGGCATTCGAACTCCGCAGGATACACCCACGTGGTATAATCAGTTGGAATGCTAGACCACGGCCGTGTGCTAGGCTGGAGCATATGGATACATTGAACGCTATGGTGTACCGTTAAACGAAATATATCCACCATTTGAAGGCCTAATACAACATTGGGATAATCAGAAAACATCGCTGTCCACAGATTTCCTAATACAACATTGGGATAATCAGAAAACATCGATGTCCACAGATTTCCTTCTAATCTACACAGTTTGTAGATGGTCATGGTAGAATCATCTGGGATGCTGTACTTCCCTAGAAATCTTCACTCAAACTTCGACAAATAGTTTCTTACACTACAGAATGGTGCAAAAAACCATGACGGATTTTTACCATTTTCCACTTTCTCAGATCACCATTTGAGCTAAAACCTACACAGGATTGCTTTTTGGGATGTTTAATGGTTTAATACACAAACTGTGGCAATCGTTTGACCTTTACCAATGTTGTATAGGGCCTTTAAAGAAACGTATCAATTTAACGAAAAATATTCATTTAACTGAACGTATCAAATTAACTTTACAATTCCGTTTAACTAAACATCCATTTTATGTAAACGTAACCATTGATGTAAACGTGTCATTCATGTCATTCGTACCCATGCATGTAAACTTAGTCATTCATGTAAACGTATCATGCATGTAAACATATCCATTTATGTAAAGGTGTCCATGCATGTAAACGTATCCATGCATGTAAACGTATCCATGCATGTAAACGTATCCATGCATGTAAACGTCTCAATTTATGTAAACGTATCCATTCATGCAAACGTATCCATTTATGTAAACGTATCTATTTATGTATACGTATCCATTTATATAAACGTATCCATTATGTAAACGTATCCATTTATGTAAACGTATCCATTTCGTATCCATTATGTAAACGTATCCATTTATGTAAACGTATCCATTACGTAAACGTGTCATCTATGTATAACGTACACATGTATGTAAGCATCCATTTATGTAAACGTATCCATGCATGTAAACGTATCCATGCATGTAAACGTTCCATTTAGTTAAACGTATCACGTTAACTAAATATACCCGTACTGCAAACCTATGCGCATTAAACATTTATTAGTTCAATTTCACACTACTAAACATATCTAACCAAGGCAACCGAAATATCTTATTGCGGTAACCATTCAAATACTGGCCAAATAAAATGATACTCATTGGTTGCCATTGGAAAACGTAGGACCCTATTGGTAATTGTTAAGTACACGTTAATGTTGTTCCATTACCTTGTTAAGTCGAACGAATAGTTGTGAGAAAAAACTGGTAGGCCTCCGCCAAACTACCTCATGTATCCTTGTCCAATAACCATGCAACTCAATGTCGCTGATAGCGAATTTCCCAAGAGGGAAACAGCGCCAATACGACGAAGATAATACCCCGTGGGAACATGCTTCGTCGCCTCTTTGCTTTTTCAATCGGCGCCAGTCCACTTCAACTCAATGTTTACGCGCACAAAAGGCATGGAATTTTAGCTCAGTCCCCTATCTCCAAACCATGAACGATTTCTCGTGCCCGATTGGAATAATGTGAACTCGCTATCACATCCTATACATCATTTTAGTGTCTAACCTCACAATGGGGGGTGAAATATGAACGCTGCTTGCATATTTCCATGATTGAGCATTGCCCGTCCTACATCCGAATGGCACATTCGATCATCGAACCCGATTGTGCGACGACGTCAGTTAGTCCTCTTGTTAAAAAGATCATCGGTTGGGTATCAGATGATTTGACCCGTCCGATGTCGTTTCCACCGGATAGCCATCGTGAATTGTTCACCTCAGAGTCCAGTACAATCGGCTTTCTACGTGGCCGCACCGATGGCGAATCAAGTGGAGGGACTTGTCGAGTCTACCAATCCACGCAACCCTGAACTCGGCCGTCCGGTTCACGGCGGAGAGGGCGTGGCGTGACCGCACCGCGTGAGATATCCCACGGTGTGAGTGCGGTATCTACGGTATCTCATGCACGCTGCTATTACACCCTACACTTCTGTCATACATACTACCCGCAGGAGAGCTCGCTACCAGTTGTGTCTTCGCCATGAGCAAGCCGATCGCACCCTCTTTAGGTCTACCCAACAAAACAAAAACTAGTCTATGGACCTGGTTCAAACTCGGGTTTCTTTCCCCGTTACAGAAAAGAAACAACCCTGAAAAATGGTTTGTCGGCAAAATGTAAAGATTTCTTATCCTGGTCCGTGTCCAGTAATCACCTCGAGGCTCCAGTCAGAAGTGGGAAGAGATGTCGGACTAGGGGGCGGGGGGGGAGGCTATTCCAGGAAGAGGTATCAAGTCAGGGGTGCTGACTTGCAAATTCCAGGGACCTTGACACGGCGTATCCCGTGAGTATGGGTTCCATGTCGTAAAGGGCAAAACAATATAGGCCTATTCCCTCTGCGAAATCCAACCGCTCAATCTGTGGTCGAGCCAACGCCAATTTCGGCATCGACTGCCCGAATTCAACGACATTCAATCGGCCTATCAAGTACGAGATCCACATTCCGGGGTCGTGGTTCTAGAAAACAAATGTATATCTCGAAAGCACACCATCTCAAAACACACGATTCTAAGGTCGAACTGCTCTTGAAAGACAAGAAACGGTTTCATATACGTTTTGCGTGGTAATAAAAACCCACACACTGACTGACATCCACGATTATAGTTCATTCGCATTGCGCGCCGGACTTCCGAATAGACGGGTCTTTCGAAGAAAATTGCAATCCATTCCCGCCTAGTCTCCGGGGGAGAACGGAGGCTGCGGGCAGGTTTCCCCGAAACACCGGTACTTATAGGCCGACTAGGCCGGCATCTGTACCGCCCGTTACTGTCATTCGATCTGCGGCATGCGCGGCCGACAGCCGAGAACTCCTTCGTCAACTTACACCGCCGACAGAGATTTCTTCCCGGAATTTGTCTCATATATAAAAGGTTCGGGGCGTCACTGGGTGATAAGTCGCGCAATATTATTCACAACCATGAGCCAAAGCGAAACAGGCCAGACAATTCCTGGAACTGACTGCCCAAACACGCTCATGTTATAGAACCGCACGCGGGACGCGCCGCTAATCTTCACCGTTGGTGGCGCACTGTATGAGAGCGATGACGTCATCGAGGCAAAACAAAAAGCAACAACGCGACCCAGACGGTTTCACCGTCGGCTGCGCGGCGGGATGGCGAAATTATACACGACACGGGCCATTACTAAAATGTGCACCAGTGAAGTTCCACTGTGTGCTGTGCCGGTCGGTGTTTGGGGAAAAAAAAGTGCGTTGACCCCGCCAGTCTGGCCGTTCGAGCCTCGATCACCATGGCTCCCTGCGGCGACCGACTGCATGGCTGGTACCCGGTAGCTGGACTGAACGGCGGATTACAATGCCTACAACGCTTCGGGGACCACCGACGCTGAGCCTACCATTCCCGCTGGTAACCGTCACAGAATGCCATACCAAAGCGGTACACAGAAAGAGAAAGATCCCGCATGTAATTCGACAGCGCGTGCATCCCAAACCCCCTCCACGTCAGCCTTCTTCCAAGTCAGCCGTGATTAAAAAAAAGTCCCTCCTCGGATGTCGACAATACACGTCTGAGCGCAGGTGTGGCGCGGCAACACCAATACACGGGCGGCATCGCTTACCACGTGACGTCATCGTTATATGCGTAGGTTTTGGTATGCGAACGCCCACTCTCACACATACAGGAAACTCGGCATGCTTCCATATCGGCGTTTCCATAAAACTCTGTGTGAACATTTAAAAATTGGCCAAGAAAACTTGGACTGGACCGGGACGTGAACCCGAGACCTCTGGATTAACGTAGCAGTGCTTTTCCATCTGAGCTATCCATTTCCTTAGATGGTGGCCTTCCCAAATAGTCAACTAGTCTTTGCCAGGGTGGGGGCGCCAGTCAGAAGCATTCAACCATTGATCTATCCAGCCCTTAGATGGTGGCCTTCCCAAATAGTCAACTAGTCTTTGCCAGGGTGGGGGCACTAGTCAGAAGTATTCAACCATTGAGCTATCAAGCCCTTAGATGGTGGCCTTCCCAAATAGTCAACCAGTCTTTGCCGGGTGGGGGCGTTAATTTGATATAAAAACTGAAGAACGAAGATAAATGAAGCTGAAGATAACAACATCGGTTGGCCTATCGGATCGGAATGTACATACAATGTACATACCATAAGAAGAAAACAAAAACCCGTGCTAGATTGCATACAAACGTTTGGCCGGCAATGTCTTATCAACAGTAATAGATTGTTCGATGAATCCCCGATTTCATAGTCCGTCTTTTAAAATTGTTGGTCGAAAACCAATCGCAGACTGCTAAAATTTCTGCCAGAACATCTTCGAGATTTGCAATTTGGTCATAAAAAAAAAAATCAGTGAGCGATTCTCAACGTCACTTTCAGGCCGTTTCTGATATTGAGGGTCAACTAAGTGGCAGCGACATAATTCTGCCCAACACTCTCTTTCTGTTTCTGCCAGACATCGTTCGAGTGCATCGTCACAAAGTTCGCGCCAGTTAGAGTTGGGTCGCCATATTCACTTCGGTTTTGGCGCGAAGCCAGTCGACGCGCTCAATCGAGTCGGATTAATTGCTGCTATAGCTAGGCCTGTGGACGGTGTTTACATCGAACGAATAAAAAAAAAAAACAAGTCGGGATGCTCAAGTCACGAGCGAGCGAAGGCTGCTATATCGAAATACAGGCATCGATTGTAAGGCAGGGGGGAGAGAACCAATTTATGCGGGATTACGAAAGAGCGAGATAATGCTTTTTTTTCGTTTTATTATTTTTTTTATAAAGGCGGTGACGTGCATTTTGGATGAGGGAGAAAAGAATGAGAGGCGAAGAAATCGTGACTGAGTAATGGGCGGGTACCTTGCTTCGGTCACGATCCAAGGGGTCGGAACATCAATGGTGGGATTGTGCTTACACTTAGTAAGGAGGGGGTGGGGTAAGAGGGGGACAGGAGTGGAGGGAAGGGGAGGAGAGAGGAGGGTTGGGAAGAGTTTGGAAGGGATGGGAAGGGAACGGAACGGAATGGAATGGAATGGAATGGAATGGAAGGGAAGGGAAGGGAAGGGAAGGGAAGGGAAGGGAAGGGAAGGGAAGGGAAGGGAAGGGAAGGGAAGGGAAGGGAAGGGAAGGGAAGGGAAGGGAAGGGAAGGGAAGGGAAGGGAAGGGAAGGGAAGGGAAGGGAAGGGAAGGGAAGGGAAGGGAAGGGAAGGGAAGGGAAGGGAAGGGAAGGGAAGGGAAGGGAAGGGAAGGGAAGGGAAGGGAAGGGAAGGGAAGGGAAGGGAAGGGAAGGGAAGGGAAGGGAAGGGAAGGGAAGGGAAGGGAAGGGAAGGGAAGGGAAGGGAAGGGAAGGGAAGGGAAGGGAAGGGAAGGGAAGGGAAGGGAAGGGAAGGGAAGGGGTTTGAACATCTACGGTACATTGTCAATTATGTTGTTCAACATTCAACATTTCCCAAACATCAACCGATAAAACCCCAACTGTTAGATTGCGTTGGTCAAAAGCACTCAACCCCCTCCCCCAAAAACCTCGACGGACAAATCATCGGGCAAACGATATCGCTTAACACTGTTTATGTGACAGGGCAGGAGCTGAGAAACGAGGGATTTCAGTGCCGCTGGACCGACGCGATACATGACCCAGTGGTCGGCGCTGTATATAGGCCAGGACAGGTCGCGGTAATAACGCACACACAAGCAAAACACATAACTACCGCGGCTTGGGACGCAAATTCGGTCGCGAAAGTGGGAAATATTTAGGGCGTAAAATAGCGTCAATCCTCTCTCTCCATCTGTCCCTCTCTCCCACTCTCTCTCTCTCTCTCCACCCCTCTCCTCTCTCTCTGCACCTCTCCCTCCCCTCTCTCCACCTCTCCCCACCTCTCCCCCTCTCTCTCCACCTCTCCCCCTCTCTCCACTTCTCTCCCCTCCCCACTCCCCACGTCTCCCCTCCCTTCGCTCTCTCTCCACCTCTCCCCTCCCCCTCTCTCTCCACCTTTCCATCCATCTCTCTCCACTTCTCCCCCTCTCTCTCTCTCTCAACCTCTCCCATCCCCTCTCTCTCTGCAACTCTCCCTCCCCTCTATCTCCACTTCTCTCCCCTCCCTTCCCTGTCTCTCCAGTCTCCACCTCTCCCCCTCTCCCCTCTCTACACTTCTTTCACCTCCCTCTCTCTCCATCCCTCTCCCCTCACTCTCCCTTCCCTCTCTCTCTCTCTCTCTCTCTCTCCCTCTCTCTCTCTCTCTCTCTCTCTGTCTCTCTCTGTCTCTCTCCCTCTCTATCTCTGTCTCTCTGTCTCTCTTCCGCCGCCTCCGCCAAACGCTTTCTTTGCGAGACAGCGCGAGGTGTCTAGCTGTGTCAATACAGGCGTGGAATCGGAAGGCTATCGGCAGACTCACCCCGGGTGGGAAGAAGGAAGGGACGGAGAAAGCGGTGTCACATAATAACGCTATTATGTAGCAAGGTATTAAACTTGAATACTGTTTCACAGGGAGCAATGGGGGTTGTGGAAGATTAATAATTAATAAGCAGGCAAGCACGCATGAAAACACAATACCCGGGCACATTCAATCCCCCACCCCTCATCTTGTAGATAGAAGAAACAAACACCCATGCACACATGCATCGAAGCAGCAGTAGGTCCACAATTATAATGACCGAGCAGGGACATCAATCGTGCCACGTGCACGTGGTTATAATAGAGGTTTAGGAACGTCAAGGACTGACGTGAAGTGTGTGCACGCATATAGACCTATAATATCACTCCACTGTGTCTCAACTCTCAACGATGACGGGCCCACACAGAAACGCGCGCAGACCAGCGCTCACGTATCATAGCCAAGCCCGACGGGATTCATTTTTTCCTGTTTTAACAGAAACGCGATTCGCAATTTTGCCACGGATGTGACGACAGGGTTATATACGAGCCAGCAGTGCTGACGCTGTAATGAGTATACACAGGCCATTTGTACTTCCTGGACACGCGATATGGAGGCGCTAAGGGAATTCCGATCAATAATTCAGTAGTCCCGTATGCCGGAGAGATCGCATTTTTCGATCGTGTTTTTTTCTTCTTCTTCTTCTTCTTCTTCTTCTTCTTCTTCTTCTTCTTCTTCTTGCCCACTATTCGGACAGCCAGTCGCCCGGCGGCGTAATTTTTTTTTTACACCGCAGCCACGGGTTTTTTTGCTACAGCATGGGAAATTCGGCCTTGAAAAGAGACTACCACTGCGTTGTCTGTAAGTCAGGAGAGAGACCGCTCGAAAAAAAGACATCTCATTTCGTGAAAACACAATTTACAAAACATCTTTTTGTGGCAAACCTTCTCCCTTATCAACACCAACAAGATATATTCTGCCCCTCCACGAGACCCAGCTGGCTGCTGACGTAACGCACGCTTCATGTAGTCTCTTTTCAGAGCTTAATTTACCATGTTATAGCGAAAAACCCGTGGCTGCGGTGTAAAAAGGAATTACGCCGCCGGCCGACTGGCTGTCCGAATAGTGGGCAAGAAGAAGAAGAAGAAGAAGAAAAACACGATCGAATTGCGACGCACTTCTTCTACGCAACCGACACGGAGGGGGAGGTGAATATTAAGATGCTCAGTGACGCTTGTCCGAGGCGGGCGGCAATTTGCATGCGGTTCAAGAACGTCCGACCAGCCAGTGCAACGCAGTACGGACTTAAAGAGGGGTAAACTCGTCCCAAGTGAAGTGTGCACGCTTCGCAGAATTTACGGGAGAGGGGAATGAAACAAGGCAATTTCCTTCCCAGACATGGATGCGGGCTTAGCACACCACGTTGTGAATCAATTTCATGATGCAGCTCCGATATCTCGACCCCAAGGCATGTAAAATCATTGTGTCGTTAGCCGATGCCAAACAAAGTAACCAACCAACAAACCAACCCCCCCAAAAAAAAACCAGAACAAATCCCAAAACAAACAAACAAACAAACAAACAGACCAATAAACAAACGAACACCCCAACTAACAACCAACAAACAGACGCATGAAAAGATGCGGCATGACTATCTCAGTAATGACTGTACAGTATCATACAATGCCAGAGCAGTTCGAATTTAAAAAAGTTTTTTTCGAAAATGTCGAATTCGGATTCTTAAATGATCATTAGTCGTTCCAATTCGTCAAAAAATTTGTTTCGTTTTTCGAAAATGTCGAATTCGAATTCTAAAATGATCATTGGTCGTTAAGATTTTTCCGAAAAAAATGGTTTCGTTTTTCGAAAATGTCGAATTCGAATTTTAAAAGGATCATCAATTTTTCGAAAAATTTGTTTCGTTTTTCGAAAATGTCGAATTTGAATTCTAAAATGATTTTTGGTCGTTTCGATTTTTTCGAAAAAATTGTTTTGTTTTTCGAAAATGTCGAATTTGAATTCTAAAATGATTTTTTGTCGTTTCGATTTTTTCGAAAAATTTGTTTTGTTTTTCGAAAATGTCGAATTTGAATTCTAAAATGATCATCGGCCGTTTTTCGAAAATGTCGAATTCGAATTCTAAAATGATCATTATTTTTCGGGAATGGTATTAAACGGTATTAAACCCCTCTACACTGTTTCCCTCTTTATTCTATACCTTTCGTCACTCGTTTATATTCATGCTATCCGAATCCATTGACTGAAAATTAAGCTTTAATTCCTCATTTTAGTAAGTTGTGGGAAAATCAATGACACGATCTCCTGGTTTTGCATAAAACGAATAATTATTGTCGAACGAAGACGGGAAGGGAAAACTAATTAGGTCGATTAATTAAAAACTGAATATAGCAACAACAAAAGGGGCCGACAGCTGGGAGTCCAATTTTCTTTGCTTTTATCCCTCTAAAAAGAAACTATTAATGATTGGAGAGGAATCTATTAACATTTCGATCTGAGCAGGACCTCGCCCGAAGGCAGGGCCAAAGGGAACGGGTCGTTTTGTTTCTAAAAAAATCTTCACTGTAAAAGCGAACTGCACCGCATGCACTTCTGCAATGGCACATTATTTCTCCCAGAATCATGAACACTTGAGGCACCTACTGTACTACATGCAAGTGAAATACTGTAGCTCAAGCACATGTGGCATTGTAATCACTTGAGCACAAATCGGATGAGGTGCATGAAGTGCTCCATGTACAAGAACATCTCCCTATCTATTGTACCTCAAGCACATGAAATACTGTAGCCCAAGCACATGTGGCATTGTAATCACTTGAGCACAAATCGGATGAGGTGCATGAAGTGCTTCATGTACAAGAACATCTCCCTATTCACTGTACCTCAAGCACATGGAGTGAAAGTGAGCATCACCTCGTGCACATGTATCGCGCACCATGTGCCTCAACATACTTCATCCATGTGCATGATGTGAGCACCGTTTTGACAGCGTTGGGACGCACAGGAAGCGGACACGACTGTGTTGCCGAGTACATCACTCATAGTAGGCCGCCAGAGACGGGATAGCGCGGTTGATATCAGTGACATCAGTTAGCCTATAATAATGTACTGGCCGCCTATAGAGCAATGCTGGCACGGAGCCAGATAGCGCGATACCCAGCCGGCGCATAATAGTAATATTCGCGTCACGACCGACAACCGGGTGTATATTTTATTATACGCGCGCTGGATCGAGCGCGACACGACTCCAGTCAGACGATCAGCTCTGCGAGGCGGCGGTGCACGTGTGTGGAGCTATTGACGGTTTTCAAGCGCGGCACGAAATCTATATTACCTCACCGCGTGGCACAAACACATAGATATCCGTACACAGCGAGTCAGAGAGATAGATGGGGGAGTGGGAGAGGGAGGCGGAGAGGGAGAAGACAGAGAGAGATGGGGGAGCGATAGAGGGGAGAGAGAGTTGGATAGAAAGAGGTGGGGGGGAGAGAGACCGGAAGACAGGGAGAGATGGAGAGAGGGAGAGATGGAGAGAGAGAGAGGTGGAAAGAGAGGTATAGAGATATAATATATAGAGGTTAAGTCTAAGAGAAAGAGAGGGGGTGGAGAGGGATGTGAAGAGAGAGAGAGAGACCAGAAGACAGGGGGAGACGAAGAGAGGGAGAGATGGATAGAGAGAGAGAGAGGTGGGGAGAGAGGTGAAGAGATATATATATAGAGGTTAAGTCTAATAGAGAGAGAGAGAGAGAGAGAGAGAGAGAGAGAGAGGTGGAGAGGGATGAGAAGAGAGAGAGATGAAGAGAGAGAACTTGCCTTTTTGGATGATTTTGCAGGTCCACAATTAAGGTTCCTTGTCTCAATCTAGCCAACAGCGATAGCGCGTGGCTATGAAGCGATCGGTGAAATGCCGCAGATCGATCCTCTAAAAACAAAACCCATCCAAAACCATCCCAGACTGTATAGAACACCTCGCGGCCGAAGCCAGACCATTGGGCCCTCTAGATCCTCTGTCTCTCTCTGTCTCTCTCTCGTCCGCTCAACCCGTCACGGACTGCACCGACCGCGGTCCTGAACGTCAGTGCACGCAGCGCTGGTGCCCCTGTGTAATATCCCCGACCCCCCCCCCCCCCACTTGCTAGGAGTCGTATCATTTCAGCAACGCACGGCGCCCGCTAGAAGGGAGCGAGCGATCCGTTAATGGGGGCGGCAGCCTGCGCCTCGCCGCGCCGCGGCACACGTTGGGATAAAATTGACCCCCCCCCTGGGGTGTTATTGCCCCGTATACGCTCGAACGACAAATGCGTCGAGGAATTGTTTTCTATCTGAGCGGCCTTTCGTTTAGACGCGGACCGGCCAACGCTTGATGCCCACCCAACCTTGAAGGTCAACCCTAACATCCCCCCTCTAACAAGGGCTGCTACACCGCCGCTGGCAGTTCGTTTGAAGGGGAAAAAATAAATGGAGCTATATCCGCATCGTCTGGTTTTTCTATTTTCTATTTTCTATGATTTTATTTCCTCCGATTTCTGTTTCTTTCTTTCGTTAAAGCCCGCTCCGATCCGGCGGACTGCGGGCGACAACAAACGAACCGGCGTTCCGTCACGTCGGGCGGTGATAGTGGCGCTATTTGTCGGTTGGGGTCGGCCCACAGCCACGATTGTTATCCTGGATAATGACAACGGGGCATGTATACGTCACGCAGCCGGATTGATCGGTCTCGAATGCGGAAGGAAGGCGCAACTTCACGTTCCCGATTCTTTTACAACAACAGCACCGCCACCATCACCTGCACCACAAACAACAACATCAACAATGACAACATCAACAATGACAACAACAAGAACGTCGACAACAGCAACACCAGTTGCCTGATGGATGTTAGCAGTACTCCGAAACGTCGCCACCAACAAAGATACATCGGGTGGCTTTGATAACCCTTCTCATTGCCTGTATCATTGCGATGACCATCCCTTCCAACACCACCAACGACACAAACAACATCAACAGCAACATAAAAGACGACAAAAAACATCAACAACACCAACAAAATCAACATCAACAACACCAACAACAAAAACAACATCAACAGCAACATAAACAACGACAAAAAACATCAACAACACCAACAAAAACATCAACAACACCACCAACAAAAACAACATCAACAACAACATAAACAACGACAAAATCATCAACAACACCAACAAAAACAACATCAACAGCAACATAAACACCAACAAAAACAGCATCAACAACACCAACAACAAAAACAACATCAACAGCAACATAAACAACGACAAAAAACATCAACAACACCAACAAAAACATCAACAACACCACCAACAAAAACAACATCAACAACAACATAAACAACGACAAAATCATCAACAACACCAACAAAAACAACATCAACAGCAACATAAACACCAACAAAAACAGCATCAACAACACCACCGACAAAAACAACATCAACAACACCAACAACAAAACCAACATCAACAGCAACATAAACAACGACAAAAAACATCAACAACACCAACAAAAACATCAACAACACCACCAACAAAAACAACATCAACAACAACATAAACAACGACAAAATCATCAACAACACCAACAAAAACAACATCAACAGCAACATAAACACCAACAAAAACAGCATCAACAACACCAACAACAAAAACAACATCAACAGCAACATAAACAACGACAAAAAACATCAACAACACCAACAAAAACATCAACAACACCACCAACAAAAACAACATCAACAACAACATAAACAACGACAAAATCATCAACAACACCAACAAAAACAACATCAACAGCAACATAAACACCAACAAAAACAGCATCAACAACACCACCGACAAAAACAACATCAACAACACCAACAACAAAACCAACATCAACAACAACATAAACAACGACAAAAAACATCAACAACACCAACAAAAACATCAACAACACCACCAACAAAAACAACATCAACAACAACATAAACAACGACAAAAACATCAACAACACCAACAAAAACAGCATCAACAGCAACATAAACACCAACAAAAACAGCATCAACAACACCACCGACAAAAACAACATCAACAACAACGGCAACAACAACAACAACAATGACAGCACCACCACACCACCACCACACCACCACCAACAACACCAACAACGACAACAAGAACAACAACAGCGGTTAGCAACAAAACCGACGCACGGCAGCTTTCGTGATTTTGAAATCGAGGTTCGCTATTACAAAACCGAACGAAGATGTTCTTCTAACTGCGCGAGTGCGCACTATTCCCTACCATTTACTAAGGCTGTTGTCGACAAGGCTTTTGTCGACATTGTCGCGACAAAGAAAATATTCCGACATGTCGACAAGGTTTTTCGGTTGTCGCGACAAAAACAATAAAATACATTAGCCTATCTCTAGTCATAATGGCCAATCTCTGAAAAGAAGGGAATAAAAAGGGAACAAAAAATCCTAAAATTGTGCACTGAGCATTTCATTTTTGCTTATCCACGCCACAAAATAATAGTTACTAAATATGTTGGAAGTTGGAAGGGATCGCGACGCGACCAAAGAAAATCGTTCACCGAACGCATTTTGCCATTACGATGTACAGTGTAAATACTGTCACTACTGTATAGCGCACGTTTCTACGGCCGGTCGTCAGCAGTACAGTAGCTGGTATACGTTGCTGCATCGCATGCATTTAATACACGTGCGTACGGGATACCAGTGCTATGCAGAGATCGGGAAAGATCGTGGACGTCCGAGGGAAGGATGGAGAAATGAGATCGCACGTGCGTCGCGGTCGGTACCCAGTTGAAAGTAGCCGCATGTTTGGGCCCAAAATCCCGGCGGCCGCGTATTTTATTTCGTTGAAAAACGGACCGGAAGTACATTATGTACATCGGAAAAAGGCCTCCTTTGCCGCATACGTTCTAGGTTTGTCTGAATGTATGGCTGAATACGCGGCCTCCTCCGTTTTTGGGTCCAATACGCGGCTGGTTTTTGGGTGCCCAATACGCGGCTACCTTTAGCCATGGAGCTATAAAAAGGAGCTCCATGCTTTAGCTAGGTGCGGACGGTGACGTCTTTTCTTTTCATTGAAACTATCTGGTTCTCCAACTTCCATGTACATGTGTACATAGCCAATTGGAAAGCCACTGCAGCCGCTGTGTAGCGAATTCATAAATATTCATTATTTCTTGCAGTGAGAACGCACGCATCGCCGATCGATGACGTCATGAATAAACAATGAGCAATCGCTTTTTTATGATTTATTTAGGAAATTGCGACTGTAACACCCAATATCGGCACAAAAATTATTTTGTTGTGTATAATCTTAAATACGAAAGCCATTAAATATGAAATTGTATTGAAATTAAGATTATCCATGAAAACTAATTTCACAAGTTCACAACTATGGCGGTTTGACATGCCCCATTCGTTTAATACCTAAAAAACATCCGACATTGTGACTACAGATTTTTGACTAAATCGGGTCTCTGTCGCGACAATGTCGACAGTCGGCATAAAATTCTCGCGACATGTCGACAAGAATTTTTTCTCACGACAACAGCCTTACCATTTACAGGATGGTGGTGTCTAACACCAAAACAAGCTCCCAACCCCCCCCCCCCAGCTCACCCGAGCTATTCAGTCCCGCGGTAACGTCCTTCCCAAACATAGTCCACTATAGTCGAGAAGAATTTACCCTTGAACTGCCGTATATCTCCGGGGATCACAACCCCCGTTTCCACCTGCGTGCGTGCAGACAACAAACAGTAGGCCTATAGAAATGGAAGTTTAGCGGTGACACCATGTACCACTTCTCTTCCGAGAAGGAGTGCGACTCTGACAAACCTTCCACTTAGTATAATATTTCCACCGTGCAAACCTTCAAGTCTTATACCTCATTGTTGTAAACCCGGTTACGGCAGTTCAGGGCAACACACAAAGCGTACGCGCCAGTATCTTTTTCAACCCTGAATTTAAAAATGAAACAAAGGAAAGGAAAACATGACCGGGAACAATTCAATCAATTCGTGAAAATATAAATTAGCAGGACATTTTCCGATCTGACTGGACCGGGACTTGAGCCCGAGGCCCAATTACGAAACCCGGCCCGATCAAAATTCTCCTCGCCGTTTTTTAACAGAAACAAGCGAAGAATTTACCACGGCCACATCGGGGGTTGTGATGGCACGCGGCTACGGGTGGGATTTTTGTTGTTGTTTGTTTCAACGATCGTCGCAATTTTCGATATGAATATTCATGACATCTTTCGACGCGACTGAAAGCGACGAGACGACCAGCCGACATGTAAAAATGGAACAATCCGTCGATCCGAACATCGTTAGGAGACCCCCCGCGATTCTAAATGCTTCCACGATAGGCCTATATTATATATCCCCGACTAAAAGTGCCCTATTAGTGCGCTGTATTAACGCACGCGTAAAACTCACGGCCTTAAAAAAAAGTCTGCGTGGAATTTAGTTTCGCAGGTCAAAGTACGGTGAGCCTATTCTAGTTTCCAGGGTCAGATTAATTCCTCCGAGGGATTTGATGGGGATACGTGCTTGCTCCCCTTTTTTTTGTTTAAAGCGGCCGCCATGTCAACTATACACCGACACCATTATAGACCCATCTATGATGCAACGCGGTACCCGACGATTCGAATCCGCCACACGATCTCGACCAGCTCGGTGGCCAAGTGGCTAAGACGGCTGCACTAGAAAGCAGTAGTCACGAGTTCGAATCCCTCCCGAGCTGCATTGGATGTGGGTTTTTTTTCAGTAGGCAATCGGGCAAAGCGCTGAGCACTCGATGCTTATTGCTGAGAGTATTAACAAAGAATTTTAACAAAGATCTATAATTATCAGAACAGCTTCTTCCCTCGTTCAGCCTCTCTCTGGAATTCCCTTCGTGGTTCATGCCCCCCCCCCCTAGCCTACGATCTTACCCTTTCCTAAGAGGAACGTCAATTCCTATCTCCAGCGTTCCTGGGTCCCTCTCTATCTCCTTCTTTCCTTAGCCCTTATAACCTTGAGTGGCTTCATAGCCTTGTTTTGAGTAAATTTGCACACTTTTTTAGTAGACACTTTTTTTTAGTAGAATGCAGCTTTCTGATAATCCTTCTTTTGTGTTCAGTCCTTCACACTTCTCTCTTTGATCTTTCCCTCTCTTGTCACTAATCCCTACCCTACTCCTTGCCCTTCTCTTTGATCTTTCCCCCTCCTCTCACTAATCCCTACCCCACCGCTTGCCCTTCCCTTTGATCTCTCCCTACCAGCTTCACTCTTTGTCCTTTGTTTCTCATCCGTGTCCTATTCACTCTCCCCCCTTCCTCCATGTACATGTATCTGTTTTGTCCTTGTCACTCTGCCTTTGAGAAAGGTCCTGCTAGGATCGAAACGTCAGGCCCACTAAATTTTAAGTTTTACATTTTGGTAATTTTAGTCAGTAAGCAGTTTGCAACTTGTTTGTATATCACTTTTTTTTTTAAAGTAGGGCAAACCCTCCTCGCCGCCAATATCCCATCATAATGAGCACATCTATTTGCCCGGATGCGGTCCAACCGTGCAAGGAAGCAGTGCGTAAACCATTCTCCCACCCCCGTCCCGTCTCTTGTTCAGACCCCGCCCGGCTCCCGACCGATGTAGGCTAAGCCCTTAAGGTCTCTTGTCAAAAAGATCATCGGTTGAGTGCCGGTTGAATTCATCCGACCGATACAATTTCCCCCGGTAGAAAGCCGATTGTACTGGACTCTGGGGTGAAACATTCACAATGGCAATCCGGTGGAAACGACATCGGACGGGTCAAATCATCCGATACCCAACCGATGATCTTTTTGACAAGAGGCCTAATCGATTCGTTTGGATCCTCCTTGTCCGCTTCCGTATATTGATCAGCTACGCGAGCGTTCCCCAAACAACCTCCGCTTTCTTTTACCGCAGGCGAAATGAGTCGCGTTTGGTTTACATAGCTGGGAAGGTGGTGAGTGAAGTACACATGCCAATATAATTATACTGTAAAAAAATAATAATAATAATCAATTGAAACATGGCAAAGAAAACTTTGACTGGACCGGGACTTGAACCCGAGACCTCTGGTTTTGCGTGCCAGCGCTCGTACCATCTGGGCTATCCAGCCCTTAGATGGTGGCCTTCCCAAACAGTCAATTAGTCTTTGCCGGGGTGGGGGCACGAGTCAGAAGCAATTCAACCATTAACTGCCGTATATCTCCAGGGATCACACCCTCGCTTTCATTCGGATGCAAACAACCAATGGTTGTATACCTGTCTACAGCAGCTCGGGGATCGCACAAAGTGGATGCAGCTTTTTTTATTTCAAGTCGAACAAACAAAGGAAACACTGACCTGGAGCTAATTATATCAAAAGATTCTCAAAATTTAGTGGGCCTGACGTTTTGATCCTAGCAGGACCTTTCTCAAAGGCAGAAATGACAAAGAAAATTGCACAGAGAGAGAGAGAGGTGGAAAGAGAGAGAGAGAGAGAGAGAGAGAGAGAGGGAGAGAGAGAGGGGGGGGATAGAGAAAGAGGTGGAGAGAGAGAAGGGGGGAGAGAGGGAGAAAGAAAGAGAGGGAGAGAGATGTATAGAGACGGACGGAGAGAGAGAGGAGAGCGGAAAGAGGGGGAGCGAGATGGAGAGAGAGGGAGAGAGAGAGGGAGAGAGAGAGGGAGAGAGAAAGAGAGGGAGAGAGATGTATAGAGACGGATGGAGAGAGAGAGGAGAGCGGAGAGAGGGGGAGAGAGATGGAGAGAGAGAGAGAGAGGGAGAGAGAAAGAGAGGGAGAGAGAGGGGAGAGAGGGAGATGGAGAGAAAGGAGAGAGGGAGAGAGAGAGATGGAGAGAGAAAGAGAGGGGGAGAGAGGGGAGAAAGGGAGATGTAGAGAGAGGGGGAGAGAGAAAGAGAGGGAGAGAGGGGGAGAGAGAAAGAGAGGGAGAGAGAGGGGAGAGAGAAAGAGAGGGAGACGGAGGGGGGAGTGAAAGAGAGAGAAGCCCCCTGGGACCACAGCTCTAAACGCGCTCGGTCAGGCGTGACGACAGGCCACATATCGGCGAGCACTATATACGCGGTTCGAGCCAGCATACACGCAATGGCCGCCGCGGCGCACTCGTCCGTGACGAATTATGGCGGGCGCCGAGAAACAAGCGGCGACGCGGCCGGGCCGCGGCAGACGACACGCCCCTCTGACGGAGCGGCAACAGTCTGTATATCTACAGTGCTGCACGGGGACGAGAGCAGACGGCAAACAGACCCGACCCGTGCCAGGGATACGCCCGTGAAACACGGCGCCACAAGAAAGCTTCCTCCTGAACGCGGAGAGCAAGCAGGGCACGAGAGTTGAACAGGATCGCAAGCACAAAATGATGAAACGGTGTCAAGACCTCTTGTCAAAAAGATCATCGGTTGGGTATCGGATGATTTGACCCGTCCGATGTCGTTTGGCCTCTTGTCAAAAAGATCATCGGTTGGGTATCGGATGATTTGACCCGTCCGATGTCGTTTCCACCGGATAGCCATCGTGAATGTTTCACCCAAGAGTCCAGTACAATCGGCTTTCTACCGGGGGAAATTGTATCGGTCGGATGAATTCAACCGGCACTCAACCGATGATCTTTTAGACAAGAGACCTGACCACCATACGGTTCTGGCAAACAGGACTCTTTTGCATGCTTTCATTATTGTTTATTTATTTATTTATTTATTTATTTCATTTTTCGGGATACATGTACAGCATTCACATCACAGCACACAAGTAAGAAAAAAAAGAGTTGAAAATAGAAATAAAACAAAGAAACAAATAAACAGACAAACAACAACAGCAACAATAACAGAAACAACCAATTAACTCCCGAAGGATTGCCCAAAAGAAACTAGTTTCTGTCGGGGGGCTCTCCAAACTAATTGGATGACAGAAAACAAAAAATATAAATTATATACATGTATATGGAAAAAGAACTAACTAAATTACAAATCATACCAAATCAACGCTCGGATCACCAAATATACCATTTACAACACACATCACCGGGCAACGTTGGGAAGCAATGATGTTGGTATCACTATAAAACTAACAAATTGTTATGGGCATATCCAATATCATGTACACCGATGTACATATACACTGCCGCTCATTGTACCGTATGGTACCCAGCCGTGCATAATTAATGCGGTGCTTGGCCTGGGAACTGCTATAATAATGGCTAAGGTCCACACCAGGATCGATCAAGATATCTATCATTTCGGATCGACAGTTTCTCCGAGACAAAACTCCTCGAGTCCATCAATGGTTGCCCCATCCCAAACAAACACACCAATGTCCATTGTCGTATCCTTGTGGATACATTGCTTTGTTCTTTTGCACTAAACACAACCGAGTGAGAAACGATGTTTAAAAAAAAATGCTCCCATTTCGACCACATTCACTTTCCTGGGTAGTATAATTCAGGACCGTATGTCCCTTACATATAACACTTAAATTTGCGATAGATTCTTACCCATAACAAATTTCCTGGTTTTGAGTTTTTCCAAATACCATTTTATTTTCTGTCGTTGTCCTTTAGTTCGACGGTTCAGCTTTCATTTGACGGTTGTCTTTTTTGCCCCAATGGCCGCCCATACTATATGACTGGAGTGTACGAGGCCAATGGAGCTGGTTTTCATCCTCGATCTCATACGCGCGCATATTCCGCATACCACACGTTTCGGACGGTCGCGTTGGCGACTGTCTCCTAGCGACCGCCCCCCCAAAAAGCACCGAGATAATCACCATGGCGATGACGAATAGAGGAGGAGGGGAGAGGTATAGGGGAGGGGGAGGGGGAGGTGGGGCCCGTTCTGTCCGCGGTCGTAGTTACCAGCGTCGCGAAGGTGCCCTGAGGGAGATAAACGAGAGAATGAAGCGGGTTTTTTTTTTGGCCGATTGAAAGCAGTCCACAAGGTCACTCCTGCACAAGAGAACAATGCCGTCTCGTCTGACGTTCAATTTCAATTTTGGCTGGAGCCTCGGACAAAACGCTTTACTGAGCCGAATGCAAACCGGTTACGTGAATCGTAATTTGGTATGAAAACTAAGTGGCCTTGATATTAATGGCATGCTGAAAAAAAAATACCCCCAAACGCCTCTAATCTCTATTTTTAAAATTCCTCATAATCATAGGCCTGCTCCATAAATACTAAATCTTACTTTGGATTTATAAACGGACATCACTCCAGTCATATTTTCTCTACCATTTTTTTCATAAATAAAAACAAAAAATCACAACCATTTTTTCAAATTAATTTGTACAAAATTAAAATTCATTTATTTCTCAACAAGCGAACTTAAAGACAATACGTGTTTATCTTACAATGTGTATACAGAGAACCCAACATTTTCAAAGATTATTCAAGAAGATCTTCTCGTTTTTTGGTTACTGGATTTTGTTATGACGACGCCCTTTCAGAAAAAAAACCGGCTTGCACTCAATGAGAACTGTCGTTATTAAGAAGGTAACTATACCGGCTGTGCCATTGCATGGAATCGTACTCACGCAAAACATTCGACATTAGTAGCTCGACAGACAATGACACTATACGCAATTCCGTACACCCATCGATTATTTCTTTCAGTCACTGGTGACTGCAAAAAAGGAAAAATCGCAAATATTATCACTCCGCCATAACAGAAAGCTCCATTGCAATATGGCAACGGGCCGCCAAAAAAGTAGTCCGCAGAACAGCTTACTTAATACGCACTGCCGGTTAAGTTCCATCACTTTACGGAAAAGAAAGAAGTATAATTCATGTGTTGCAAAAAATGCAAAGAAGAACGTACGGTCTCTGTCCTTATTGGACCCAATTTGGCTGACTCGTTCCTGTTTTAAACGATTGAATCTGAAATTGCCGCAACTCACTGAGTGAGCGCTCGCGGTCGTCTGACACGAACCTCGTCGAATTGATGCACAGCTGTTGCCGCACTTTATCAAGCCCTTGCACTCAGCGGTGCATGTGCGACACTCACTGTCTATATTGGTTACTTTTTAAGAGATTTGTGTCAGTGTTGAGAGGCCTCAAATTGTATCAAAATATCCTGATAGCAGACTCATACATGAGCACGGGAAAAATGCCCCCGCCACGACACTTATTTTTTTAGAATCACGTGCAATGTTGTACCGAGGAGCGTGCGTTACAAAAGATCCCCCCTCTAGTACTGTTGGGTAACCTGATTTCCATCACGTCCTCTCTGTCAACTTTGACCTCGACATTCTTTCCACCTCCAAAAAAGTGGGAAAATACCCCAGACGCTACCTTCACGCATGGACGGTTTGTGAACGTATACCCGTCACTGTAAGCGACCCGGTAATTATACCACGGGCAGTTTTCCGCGTTCGTACGTGTCCATATGCAACAAAGGTATACAAACATAATTATGTCCACTATTAAGAGAGAGAAGGGGGAAAGAGCGAGATATGGAGAGAGAGGGAGAGAGAGAGGGGGAAAGAGAGATAGATAGAGGGAGGGAGAGAGGGAGAGAGGGGGAGAGTGAGATAGAGAGAGATGGGAGAGAGGGAGAGAGGTGGAGAGAGGGGATGGAGAGAGAGGGAGAGAGAGAGAGCAAAAGAGAGGGGAGAGAGAGGAGACAGAGAGGGAGATAGAGAGGGAGAGATGGAGAGAGAGGGAGAGAGGTAGAGGTAGGAGAGAGAGGGGCAGAGATGGAGAGAGGGAGAAAGGGGAAAAGAGAGAGAAGAGAGACACAGGGAGAGAGGAGAGGGGCAGAGGGGTGGAGAGACATGAGGAAAGGGGAAGCCAGGAGATAGAGAGGGGGAAAGGTAGAAAGAGGAGAGAGGGGAGAGAGAGGGGGAGAGGGAGAAAGAAGGAAAGAGAGAAGAGAGACACAGGGAGAGAGGAGAGGGACAGAGGGGTGGAGAGACATGAGGACAAGAGAGAAGCCAGGAGAGAGGCGAGGGAGGGAGACACAAACAGACAGAAAGGCCGAGAAACAGACAGAGAGAGAAGAAACAGAACGAGAGACAGACACAGAGAGAGCCAGAGAGACAGATTAAGCCAGGGCAGGAGACAGCGAGGAGAGACCAAGACAGAGGTCTGGGTGTGAGACGACCATTCAAGAGGATTCAAACGAGGAAGGTATTAGTTTCACAAATCAGGCCTGTGCGCAGTAGGATATACCAAGGAAGAAAGATCTTCATAATGCTGCCCGCTTGCGGGGATCATCACAACCGGAGTTGGAGCAATAATGACATTCGTACGCGATCTCTTGGACAACCTTCCGTTTATTCATCCGAAGCCCGGTGACTCGCACGCGGCACGCACAGCTCCCTTTTTTTTCCCTCGATAGGAGTCGCCGCTCAGAGAAGACCGATGCAGTGACGGACGGGCGCGACTCTTGCGTCGACAATCCGCACGCGAAGCGCGCATCCCACGGGGGGGGGGGCTTCATAATTATTCACGGACTAGTCTAAAACCGAAGACAAATCGGGGAAAATCTCCAGCATCCACGTCCACCCTAGTATCATTGTAACCAACACCCAACCGCGCACAAGCTGTAAAGGCACCGCCAGCGATGCCTTTTTTTCTCTTCTTCAGAAGCCCCCGGATACACCGCGGCAAGGCAAGCAAGCCTGTGATTGTCATCTACCGCAATGCCCTGCGAAGCGCCCTGTGGATAATCGTCTCCCCGGATAATGTGTCCAACCCCCCGACCCCCCCCCCCCCCCCGCGCCAGAAAGCCATTACGGCGAGAGCCGTCTCACATCGGAGCCGCTTTAGATCCAAACGATCCGGCGGAAGGTTTGCAGCGATGACGCTGTGTAACGCATCTCGTCGGAGACGGCAGAGCGTGGCTACGAAAACAGCCGCACTCCGTCTGAGACGTGTTAGTACGTACACGGTGTCACCGCAAACCTTCCACTTGGTATTTCCACGGTGCAAACCTTCAAATCTTATCCCTTAGAGATGTGTTACATGGTGTCACCGCAAACCTTCCACTCGGTACTTCCACGGTGCAAACCTTCAAATCTTATCCCTTGGAGATGTGTTACATGTTGTCACCGCAAACCTTCCATTTGGTACTTCCACCATGCAAACCTTCAAATCTTATCCCTTAGAGATGTGTTACATGTTGTCACCGCAAACCTTCCATTTGGTACTTCCACCATGCAAACCTTCAACTCTTATCCCTAGAGATGTGTTACATGGTGTCACCGCAAACCTTCCACTTGGTACTTCCACCACGCAAACCTTCAACTCTTATCCCTTAGAGATGTGTTACATGGTGTCACCGCAAACCTTCCACTTGGTACTTCCACCACGCAAACCTTCAAATCTTATCCCTTAGAGATGTGGTACATGGTGTCACCGCAAACCTTCAACTTGGTACTTCCACCGTGCAAACCTTCAAATCGTATCCTTAGAGATGTGTTACATGGTGTCACCGCAAACCTTCCACTTGGTACTTCCACCACGCAAACCTTCAAATCTTATCCCTTAGAGATGTGTTACATGTTGTCACCGCAAACCTTCCATTTGGTACTTCCACCATGCAAACCTTCAAATCTTATCCCTTAGAGATGTGTTACATGGTGTCACCGCAAACCTTCAACTTGGTACTTCCACCGTGCAAACCTTCAAATCTTATCCCTAGAGATGTGTTACATGGTGTCTCCGCAAACATTCCACTTGGTACTTCCACCATGCAAACCTTCAAATCTTATCCCTTATAGAGATGTGTTACATGGTGTCACCGCAAACCTTCCACTTGGTACTTCCACCATGCAAACCTTCAAATCTTATCCCTTAGAGATGTGTTACACGGTGTCACCGCAAACCTTCAACTTGGTACTTCCACCATGCAAACCTTCAAATCTTATCCCAAGAGATGTGTTACATGGTGTCACCGCAAACCTTCCACTTGGTACTTCAACCATGCAAACCTTCAAATCTTATCCCTAGAGATGTGTTACATGGTTTCACCGCAAACCTTCCACTTGGTACTTCCACCATGCAAACCTTCAAATCTTATCCCTAGAGATGTGTTACATGGTTTCACCGCAAACCTTCCACTCGGTACTTCCACCATGTAAACCTTCAAATCTTATCCATAGAGATGTGGTACATGGTTTCACCGCAAACCTTCAACTTGGTACTTCCACCGTGCAAACCTTCAAATCTTATCCCTAGAGATGTGTTACATGGTGTCACCGCAAACCTTCCACTCGGTACTTCCACCATGTAAACCTTCAAATCTTATCCATAGAGATGTGGTACATGGTTTCACCGCAAACCTTCAACTTGGTACTTCCACCACGCAAACCTTCAAATCTTATCCCTTAGAGATGTGTTACATGTTGTCACCGCAAACCTTCCATTTGGTACTTCCACCATGCAAACCTTCAAATCTTATCCCTAGAGATGTGTTACATGGTGTCACCGCAAACCTTCCACTTGGTACTTCCACCATGCAAACCTTCAACTCTTATCCCTAGAGATGTGCTACATGGTGTCACCGCAAACCTTCCACTTGGTACTTCCACCATGCAAACCTTCAACTCTTATCCCTAGAGATGTGGTACATGGTGTCACCGCAAACCTTCCACTTGGTACTTCCACCATGCAAACCTTCAACTCTTATCCCTTAGAGATGTGTTACATGTTGTCACCGCAAACCTTCCACTTGGTACTTCCACCACGCAAACCTTCAAATCTTATCCCTTAGAGATGTGTTACATGGTGTCACCGCAAACCTTCCACTTGGTACTTCCACCATGCAAACCTTCAAATCTTATCCCTTAGAGATGTGTTACATGGTGTCACCGCAAACCTTCCACTTGGTACTTCCACCATGCAAACCTTCAAATCTTATCCCTAGAGATGTGTTACATGGTGTCACCGCAAACCTTCCACTTGGTACTTCCACCATGCAAACCTTCAAATCTTATCCCTAGAGATGTGTTACATGGTGTCACCGCAAACCTTCCACTTGGTTCTTCCACCATGCAAACCTTCAAATCTTATCCCTAGAGATGTGTAACATGGTGTCACCGCAAACCTTCCACTTGGTACTTCCGCCGTGCAAACCTTCAAATCTTTACGCAAACGATCCTTGCAACATCTCCATAGGATCCATTGCGTGAGGCCAATTGTTTAAGGTGGTTTTTTTGGTAGCTCTGGAATCCCTATTCGATCACGGCCTATCAGATCGTACCTACATATTTACCCAGTGGTTGTTTTTGAAACCCGCCCTGTGACCGTACCGTCTCGGGTAATAGCGTGCTCGTCATCGTTTGATTTCATGGCTTATAGGGGACAGCGCAAACATCGCGGCATTATCATACGCTGTGCACACGATAGTACGGACAGGAATCCCCCAAAGCGTTGGACTATTCCAATAATTACCTTGGATACAAACGGGCACCAATTTCGGGCACCAGTAAGCTCGGAGCATTTGTGTGTGTATACATTAAATTTACGACGATCAGATTAAACCATGTTAGATCAGTCAAACAATAGTGATCTTTACTGCAATTTTAAGAATCATAAAATTTAGTGGGCCTGACGTTTCGATCCTAGCAGGACCTTTCTCAAAGGCAGAGAAAGGCAGAGAAAGGTCCTGCCTTTGAGAAAGGTCCTGCTAGGATCGAAACGTCAGGCCCACTAAATTTTATGATTTGCATTTTGGTAATTTTAGTCAGATAAGCAGTTTGCAACATTTTTGTATATCAATTTTAAGAATGTAATACAAACTCAAATGTTACAGGGCCTGACGTTTCGATCCTAGCCCGACCTTTCTCAAAGGCCTTTGGGAAAGGTCCTGCTAGGATCGAAACGTCGGGCCCACTAAATTTTAAGATTTGCATTTTGGTAATTTTAGTCAGTAAGCAGTTTGCAACATTTGTGTATATCAATTTAATGTAAAAAGAAAATTAGACAACCGGTCTTTTGAAGATCAGACAAGCAGAACACAGCAAACACCCTTCTTGTTTTGCCTTTGAGAAAGGCCCGTCACAGACAGATCGACATACAAGGTCCTTTGGTTTGGGGAGAGTTAGGCAGTGTCCGAAACGGCCGTCTAGAGCTAGGTCTAGGTCTTCCCCCTGTTGGAAATCATACACGGAGATGCGAAGACAATAAGCCCTCGGCCGTAGCTCTGGAAGCCCGTTCCGGACACGGCATAATACCACCGAATGCCAAGATTTAACGAGGCAACTATTGTGCGCTCTGATCGTGACGTAATCAATGTTCGGGCTCATTACTGAGAGCAAAGACACCGCCCCAAAGAACCCTCTTCACAGTCTCCCTCTTCAAAGCCTTCGCTATCCATACAGCGCATGAATATTCATCGCCCACGTCAACGCGCGCCTCGTTTTCGATCGAGGTCACCAATGACGTCACGCGGGTCACAGACTATACATGGGGCGTGTGCACCGATCGACTACACTCTGTATAATTGGTTCACAACAGCCTTTTTTATACTAATGGCGGTGTTTACAGCACCGTATACGCTTCTTCGTCGCTTCTTTGCAAGAGCTATGGTGATGATGGTAGGTTTTTACTCTGATGCAAAAAAAAAAACCGCCGCAATATAAGCCCCGACGAAATCAGAAGAGCATGGACATTCTTCCTTGTGTAAACAGTGCATAACACACGGTGAAGTAGTTGCCTTTTGACTCGCATTCCACTCTCTTTAACGTAGCCTGAAATGAAATTTGAAAATTGTGGTCAGAGAGCTGAAATAAAACGAATCACGACTGTTTGAGCTCGAGCGAATGCTAATGCGGGTCTGCGGAATTGGCGTTTGTATTCTCGCACGCGTATAATCATGTTGGTGTCTCAGCACGGCGCGTTGGGTACAATTCTCCGTGCAATACGTGAGTGGAAATAATCATTTTGACTGCACCGACACGAAGTAGTCCGACCCCTGGAGATGTGAGACCGCGGGCAAACCACAAACGTCTCCATGCATTGGCGTCAAAGAAAAGCCTCCATTTTGTATCCGCCGACGGAAGGTCATTGGTACAAAAGATACCCACTGTACTGCAGTTCAAAGACAGCCGGAACGCCGTGCATGCCCTGGGAAAACAGGGCATGTGCCTTTACCTGACGCGTTACTAGATACTGCATTCCATTCCGGTTTGAAAAGAAAGAAGAAAAAAAAACACCCAAAAAACCTTCAACGACATGAATTGTGCGAACCGGGATTCAATCAAACAAAATTCCGTCACGTCTCCCGACTTAACGAAACTTAGAAATCAGGCTGACGATTTGGCGAGGTTAGGATTTTCCTTCTTTTTTTTTTTTTTTTTTTTTTTTTTTTTGGGGGGGGGGGGGTGATTTTAAAATCAAGTCTTTGTGCGAATTGCTTCGGTGAAATTGAAATTCCACATGGGTTGGTTCGTTGGAGACGTGCAGTTGACGGCACACTGCCCAATGCTTGGCCAGTTTACCAGTTTCAAGGCCTATACACTATTTTTGTGGTAAACTTAAAGTTCAAAAGATTGCCACAGTTCTTGTGTCAAACCATTCAACATTACAAGAAAGAAATTCTGCAAAGATTTAAGCTCAAATGGTAATCCGAGAAAGCAGAAAGGGGCAAAAAAAAAAAAACATCACGGTTTACGCACCGGCCTGTAGTGTATAAGAAATGATTTATTACTCGCGAGTAATAAACTATTTGCCGATGTTTGGGTGAAGAGTTCTCGACAAGTACAGCATCCAGACCGTGTCAACTTGACGGCACTATCATGACCATCTACAAACTGTGAAAATTAGAAGGAAATCTGTGGACATCGATGTTTTCCGATCTTCCCAATGTTGTATTTTGCAGCATGGCCAGACCCGAAGTTCATTCTTCAAGTGCAGTAAACAGTCACTACACGCCCTAGCCAAAAGTTCCGACATTCCGAAAACATGCAGATATGCTGAAACGAAAAGCGAGAGAAAATTTTCCCAACTAGCCGCACGACATTACCGAAGCAAGGTCACATTAATGCAGGGCGCGTAAAGTGCGTGGGCCTCGGACGAAGTTCCGTTCCACGTTCAATTCAAGGCTGACAGAGGGAGAAGGGGAAATAGTCCCGGGGGGGGAGTAGCAAACACACAAAAAATCAGCCACCGCCGACTGCACACATAAATAGATGCCACACCTCAATAGGCAGCCGACAATGGACCGTTAAAAACCTGCTTTCGATGGGATCCGTGCTGTGAAGTGTAAGGTCCCTTAGACGAAAACAAACCCTGCCTATACTTCCAACGATCACGCGAGCCTTTTGTTCACCTCTCCAGAAAACAACAACAACAACAACGACGACCCTATACAATAATCGAATCCAACACACGACCTCGACCAGCTCGGTATTATTATATAGTCAAGTGGTTAAGACGTCTGCACTATAGAATGCGGGAGTCCCGGGTTCGAATCCCGCCCGAGCTGCCTGAATTGTTGTTTTCATCAGGCATCGGGCAAAGCAATGAGCACTCGATGCTGATCACGTCGAGCAAGGGCAAACCCTCATTGAGTGACATTCTCCTCGACGCAAAACATTATCACGTTATATCTATGAAACAACGGCCCAGTTTACGTGCACTTAGTGAAGAACAGAAAGATAGAGCATTGGGGAGATTCTGCTGCAGGACCATATATACTAAGATGATAGGGTACGCGCATGCATGGGCAAGTGATGTTATCGGGATGAGGGCCGCGCGCATGTGGGACCTTTCGTGCTTGAGAGGGAGGGTTGGGATGGAGGTCATACGCGCGAGTCGAGATCGCTCTCGTCTCCGGGGAAGACGGGGATCTCTGCCTGTAACCCGTCACCTTTTTTCCCCTTTAAGTTCGCTCGCAGAGCGGCGCCGTCTTTTGGCGTCGATTGGCCGCGATGACGCGATCCTATTTTCGTTGGCGTCTCAGGCAAGATGGAGGTTGCGAGCGGAGGTGGGCTCGGGGCAGGATCTGAGAAGACAAACAAGAGCCGAGACGATCGGGCGAGCCCAAGACTCGGGAGTTGTCGATATCCTCTCACTCTCAGACAGTGGGGGCGATCCGAAGTCAAGATGAGACGACGGAGCGCCACCCGAAGGAAGAACGAATCGAGCCGAGGCCAGGGCCGACCCTCCCCGAGACGAGTTGAGCCGAGACAAGACGAATGAAGCCGAGGGGCTTGACGAGTTGAGCCGAGACAAGACGAATGAAGCCGAGGGGCTTGACGAGTTGAGCCGAGACAAGACGAATGAAGCCGAGGGGCTTGACGAGTTGAACCGAGACCAGACGAGACGAGGAGAACAAAAAGACGAGCAGGCCCGAGACAAGACGGAAGCAGTCGAAGGTATGCCTAACCGAGGTGAGCCGAGTCGAGCCGAAAAACGGCGAGCACAGCCGAGACAAGACGGAAAGTGTAGAGGGTAGACGGGTTGAGCCGAGGGAAGACGAAGCATGCCGAGGCTTGCCGAAGTTGAGCCGAGGGAAGACGAAGCATGCCGAGGGTTGCCGAAGTTGAGTCGAGGCGAGAAGAAGAATGTCGAGGGTTGCCGAATTTAAGCCGAGGTAATACGAACCATGCCGGGGGTTGCCGAAGTTGAGCCGAGGGAAGACGAACCATGCCGAGCCGAGGTTTCCGAAGTTGAGCCGAAGCAAGACTAACCATAAGCCGAGGCATGGGCAATACGAGAGAGAGAGAGAGACAGACAAACAGACAGACAGACAGATATAGAGACAGAGAGACAGAGAGAGACAGAGAGAGAGAGAGAGAGGGGCGGATGCCAAACCGAGCTGGGACCAGACGATCCCTCCCGAAGCTAGTGCGAGCCGAGCCGAGCGTTGACGAGTTCAGCCGAGGCCAGGCCGACCGTGAGCCGGTGGCGGGGGGGGGGGCGAGTTCGAGTTCACCTGGACGATCGCAGCACGGTTCGTGTCATCGAGGGAGCAGCTTTTCTCCTCTGATGACGAGGAGCCAGCGCACGATGCGCTCCCCCGGCGAATCAATGGCCTCCCCCGGGCAAACATATGGCGCGCACAAAGGGCGACGAAACACAAATCCGCGGGATCGAGTTACGGCACGGACAATGACTGCATTATGCACTTGAAGTTGACTTCTTAAATGCTACACGAGCGCCGAGAGATTCCCGCCCGAGCCGGCCTGCAGTATACAGTGTGTCCTGAGGCGAGGTTACACGGCAGTGAAACGATTATATCCAAGGCATCAATCGGCGCCATGATCAGATGGAAGAAACTCGAGATATTATACAAGCGTCAGGAGCCTAAAAAATGGATTCCAATCATTTTGAGACGAGTCCTCACGACTGTACATAAAAAGGGTTCTCATGGAAACGGGAATGGTGTTTACTCCAAGGGCGTTGCCGCCATGGATTTGTATGGCTCGGTGGAATCGCAATGCACCGTTCATGGATCAACTAAGAAGCATAGATACAAGTGCGAACCATCTCTATACCTCAATCCAAGATGGCTCAGCCGAGCTGATTATCGTCAAGTGTGGACTTGTGGACGACTTATCGTTTAATGACGGACCTTTTGAGTCTCATTAACTGATATAATTATTGAAGAATAAAAGCTTAAGACAACCCCGGGGGTTCAATGTTCAATTACATGTGGAATTATGGGCTTCAAAATGTGGCCTTGTTTGGCTGTGGAAGTGGAGAGATGCTATCCAAAATCCTTGCAGAAATTCGGCTTGGACGACTACACATCTTGGTTAATTAGCAGAAAATCCAATTTGAGCATCATAATTGGAGAGAAAATGAGAGATGAAGGTCCAATCTACAATTCCGAGTGCAGTTATACAAGACCTGAGAAACTTTTGGGGTGTGGAAGGTGTCGCCTGGGATGTGGGGATGTTTTTTTTGGGGGGTTTGTGACCGCGTTCTACGGGAGCTCAAATTAATGTTGTGCAACCCGGGCCCACTATATCATATTAGCGGGATGGTCGCCGCAGGAGCAACCAGCAGGCAGTGTGCCTCGATCGTGACTATCGGTCGAATCGAAACTGACCTGCATACGTGCGAAATTGCGAATTCTGAAGGGGGGGGAGACCCAAGACTTTGCAGGTGAACGATTAAATCCCAAACGCAGATCTCTCATCGGACTCAAAACGAGCAACTGATTCTTGATCGTGTTTCAGCCAAGAAATACATTTCCCTCCAGCCAAAGCGAAACAAAAAACCCAAACTAGAAACCAATGACAAAGGAAATAGAGAAAAAAAAAACCGAATAGATAATATATAACCACAGATTGTATAAATAAGAATTTAGAAAAGAAAAAAAAACAGCCAAGAATGTCGTGCCATTACTGGACTGCGGTATCGGCGCGCCCCCTTGGTAACAGGATCGCCACGTAGCGTGACGTAGTAGCTCGGTTGCCAGGCAACGGCCGATCGATCGCGGATAACGCGTGGGCGCGTTGGCGCGCGTGAATGCATATTTATTTTTATTTTTTTAGGCGAGTGTGTGTGTGTGTGTGCGTGTGTGTTTTTCAGGCTAGTTGCTAACGAGGTCCTAAACGCTATGGTATTGATTAGGGCCACGAATCGCTGCGGGAGCCAGCGCTGCAATGCTGCGGACCTGGTCGCGGGGATTTTGCAGAATTTGGCGGCAAGAAGTGTTACACTTAATTGCCACGAAACGCCTGCATGCATCCGCTGTTTGACGACGCATAGGCTTAGGTAGTATCGCCAAGTAAACGTATCAGGGTGCGGGGTTTTGTGTTCGTCCACCGAACACGATTGCACGTCAGATGCAAGAAAGGACAAGTACAGTATAGAAATAGGGTTCAATTTGACGACCGTGGCGGCAAGCTGTGATTTAGTTAACCGACCGACGGATCGAACAACCGACCACTTAAGTACCGACCGATAGACAGACAAACATACGAACGAACGAACGGTACGGACATACTGCGGACGGACCGACCAACAGACAAACAAACAACACAAAACCAACAACTCATACCAAACCGATCAATTCAAGGGATCTCCTTCAGGTATCATGATCGCCAACAACAATCGAGAACTCATTTGTATACGTTTCGCTCAGATCGTTTTGCTCCGAACAAAAGCAGCTGTTCGCTGTCCACGAACACCATCAGACACGAACCAGACTCGCCAAGGGACCAGCACCTGAAATATAGGCCTATATATATAGTTATATATACATCCATGTGTTTTTTTTATCTGTGTGTACGCAAGGACACGCCCGCCAGCGCTTGACCTTTGACATTTGACGTCATCACACGCGCTACCGGGCAACCGTGACAAAAGGTGTGCGTATTTTTACATACTCCGCGGGTAGGCGTTACCGATACACCTTGAAAGGTGTATACGTCCTTGTCGGCTGGGAATTTCCACACCGTTCGGAGTCGTTTACGTGCCGGCTTCTCAAGTTGGTTCCTGCGCATCCCACTGCTTCTATAAACCAGTGTACCGGGTACCAACTGATTTCCCGACCGCCAGTTTTTCTCCACAACGAACCCCTCCACTTCAATCGCCAAACGAGACCCCATTGATTTGGAGCGCCAAATATTTAGAATTTTTATTTAGTTTCCAACACGGACTTCCAATGCTTGTCTTATGCGCCATTTATTTTACAAAGCATGGATTGATTATCCTCCGACAAGACCTTATCAAAAACCCAACGGGTCCGCACTTTATTTATACATGACGCGTATAACCGCCAACTTGGAGCTATAGTTTAAAGGCGCCCCATAGCTTTAACCCATGGCACGCCGAAAAGGGCAAATATAATTTGATAGCAATGCCGATGACCACCAACGCATTTCTGTTATAGTTGGTCACGCTTTCAAGCTATTATGCCTTTCGATGGTTTAGTGTTTGTCTACCCTCTGTTGTACATGTTATATAGAAACGACTTGCCCGCTTTACTCGTGCCTATGAAATTAATGCCTAAATCCTAACGCAAATCACACGGTCGACTTCTGCATCTCTGGTCCCCGACCCGTAAGTGCGTACATCCGCTCCATATAATCTCGCCAAAGTACAGCCGGAATAAATTCCATTCACGTTTTTGTTTTTGTCCGTAGGATATTCGTTGCAATAGGCCTATATGTATTCCCTCGTATAACAATCTCCCTCTCACGGAAATCGGACGCAAAGAAAGATTGACGACTATAATATTTCTCACTAACTCATGAAATTTGTTTTTCTGAAGAATTCATAAGAAGAGCAACGGAACCCAAAAGGCCTAATATTTAAAAAGATCAGCCGTAGTGCAATCTTATTCTTGAAGAGCGATATGTTTTACAAACAAAATTGTCTTCACATGCAACAATCAACGACGGTATAAAAACCCAGCTCCGCCAGATTTTCAAAAAGCACGCCGCATTTCTTCCAATTTAAGGTCTTCAAGCTATTCATGTTTACCTTTTTCTTCCATCACACCATTATCAGTTCCTGGTATAGGTGATTCACCGTAGTTTCACTGCGTCATGCA
>OX465116.1:14501408-14536408 GCA_949987565.1 Luidia sarsii
AGCGGTTATCACGATTTTCTCAAGACTCGGTTGGCGGATTGAGCTGAAATTTTCACAGGTGTGCTATATATTTCATGCATATGTTGATCAGACAACGTATGGATGCTATTCTCTGACCTCGACCAATGTTGTGTGGGGGCTTTAAGCATTTTGTACTAACCTTTCACACGACGATGCAATGGCACTTTTGAAAGATTCCTCACGCATGAGACATTTATCTCAAGTCTTGTGAGTTTTTTTTTTTTCAGCGTCGTCTGATGAAAAAGGCCTTTTATATATACAACGTTCACTGGAGGAAGTTCACGTGCCTAGATTGCCAGCGCCGGGCAAGGAGCCTCGGACGAATGAAGACAGATCGCAGCAATCCCGCGGACATTGCGATCATGTTACACACGGCGTCGATCACACAAAAAAGACACAAAACCCACCAATGGTCGCTGGCATCACGGGGCGCGCATCGCGGAAACATCTGGCGGCGGGATGAGCCCGCGCCGCTAATGCGGGTTCGGTGCCAGTCATGAAGATGCATGATAACATCCAGCATCATTTTCATTCTGTTGAGTTGGGGGGGGGGATCTTGGGGATATGCTGGTATGCACCCTCCCCATGCATTCCCTGCTGTTCCCTCGTAAAATAAAATTACGCCGGTTTTGATCATAAAGCGTCGTATATCGTATCTGGTTGGGTGACATGTCGTTCACGTGGCACGGGATCGGATACTCGTTGTTGCATCAGCCTGCGTAATTAGGCCATTATGATACCCATTTTATTTTTTTTATGGGAAAAGCTGAACATATACATGTATAAACCTTGAGCGGAAAGGTATTCACAAACATTAGAATGAATTAATTGTACAAAATGTAAAGGGGGAAATAACCATGGAGGCATCTTCAGCGGGAATCCCGCGTGTGTGTTCTGGTGCAATATAATATGCAAGCTGAGAAATATGAAGTAGGCGCGGAAACAGAGGGCTAGCAATTCCTCTCTTCAAAAGCACGCGCTGTTAAAAATAAAAATGACATGTCGACGTTTCTAAAATCAAATAAACCCCGCACGTCATTTAGGTATCACGATGGAGAGCAGAACATCCTGCTCGAAACGTCGAAAAACGTTGGCACTAAGACGGGTTAATCCCACAAGCGAACGATCGGTCTAAAGGCACAACGAAAAAAGACATTCCCAGAACAGTTTCATGAGCGGGCGGAGAATGTTCAAGAGATATAACACACGCCGATTCTCACGGTAAAACCACAACACTCACCAACCAGCCTTTGACCTCCATTTCCCGAACCTCAGCATCAAAATTTCATGAAGTCTGTAGGCCTATCAGAGTGATTCTCACCGACACACAATCATCCCGCGTGTATATATAAGGATCATCTTCATAGATGTAACATGATGTTTGCGTCGAGGAGAATGTAATTCAAAGAGGTTTTGCCCTCATTACTCGACGTGGTAAGGATCATCTTGAAAACACTGCTAAAGTGTGTAACGCTATGCCGTTTTACGGATACCAGCAGAAATTCGACACCCAGAAGCAAATGGTGCGATTTAGCCAAGTGCTTTAAAGAATAATAAAGACACACCACTTCCGAAGGTCAAAGAAACGCTGCCATGCATGTATGCGGTCTTGTCAATCTCAACGTATGCATAAAATAACACACCATGCCATGAAAACACTGTGGAAACGACATTGAATGTTAACTTTTCCCTGGCATAGAGGGCGGTATTTGTAAAAAGGGATCTCTTTGTTTCCAACGATCGCTCCGTTGAGCGATCGTTGGAAATTCAACACGTTTCCGCATTTCTCGAAAACGGCAGATTTCCGAGCTCTAAAATGTCACGGAATGCCTGACACCATTCCCAAATTTTTCTGACGAGTCATTTATAATTTCTCAATTTTGGAATAATTATTCGAAAATTGGGCACTTTGCAAAACGGTGCACCCTCACTTTAACGGTCGTGCGTGAGTCGGTTTCAATGTCGCTTCCGACGCAGAAGCAGCGTTGTTCTTTCACCACCTCACGAAATGAAAACGGAAGGGACTGCATGCATGCAGAACCGATCGTTGCCTGCAGAAAATGAAAAAGAAAGGAAGGCCGGTGGGCCGCCTCTCGCTCCGGGAAGGATCGGTGACCCGTCGACAGGGTCGCGTAGGTGCGTCGACTCAGCGTGAAAACAACCGCCTTCGAGGAGAATCACGGCTTGCTGGTGCATATATACCGGCACGCGAGCAAGACGGTCATGAACATTGACTGCCTATTTCCATTGCATCTAATGAAGTAGTTGATGCTACGAAAACCCTTTTCACGGTTTCCAACTGAGTTAGTTGTTATTCATCGTATTCAGCAGTTAGACCGACGAGGTTGGAGTGGCTGGGCCGGCCACGACTCTCCTTTTACACAATCCCCTGCATAGTCCACGCGAGAAATCGCACCACTACGTCACGCAGGCGTAGCTGACACACTTGTCATGGACTTAGTAATAAAAAAAAAACCCGGATCGCATTGGCATTTTAATGTGCCACGAAAGCGCGTTCTCCTGCGAGTGTGCGCGCGCGCACGCAGAGAATGGGAAAGGAAAGGTATTGGAAAGGTTTCATGCTCGGCTTAGCAACGACAGCCCCGTACACAAAAAAAGGGATAGCATACCAGTCTAAGAAATATACACGCCCGCATGCACGTACGTTCGGGCTGGCGCGGTGTCCAAACAAATTAAACAGATGCACAGCGCGTGGCAACGATACATACACACCGCATTGGGCAGCGGTGGGCATCGCGGAGAGACGGCCGACGCCACGCCGTGCAGTGGCGTACAAGATTGGTTTATACTTAGAAGGCAGTTACGGCAAGGGGGGGGGGGTAGCCTAGGTTGGAGAGAGTTGAGGGATACGCTGCGGACGGGGGAAGGGCTGGTCGCGTGAGGTGACAACGATCGCTGAATACGGACCTATAGAGTGATGGCGGGGGCCGCCGACACCCATACTGAGACGAACTGATCGGCCAAGATCACTACCGCAACTGATGATTGCCCATCAAATTGCATGAAAACATGTTATTGCGACACCATGGGAGCTGCGAAGCGTCCCTAGTCTCCTTCCATGAGAGCACCTTCCGATCTTATGGCCTGCAATAATTAACCAAATTCTAGTCCACGCTTAGAGCAAGGTCCTGGCTATATGGTTAAACAGACTAACCTCTATAATGGAATATAGCAAAGAACACGGCAAGTGGTCTTAAAGTGTCTCGTACATTTTTTTTGTTCCACGGGTCAACAGAGAGGCAGCGTCACTGAATGGGATTACACCACCATTTTCGCAAACGATCTTAGTGAAGGCTATATAGTGACCTAAACTCCGTCCCTTCGTCCCTCCCTCATTCCCTCATCTGCCCCTTCCCTCCCCTCCTCTCCCCCCTCCTCTCCCTCCATTCCCTCTTCTGCCCTACTCTCTCCCAAACCAGGTCATGAATCACTGGGCGCAGTGATTAAAATATTGAATCGTTTTGGAGCGCCCGGTGCAACCAAGTTGACAAACGCAATCGGCCCGTCATACAAAAGATCGAACCGGAGGAGAGGGGAGCTGGGGAGGACAGCGATGGGGTCACCCACTTCTGAATTTTGAATTCGCTGCCGTCCGATGTCGGGCCTGTAAATGCCGCTCAGAGACACCGTGGACTCCGACAGGGCGGGAAGAAGAATGAGGGAGAAGTCCAAGGGTCTGAGAAGTCCATGGGTCTAGTGCCTTGTGGAGACCTAGTCCAATAGGTCGAATAGGTCTCCACAGAGAAATTGTAAAGGTGTATAGGCACTATAGTCTCCACAAGGTTTTTACGAAAGTAGTATTTGGAAATAACTACACAAAAAAACCGGGAAATTTGTGATGGGTAAGAAACCATCGCAAATTGAAGTGTTTTATAGAGGGGACATACGGTCCAAATTTCGACCCAGGAAAGTGAATGTGGCTGAAATGGGAGCATTTTTTCAACAATTTGAATTTCAAGTTGAATTTGACTTGGAAGTTGAACCGGCGAGACCTTGGTTTTGCGTACCGGCGCTTTTTCCATATAAGCTATGCAGCACTGATAGCGACCTTCCCAAAAAAAAATCAACTATCTTTTGTTGGAATACATTTAAGAAACCCCCATCATTATAGAATATGGGACGATCTTTCAAAAGACTTCTAGATTTTGAGTTTTGTGATCTCACCCCATGAAGCTACCTGGTTTAAGGCTTAAAATGTAGTTGTAATAATACTAGATAATTATGGTTACCAACCATGCCATCCATTGTCAAAAACTGCACAGTTTTTGTAAATTGCAATTAAACGATTCATGTGTGGAAATAGCGCTCTCTATTGGCTCACTCGGAGAACCGTGTACAAAGAGATGCCAGGCTCTCTCAGCAAAGCAGATTGGATATACAGGCTTCTGAAGCGTTGCTAATAGATTCAGCCCTGAATCTTTTGTGCTCCTCTTTACGAATTCCCCACTGGGTCACATAGGATCGAAATAATAGGAAATGCCAACACGATGTCTCCCGATTCCAGTACAGCCCTACTCGAGCTAGGTCTACTTATTTTTCTCTATTAATTTTTTTGTTTTGACTTTTTCGACCGGCGTGGCTGAAAGTTTAACAGCTCTTTACTGATTACGCCTGCAGCAAACAAACATAGGCGATTCAACTTTGTCCACCCTTAGTCCAAAATATCGACGCTTTGAACAACTGGGAAGAGATGGACCGGTGCTCGGGTCAGAGGTCATATCTGGACCGGCGCTGTGACGTTCTGGCAAACCAGTCAGTTGGTCAAACCATCCATGCTCAAACACTCGGGAGCAAAACTAGTCACAGTTTGCCCATTAATTATTATTCCACCATCAACGTCATTATTTCACCAACATTTCGGCATGGTTTGACAAACATTCTGTTCTGCAGTGTTTGATTCAGGGGGAACGAATAGGACGTTTTAATTGAATTATATCCACTCTGCAGAGGATTTGACCAGCACAACCTTGGACATAATTATTAGGGATTAATTAAAATGCAAGGAATAAAATTCATTTCAGATGCCCTGGAGTGCTTGAAAGCAGATGTATATAGGCCCTTTTTTTGGTTCGTAAAATTGTGATGGGAATTCGATTAAGGAAACCACGTAGTTATAGGGTTAGCCGCTATAAGCCACTGAACACGTACTACTCATTGACTTGAATGACCACAATGTAAATCAGTTTTAAAAATGTGGATGGCCTGACGTTTGATGATCCTATAGCAGGACTTTTCTCAAAGGCAGTATGCCTCATTCTGTCTTTGACTTTGTGAAACGTCCTGCTAGGATCGAAACGTCAGGCCATCCATGCATTTTTTTAAAAGAAATCACGTCTAATTGATTGTAAACAGAATTCCAAATTAAAAAGAATAAGATAAGAAATACCAATCGATTGACATAACGATCAGGCCCTACTAATATGCATTGATATGCCTATGTTATTTTTCAAATAAAGGATTCTCGCACTGAGAAGCCTAAAACGCACGTAGACCTACAACAACAACAACAACAAAAGCTAAGCTTCGACAATTTTTTTTCTCTCTCCCGAACAAAGGGCCTTTTACGTAACCTTCTGTAAACAGGATCTCCCATTAAGGGCCGCACGAAGGGGGCTCTGTTTCTCATTATTATGATAATTAAGGCGGCCGACTGAGGCGGTCGAGGAAGACGTCGTGCGCGCAAGAGATCGTGTCAGTTTTCGTTCCAACCTTGAACGTGCGTTCAGCGGCGACTAAATATAGCGCCGCCGTGCTTATAGCTGAGAGGACCGAGTCCGTGAATTCGTGCACAAAATACCGTACGGCAGAGCGTGCGGGAGATATACAAGTGCCGCACATTCGGGGCTAATATAGGTCACCCCTGGACCGTCTGCTTACGTACGTACACCGGGCTGAATGGCTGTTAATAGTCAGGGCTGTCTGGGATATGATCTTGTGTCAGCGAATAGAGATCGTCCTGTTACCGATTTGCCTTGGTCTTGCTGTAGCGTATTCGGGCAAGTCGGCACAGCGTGGTTTATGTATTAGCCCTTATTATGAAGTGAGAAGGAAGTGCGAATCTCACCAACGCTCCTAAAAAAATATATCGCGGTGTCATAGCTATAATTTCTGGCAAGCTGCCATTCTTCACACGATGTCCGTGCGTACAATGGCTAGGCCCTATACTAGTTTGTAATGATATCACCGTTCACGGCCACGCATCAACGGGACTACGATGTGTTGCAGTGACGTGGGGTTAGCTCGGGTTTGGGGACAGTCGAGAAGGTGGGTTATAGCTGGGGACTTGGGGACTTAGAGAAGGTACGGGGTGGGGTGGGGTGGGGTGGGTGGGGTGTGGGGTGGGGTGGGTACGTGGGGTGGGGTGGGTGGTGTGTGGGGTGGGGGTGGATGAGGTGGTGTGTGGGGTGGGGTAGGATGAGGTTGGGTGTGGGGTTGGGTGTGGTGGGGTGGGGTGGGTTTGGGGTGGGGTGGTGTGGGCCAAGTTGGGGTTGTCGTGGGGTACATAGGGTGGTGTGGGGTGGGGTGGGGTGGTGTGGGCTAAATTGGGTTGTGGTTGGGTACATAGGGTGGTGTGGGGTGGGGTGGGGTGGTGTCGGCCAAGTAATTGGGTTGGAGTGGGGTACATAGGGTGGTGTGGTGTGGGGTGGGGTGGTGTGGGCCAAGTTGGGGTTGGGGTGGGGTATATAGGGTGGTGTGGGTTGGTTTGGTCTGGGGTGTGGTGCTGTGGGGGGGGGGGGGATGAGCGTGGCACCAACACACTCACCGGAACACGAAACCCATGACGAAACGGACTACAAGGAAACAAAGAGCAAACGCACCTTTTCGAGGAGGTCACGTTCCGAGGTCGCGGTCATCTTCCCGTCCTCGATGTCGCCGTTCGGTTCCTGTTCCTCGTCCCTACCTGAACATTTGTCGTCTGCCACGGCCTGGTCCACATCAGACAGTCCCCTGGGTCAATCGAAAAGGCAGGGAGAGAGAAAACCTCGAGGGACGATCAGAATTCCCTTGTATGATTATTATTAAATCGCCCAGTAGGCTAGTACTAGTAGTAGTACAGCCCGATTGGAATTTTCCGCCGACAGGTGAGGCTGTTATCAGATTCAGAGGATGGCGACGAGCCGTTCCCCGGGCAAAAAAAACATTTCACCGGCGGTGATCAATTTATTCACGACAGTACGCCACACGAAACTAAAAACTAAATCATCGTCAGTTCCCATATTACCAATGGTGGCTGGAATTCAGAGAGATAGAGAAAGGAACAGGGAGTTCCTTTCTCTATCTCTCTCTCTTTTTACAGTCGGTGAACTTACGTCGTGACGGTGTCTAGATCCGACGATGAACCAACAGCTACAGCACTAGTCCCGATCACGCAGGCCCGTGATCCATCCTGGCCGTCTGTCACATCCTTGGCAGCATGGTCTGCCATGGGGTCCACGATCCGAAACAACGGGGAGGAAGTTTCGTCAGTCCTCAAAACATCTGTCTCCCCCCTTCGAGTCGGCTTAATTTAAAAGAAAGAAAAGAACGTACGACGAGAGATCGTTTTTAATATATATCGGCAGTGTACAAACGCGGGCTGCACACACGTTGTGTGCTTTACACAATAATTCAATGGCCTCCGCGGTGACGTCATCGCCAAAACTACCACGAGTCCAGTTTCCGGGTGTCCTCACAAAACTTGGACGACTCGCTCCCATCGGGCCAGACTGGGATTCCGGCAGCTTCACCGGTGGACGGCAATTATCTGAGGCGATCGCAGACGGAGGGGGACCGAGATCGCCAGAAATCGGGCACGGTGTTTCGGCATTTTTTATCGATCGCAACGCCGATCCTATATAATAATAATACTGCACGCGATCGAGAGAGCTAGAGAGGGGGTGTGGTCACGTGATCAGTCCCATGACAAGATGGCTGCCGGTCGAACGAGGAATCTCCTGCTCGCCATTTGGGCCTGTGTCTGCGTTTCTGGTGGGTATACGGCTCGGCAATGGTGGGGTTTGAAATTTCGAGGATGTTTCTTTCCTAGAAAATTGTTGGTTCGGGGATATGCCGATGGATTCGTGGTGTATTTATCGCGTAGAATCCGCGCTGAAAATTTTACGTGTTGTTGCATTGTGCATACAGCCCTATGCTGTACACAGTACAGTATACATTGTGTAATACTACAGTGTTTGGTCGAATACTGTACATGATGTATTGTTTTTTACTACGATAACTCAGCATTTTCTGCTTATTTTAGGCTAAAATAGACTATAATTAGGGGCTGTAGAATTTCCCCCATGATTTCAAGTAAACATCGATCATTTTGGACAGGGATCAGTTAGATTTAACCAGCCATTTCTAACCCTTATTTTCAGAAAAAGACATTCATTTTTAAAAGCAAATTGAATTCCATCTCCAAGACGATAGATTGTAGATTGGGTCTGAAACTCATTGCTTGGTCATTTAAAATTGACGTGGAATCTGTTCAGAGTAGATGAGCGTCTTACGTAAACAAATGAACATGAAGAAAAGTGATCAAATCAATTTACGAGGACATTTTTCAAGCTAGGGTCACACTTGCAGCTGTAGACATTCTGATTTAAATGCAAACTTATTTTGCAGTGTAGGTTGAATTTTGTGCAGTTGTGGACTTGCGTGAATATTTTGTTCAACTCAAACCCCAAATTTACAGCGGATTCTATTGGAAGAGATACGTGGGAAATATCACGTAAGCGTTTTTACAGGTATGCCGACTGCTGTTAATAATTTCAGTAAGCTTGTTTTTTCGCATGTCGATAGTAGTCTAGATACGTTGAATTCTAAATAGTACGCAAAACTAATTTATCGAGTTCTGGATCTGTACGCACTAACCGTGAACATGGAAACTGTGCACAAATGCTTGTTTTAGTGCTAACTATGGACATATTGGAAGTAAAATTCTCCAAAATTTAGAGTTTCGATCAGCATTTCCATCCTAGGGGGACCTTTCTCAACGGCAGAATGGTCTTTGAGAAAAGTCGTGCTGGGACGTGAATGTTTGGGCAATGAATGTTTGAAAGAGTACCGTATATGGACAACAAACTTGTATTGTGTTCTCTCGAACAGATAAATTTATTGGTTTGTTAAAGAGCCGCAAATAACAACTCTTACTGAAAACGCCACGGATTTTTTTATATTTTTTTTTTATAATTAATCAGCCCCCACCTGAAATTGCGTGGCCCCTTACCAACCCGAAATCACCGGAAAAATGTGAAGTTGACGCACTCCAAGCTAAAGGGGTTTCGGTTTAACTTCTGCGCCTAACCAAAGATCTATTTGGCTACACAAAGGTTTTCTCTGATGGCTACACGAAGGTTTTCTCTGATGGAGCACGAAGGACGTTCTCCGCAACCTTCGCTTATGCTTCACCGTAACCCCGGTTGCATCTTAAAAATACCAGGATTTAGTTTGATCTGGGAAAGGTTAAGGCTGTGTACAGTATGACGAAGGAAGCATGATTTTCTCATCGTAGATGCTTAGCAACAAAAATGATAGTTCTTTACTGAATGAATGAAGGCACTAGATGAGCTGAACAGTGCATTACTTTATTTTCAATGATGAATTGCAATTTATTTCATGCAGGAATCTATTTCATTCACTCTGCCTTTGAGAAAGGTCCTGCTAGGATCGAAACGTCAGGCCCACTAAATTTTATTGCATTTTGGTAATTTTAAGTCAGTAAGCAGTTTGCAACATCTTTGTATATCACTCATACAGGAAGGATTAGTTCAGCAGAAGGCCATGCATTTGCCATGACATTATTTTGTTTGTCAATTAATTAATGATTAAAAATGGTTAAGATTTCGCTCCCAATCAGTTGTAGAATTTGATATGATAATATTGATATGCATTATGCACACAGTTTCAAACTACCGGTAATGGTAAGCACACTTTGGACTTAAGTGGCTCGGTTGTGATGATTATTGTGTGATACTTTACAGGGTTGGAAATCCATAGACTTATTGGCAATCAGTCCTAGCTTTCACAAATCCTACAGAAGCCTATTGTCCCAGTGTAGGAATATGTAGGATTGAGGGCATGTGGTAGTTGATGCATTTGTAGGAATTTGCAGGATTGAGGGCATGTGGAGTTTTTTGTCACTGTAGGAAAATGCAGGATACAGGTTGCAAGGCCAAATGTGATGGAGGATGATTCTGTAGGATTGAGGGCATCTGGTGTTTTTGGTCACTGTAGGAAAATGTAGGATCCAGGTTACAAGGCCCAATGTGATGGAGGGCACTTGGTAGTAAAAAAGTATACATTATCACAAAAAGGAGTAGGTACCAATGGTCCAGGGAGACACTGTTGGACTGTCAGGTTTGGGGCTTTTAAATAAAGGATTGTAGGATTGTGCAGGATTCAGGTCATGTGCTAGAAACAAGTGGTGGGTAGTTAGGCAGGGTTTAATTAAAGGGATTTGTATTACATGGTATTACACGTGGTGGGATACTGCTGCGGTAGTGTTAAGCTAGCTGGTGTTTAATGTGGAAAGTTTGTGGTGATGCGGACTGATGCCACACAAGGCATCTTTCGAAAGATGGAACGTGGTTCTGTGAAGAGCCGGCAACTCAACGTTTCGGACAGTGTGTGCTCTGCCCGTTGTCAGTGTTACTGGTTCCATCCCCGTCTGACCTCTGAACCCTCACCGTCGCAGGTCTAGTTGGAGTCTGTGCCTGAGTCGGAAAGGCCGAGTCTTAAGTCATTGTGACTAGAGTCTTGAGTCGCAAATTTGGAGATTTTGAACCTGGCCTGAACCACTAAGATACTCAAACCAAACCGTGACCTGCCGGTTCCCAGTGGTTCCCAGGGAAAAAAATCAAAAGGGGTATTTTAAAAATTGTTTAATGGCAAGGAAAACATTGACTTGACCAGGACTTAGAACCCGAGATCTCTGGTTTTGCGTACCAGCACTCTTACCATGCAACCCTTAGATGGCGGCCTTCCCAAAATAGTCAACAAGTCTTTGCCTGAGTGAGGGCACCAGTCAGAAGCATTCAACCATAAAAAGGCAAACACTATTTGACAGTTTCTAGTTTAATAATAGCTATAAAGTGCAGTCAGATTTTCCTTTTTTGTTTGACTGGATTTTTTTTTTACAAGAACACGAGGATTTAAGAAATATTTATTACTTTTATGGCTGAAAAAAAAAATACAAAGCAAAGGATACTAGTAGCTTGGTCCTTTTCAAAGGCAGAATCTTGCTTTGAGTTGAGCGGCCTGCTTCGATCGAAACGTCAGACCCCCTTTAGATTTCCAGTTAGGTCATTTTTGGATATTACTCATAATCTAAGTAATGGTTCCCCCCCCCCCAATTTATGTGTGGTTGTTTGCACGATCACTATGCGGTGGTCCACGGGGATAGTTATTACAAATCCCTGGTGAATCAAATCGAATGTCAATTCCGGAAGATGCGTTTGACACACATCCCGTGTTGATGGTCGGTGTGTGTGTAGGCTAGGTATGTAATGTACACATGTACATATGTATGTAGTATGTACACATGTACATGTACATACCGGTAATTGATAGTTATACGTGCATAATGTACACGTGTATGCATGTTCATGTAAGTACTGTACATGTTAATGTACAATGTACATGTACATGTACTGTACATGTACATGTACTATGCATTATGTGCTTGTACTATACAATTCATGTACATGTACATGTACACATGTACATGAACAGTACACCCGGCCCCATGCACGTAGGCCTATGCATGTACATGTACTGTACATGTATGTACACGTTATGGATGTTTATGCCCTTATTAGAGTGTATTCCAGGAAATGAATATTTTCTTCGTGTGACTCGGCTTATATAAGTTATACCAGGTCACGTTTTCGTAACCAAGCGATGCCACAAACCCATTATCTCTTGCATATTCATTGACGACGGTCGGGCTGAACGTCTCCATAAAGTCCATCTAACTCTAAGCCTTTCTTAATACTTATGCAAATTGTATGCATTGAGCCCCAGAACGAGGCTATGGGCGACACATTTCCAAGATGGCGGTAAATTCAAGCATAGGGGAAGGGACCTTCCCGGCTTACCGTTGTTCCTAAGATAACGTTCAGTTTTGAAAGTAGCAGTGCTCACCTAGAACTCGTCAGACTCCAGGGGAGAAAAAACCCGGTGGTGGACTGTGTAGGGACTGTAGGGACGTGTATTGATTGTGGCTGATCTACAAAGGTTCGCTGCATGCATGACATTAGAGAAGTTGCCTTGTAGTTGTATAACTTGTGAATTGTGATCCCCGTATTCCTCTTCCTCCCTTGCATAGTATGCGCAGCAGACACGCTTTCCATCGCCCATTCGCCCAGCTACGTAACCTTCGGGAAGGACGCGGGCCCTATCCGATCAGCAGAGGTCCCGGATGTGCTGTCCCTGGCTCTCGGCTTCTCAAGCTCCAACGTAAGTCTGGCGAGCATTTTCGCCGGCGGTTTGTTTTTTTGCACGAATTAGAGTCATTGTCGAACGTAGCAATAACTTAAAGTGATAGGCCCTATACAAACATGTTGCAAACTGCTTACTGACTAAAATTACCAAAAATGCAAATCTCAAAATTTAGTGGGCCTGACGTTTCGATCCTAGCAGGACCTTTTTCGAAGAGAGAGTAAGTTTGAGAGTAACAATAACTTGCACTAAAACCCACCTTCGTGGTGTTAACCTCATACTTTATACCATGATAGATATATCATAGATATAACATGATGTTTTGCGTCGAGGAGAATGTAATGCATTGAGGGTTTGCCCTGCTCCACGTATAATAAGCATTGAGTATTCGGTGCTTATTTCGCAAGTGGAAACTCTGAACAATCCGACGAGTTAACCTTTAACTTGAATCGTGGAAGTGATGGGGCTGTTTCTGTGCACGGGTAGTTTCAAAAAACCAGAACTTAATGATTAAATTAATCAGCCAGCTTATTTGATTTAGTTGGAAGTGAACGCCCGCGTCAATGCAGCTCTGTACGATTCGAAAGGAAAGGGTAGGCCGCAATCGCGAAGTCACTTAGTAGCGGCGATCTTAAACGGTCGAGGAAGAGGTTTAGAAGTTCATTTTTGTACCGATCGCTCAGTTCGTTGAATTTTGCCGCTAAAGACGCCTAATATTGATTACACCATATGGAGAGGGGATCGTCCATCGAAAAAAACCCAACCCTATAATGTTATCGAATAGTATTAGAATTCGTCTCTTGACGACGGGCAGAGTACACACTGCCCGAAACGTTGAGTTAGCGGCTCTTTTCAGAGCCACACCCCTTCTTTAAAGAGATTTTTTTACCCAGTGTTACCGCAAACCTTCAACTTGGTATACTTCCCCCATGCAGCCCTTCAGATCTTATCTATATGGTATGAAAGTTATTGTATGCCATGCTGTAATTCAATGAGACCCCTAATGTACATGGCTTGATTGAATTAGGGGAAAGTGAATTGTGAAATTAACAGCGATCGATTTCAGGCGTCGGTATGACGTGTATCAAATTGAGGGAAAGCTTTGGCGTCCAACGGTTGCTGTGGTACCGTGTAATAGGCCTATATCTCTTTGGAGACGGAGTGTGCATGGCTCTGATATGGAGCCGCCAATCTCCCACTTAGTACTTCTTCTACCAAGATCTACCAGACCTCCAAATCCTATCTAGCCCCGTTTGGTATCGACGGTAGCAGTCAAGCAGTGTATGATGCTGTAAACAATTGTATGCGAATTAAACTTGGAATTGGAAAGTGACCGCCGTGGCACGATTCGCGATTGTCGCGAATACTTGCCGTAATGCTTATGGGAGACAAATATAATCCGATGTAAACAGGGAGACGTGTTCCTAGGAATTGCTTCCAATATGTATTCATCTTGCTGATCTTCTATCTATCCCTAAGGGTATGAGGAGGGTTAACATGTGAATATAGCCTTATCTAAATAAATAAGACTTGAGGCTTTGCATGGTGGGTGAAACATCATATAGGAGGGCTTTGCGGTGACACCATGTCTAAAGAAGAGGTGTGGTTCTGAGAAGAACCTGAGTGATAACTCGACGTTCCGGCCAGTATGCTCTGGCCGTCATCAGGATAAATCTTATCTGCAGATGTTTGCAGGATAAGTATTCCACAACAGACTCGCTTTCGACTCTCGGGAGGGATCCCGTGCTTTAATCCCCGCCTTGGTTCCTTGCTCGTTGCCGCTCCTGTCTTCCTTCCAGGAGCTGAAATGGAACGGCCTGGGCGTGGGCGATTTATTCCGCCGCCCCAAAGCCGGCGTCCTGATCACCGTGGAGACCACCGATAGCTCGCTGTCCCTGGACGCCGGCAGCGGCGCCGCTGCCTACCCGCTGAGCGACGTGAGTTGTGCCTGTGTCTATCGGACAGGGAGTGGGGTCGGATTCGGTCCTTCAATATCGCAAACAAACCTAAGGACATGGTCTTTCCTTTTGAGTGTCTTTGTAGATTTTTAGCCCTCTTGAAGACGGGAGCTGACCAGTTTCTTTACTTTTTTTTTTCTTCTTCTGCAAAATACGCAGTGATAGGTACTTGGTAGTAATCCTTTACGAATGTTTATGAGTGGAATTGTAAGAATCGTTTCATGAGGTGACGGATTAAATGGAACATTTCAGCTGTCACCGAATGAAATTATTCATGTTGGAATCAATGCATGTTAATAGTTACAGTGTCTTTCATATCAAAAAGAAATGTCTATAGATCTTCCCAAAATAACAGGCATCGGGAAAAGTTTTACGCATAGACAAAGTTTTTTATGCATACCGTTGTATCCATGTACCCGCGCACTGCACTGTCTGTTAAAAAAAACCCCGCATGACTGGTATAGATATGGCGATAATATGGTATCTTGGGTCCCTTCTCTATGTGCTATAAGGGTGGCGAGGTTAGTCTGCAGGCTCTACGGGACACGGTATTGTCGGCGTACGGAGAGAAAGCACTGCTCCTGGACGTGTCCCCAGACGTCAAGGTAAGAGACAGCGTGGGACACGTTGGCGGCGTCACGCCTAGCCCCGTGGTATAACTCGTGCGCTCCCCCGTCGAAGCCCCGACTCGCTTCACCCCGTGGTGATTGTTTACCCAAAAAAAATCCGATCTTAGCAGCTGCTCTCTGTCTTTCTTCGCTATAAAATCCTCCCGTTTTTGTAATCTCCACAAGAAGAGGATTTCGGAATGTGTCCCCGCCCCGGCCCCTAACGTTTGTTTTTCACTAAAATGTTTCTATCAATTCTTGTTTAGGGGATCCCTACTCGACAAGCTCTGCTTTTATGGGTATCCCCTTCCGCCATCTCAAACTGGAAGAAAAAAACGTGTCCATAGTGTATGAATACATTTTTTTGTAAAATGAGCTTCAACTTTATGATATCCAAAACTACATGTATGTATTTGATGCCTTGTCACCTAATGAAGCGATGTGGTAAATTAAAAAAAAAATGAATGAATGAATGAATGTCGATATTGATGAAATGCATGCACGGCTTGCTCCACTTTGTGATTCGTACTTGAATCCCACACGAGTCGTTGGCCGTTGTCCGAATATAATGGCTGCGGCTAGAAGTAACACGCAATCCTATGGGATCTGGCTGCAGCCGCTTGTTGGCGACTTCCATGGACTCGTGCGTACTTAACAAGCTGTATGCTAATTGATTTCGGACGTAGCCTCACTTTCCACGACTCGGGCTCGAGTCACGATAGGAGATTGATCGCAGAGACTGTTGTATAGAATGTAAATGCGTTTTCGTGTTGAATGCCACTCATCGCACGCTCACCAACGATAGTCTACGGCACGGCGCCAATATGGACCAAAGCCACCGCCGTCGTTCGGGTAATTTGTACCATTTTCAGCCCTCCCAAATACTGGACAATCTTTGCTAGGGTATATGGGGCGACATTCAGAAGCATTTGATTAAATCATAACTGCCGAATATCTCCAAGGATCACGCCCTTGTTTTATCACTCCGATGTTAACAACAATTTGATGTGAACTCGACAACAACCGTTTGCGGGTCACACCAAGACCCTTTTTTCAAACAAAGGGAAGGGAAAGAAAAGTTTCAGAGGAATTGGACATGATTAAAATTAGATTTGCTCGTACCGGGATTTGAATATGTGCTCCGTCTCTCTTCACCCCGATTAGACCTTTTACCCGTGTGATAAATTGGAATATCTTCGTATTTGTTTTGTTAAATTGCACTTGATGTTTTTTTTGTTTTGCCTCATGCTGTAATGGGATTTGAGATCGGCCAATATAGAGGTGCTGTTGAAATTTTGGGGGGTTCTTTTCTATTCAGGGATTGCAGGCGTCTACCGAGTACCAGAAGTTGTTCCAAGGTCTGCCGGGCTCGGTCGGTCGACTGACGGCCCAGCTGCGGGGAGACGACTCCGTCCTGGCCGGTATGGAGGCGGGCTCCCTGAACCTGACCCACCCCGCCGACGCAGCGCTTCTAGGCGAGCTACAACTGCTCAAAGACATCACTGACAAGGTATTATACCGGGACGGATTTCCATCGTAAATGAACAGCAATTCGGAAATACGACAAAGGAAGCTTTGACTGGACCGGAATCATACACATCATTGAATATGGGGATTTTGTCTAAAAGCAGAGGCCACGGCGGTAGAAGTCATTGGATCAGGCTTATTCGGCTCCCAAAGTATTTACTGATAGAATTTACAAATAAATGGCAAAGAAAACTTTGACCGGACCTGGACTTGAACCCCAGACCCCTTGTTTTGTGCACCAGCGCTCTTATACTCATCTGAGCTATCCAGCCCTTAGATGGTGACCTTCCCAAATAGTCAACTAGTCTTTGCCAGGGTGGGGCGCCAGTCAGAAGCATTCAACCATTGAGCTATCCAGCCCTTAGATGGTGGCCTTCCCAAATAGTCAGGTATAGTCTTTGCCGGGATGGGGGCGCCAGTCAGACGCATTTTTAACCATCAACTGCCGTACATCTTCAGGGACAGAGGAAGCTTTGACTGGACCAGGACTTGAACCCGAGACACCTGAGAAGTCTATACCTGAAGCTAGGGATTTGGTATCAATGGGTTTTTCTTTTAATAGTGAGGGATATTTTTGGTGGTTTTGTTTTTCTCGGCAGCTCCGTGCCAATCCGTTGGGGGTAGCGGACAGCGCTGCCGATGTGTTCTCGTTCCGACTAGCAGGACTTCGAATAGTCCAGAGCGAGTACGGAGCTGCCTCGGCGCAGGCCAAAGACGCAGCCAGTCTGCTGCGGTCCTTCATACCAAAGGTGAGTGGCGTCGTAAGGGCTCGGGCTCTGGATCGGGCTCAGGCTTGTGGTTTTGGGTATGGGCTTGGGCTTGGGCTTGGTGTATATGTGATTGGTGTTTGGGTTTGGGCTTGGGAATTTGGGTGTGGCTTTGGGCTTGGGCTTGGTGTATATGTGATTGGTGTTTGGGTTTGGGCTTGGGAATTTGGGTATGGCTTTGGGCTTGGGCTTGGTGTATGTGATTGGTGTTTGGGTTTTGGGCTTGGGAATTTGGGTGTGGCTTTGGGCTTGGGCTTGATGTATGTGATTGGTGTTTGGGAATTTGGGTATGGCTTTGGGCTTGGGCTTGGTGTATTGGATTGGTGTTTGGGTTTGGGCTTGGGAATTTGGGTATGGCTTTGGGCTTGGGAATTTGCGTATGGCTTTGGGCTTGGGAATTTGGGTATGGCTTTGGGCTTGGGCTTGGTGTATGGGATTGGTGTTTGGGTTTGGGCTTGGGAATTTGGGTATGGCTTTGGGCTTGGGCTTGGTGTATGGGATTGGTGTTTGGGTTTGGGCTTGGGAATTTGGGTATGGCTTTGGGCTTGGGCTTGGTGTATTGGATTGGTGTTTGGGTTTGGGCTTGGGAATTTGGGTATGGCTTTGGGCTTGGGAATTTGGGTATGGCTTTGGCCTTGGGTTTGGTGTATGTGATTGGTGTTTGGGTTTGGGCTTGGGAATTTGGGTATGGCTTTGGGCTTGGGCTTGGTGTATGTGATTGGTGTTTGGGTTTGGGCTTGGGGAATTTGGGTATGGCTTTGGGCTTGGGCTTGGTGTATTGGATTGGTGTTTGGGTTTGGGCTTGGGAATTTGGGTATGGCTTTGGGCTTGGGAATTTGGGTATGGCTTTGGGCTTGGGAATTTGGGTATGGCTTTGGGCTTGGGTTTGGTGTATGTGATTGGTGTTTGGGTTTGGGCTTGGGAATTTGGGTATGGCTTTGGGCTTGGGTTTGGTGTATGGGATTGGTGTTTGGGTTTGGGCTTGGGAATTTGGGTATGGCTTTGGGCTTGGGAATTTGGGTATGGCTTTGGGCTTGGGAATTTGGGTATGGTTTTGGGTATGGGCTTGGGCTTTGGCTTGGTGTATGGGATTGGTGTTTGGGTTTGGGCTCAAGCTTGGGTTTTGGGTATGGCTTTGGGCTTCATAAGACGCCATGTAATGACAATTCGCCAATCGGACTAAGGAGCCGGCAGAATAGCGTTTGCGGGAAGAATGCCGTTGCCGGGTAAATATAACCTGCACTGTTTTTCAACACCGCGGGTTGACCGCGCCCCTGCCTTTATCGGTCGCTTCCACGAAATCAACTCGGAACAGTCGCCGTCTGACTTTACGATCTCCGAAGTCAATTGAGGGAAACCGGGTCGGCAGAGCCCTGGACGACAGATTTGTTTTTTGGGGGTAGTGCTTCTTGAAAGGCTTCCTGTTGTCACCCCGTCCCTTAAGTGGGGCATGATCTAAGTGGTGAATTAGCGCAATGCTGTCGTGGCCACGGTAACGTCGGGACTATTGAAAGTATAATAATGCGACCAGGCGGATGGGAGCCATGTCATTCTACGCCGGAAATTGCTGCTAAATGGCTTAGGAGGTCAAGCAGGTGTTTTTTTTTGTCTCTCTTCCAATCTTTGATTTTGATCTCCCCGTAGCCTACATGATATGCCGTATATATAGATCGGCAATAGAGAAGTGTGGATCTACCCCAGCGCGTAGTCTATGTTTAGTTTGTTTACTATGCCACAAATCTTTAAATAATGAAGGGGAAAATGGCCTTCTTACTCGAGTTGTGATCATTGAAAGAATTCCTTTTCTCAATAACAGTGCGTCATAACACTTTCATTTCCCGAAATAAAAATCAGTATATAGTGGCTTCAGTTTTGACCCCAAAGTATCTACGAAGAGTTTCAGTGAAAGATGGTTGTCGCAGTTTCCATGTCAACGGTGGAATTCTGTCCAGGGGGGGGGGGGGGTGTCCGTGTATCAGAGGTGTTTTGGGCAAAAAAAGGGAAAACCCCACCCAGCTACCCACAGAGTAAATCAAGACACATCTGTGGGATTTTCTTTATAGCTGCAATGTTGCCGGGGGGGAATCGAGTGAGATCTCTCGGATTAGTCTGTAGCCTATATACATGTGTGTGATTTGTTTAGTTGTAGGCATTGTGTACCAAAGTCTACGCAAGCCATCACTTATGCGTGCACGGTGGTATGTTGACAAAAGTGCGGCCCGTTCACCACAGGGAACGTGGGAGAACGCGAAAAGTCATGAAACAATACCTTCTTGACAAATATTGATAATTACATGTACATGTCTGTACAATTAGGTACACGTGTACACGTGTACTACGTGTTTGTCTGCACGTGTAATCTGTGTTTCTAAGTATTAAGCTGAAATTTGGTGATTATCCTTAATTGCCATATCAGGCCCCCCATAGTAATTTCACACGTGGACTGCCTGTATCACATGCACAACATGGGGACTATGACGTGCGCTCACTCGGTCCCTCCCTCCCTCCCTCCCTCCCTCCCTCCCTCCCTCCCTCCCTCCCTCCCTCCCTCCCTCCCTCCCTCCCTCCCTCCCTCCCTCCCTCCCTCCCTCCCTCCCTCCCTCCCTCCCTCCCTCCCTCCCTCCCTCCCTCCCTCCCTCCCTCCCTCCCTCCCTCCCTCCCTCCCTCCCTCCCTCCCTCCCTCCCTCACTCCCTCCCTCCCTCCCTCCCTCCCTCCCTCCCTCCCTCCCTCCCTCCCTCCCTCCCTCCCTCCCTCCCTCCCTCCCTCCCTGTCTGTCACGCCCCTGAATTCAGGCGACATCCTGCTGGCCTTTTATAACCAGATAATGCGGGGTTGCTATGGTGACAGAACTGACGCAGGCGGTTGAATAGAGGGGTAAAAGAAAACGAAAAAATCAAGAAAATGATCAATGAGTTGATTCGGATCTTTCTCAAGTTAATTGCGAAGGGGGGGGTGTTTTACAAGCGAGCAGCAGTCCATGAAGCTGGTGACAATCTGACATTGTGATGATGAAAAAAACTCATCGTCGCGTTGAATCTTGCAAACTGCTTTACTGTTTAAAAAATTTAAAGAAAAAAAATTATACATTTTTAAAATTTAATATATATATTTTTAAATGTAATAAATGATCGAAAATGCAAATCGCGAGACAGACGTTTCGAACCTAGAGATCGGTTGCACCGGTGGCCATCTTTGGGGCCTAGTCTTTGTTCTTTGTTCCTCTTGGATAGGCAAGAGTGCACTCTTTGTACCTGCATTGTCACTGCGTTTTAATGACACTAGAAGACCCCAAAGATGGCTGCCGGTGCGAACGATCTATAGCCGGTCCTTTCTCAAAGGCAGAATGACTAGGACAAACACAGATAGATCCCAATTGCCTCTCCTTCTTCCGAGAAGGGGGGGGGGTGGTAAGGCGGGGAAAAGGTGACATAAGGGGAGAGGGAAGAAGACAGGCGAGGGTGAGATCAAAGGGGAAGCCGAGAGGGGAAGATCAAAGGGAAAGATCAAAGAGACGTGGAGGGAGTGAACACAAAAGAAGGATTATTAGAAAGAATCTAAATATAGCCTTTTCCCGCGCACTGCTGCACTTTGGAATTTTCTTCCTGCAGCCGTTCCCCCTGTTTTATAATTTGTCTGAATTCAAACGAAACATGAACACTCATCTTTCTTCCTCCGGATCTATTATGCTCCTGGTTCTTCTCCTTACTACTTTTCTGCTTTAGCCCTGACCTTGAGTGGCCTTTGGGGTCTTGTGTTTGGCGACATTCATTTTAAACAAAAAAAAAACCTGTTAGTCATTCCCCTCGCTGATGCTGAGGCCGTGTGGTCGAAGACGCTTCGTCCACCTCCTCTCCCGGCTCTGAAAGGTACCGTCATTTCGAACCGGTTTAGTTGAATGCCTCAAGTTGAGTGACCTTTTCCCCCTGCCCGCCCTTAATCTGTTTCTGTTGTAGTTCACCGCTGCCTTGGTGAAATTGTACGGGGGCGATGCTCTGGTGGGAGTTGTGACGTCACACCAGGAACCTCTGATGAGTCGACATAGCCGGTCTCTTCTGCAGGTACGGCGAGAACTTGTCATGCTGCCGTGTACTCTTGTCTCTCTTCCTCGGTGTCTTTCGTCTTCTGTCTCTGTCTTTCACTCTCTCTCTCTCTCTCTCTCTCTGTTTCTATCTCTATTGCTTTCTCCCTCCCTCCCCTCTCTGTCTCTCCTTGGTCCTATTTGTCTCTCTTTGTCTCTCTTTGTCTTTCTCTTTGCCTCTGCCTCTCTCCGTCTTACTACCTCTGCCTGTAGCTGTCTGTCTCTCTTTGTCTCTGCTTGTCTGCCTATTTCTATATTTCTGTCTCTCTTACTCTCTCTGGTCATCTCTGTCTTTTGTCTCTCCCTGTCTTTCTTCCTGTCTCTACTTCACTGTGCGTCCCTCTCCTCCCTCTCTCCTCTCTGCCTCTCCCCCTCTCTGCCTCACTCTCTTCCCCCTCTGCCTCACTCCTCTCTCTGCCTCTCCCCCTCTCTGCCTCTCTCCTCTCTCTGCCTCTCACTCTCCTCCCTCTCTGCCTCACTCTCCTCCCTCTTTGCCTCACTCCATCTGCTTCTCTCTCTCTTTCTCTTTCTCTCTCTATGCCTCTGCATGTCATTCTGTCTCTATCGCTATGTCTGTATCTCTGTCTCACTCCTTCTGTCTCTCTGTCTCCCTGTCTCTCTCTCTCTCACCCACTCTCCGATTCTCCCTTCGTTCAGGCCCCCGACGCCGCCACCACCCCGTCCCCGTCCGGCCCGCCCCAGATCGGCAACAAGGCGGAGCCGTACGACGAGAACTACCCGGCCATGTTCAACATCATCCTCTGGGTGTCGGTCATCCTGGTGGTGGCCGTCTACGCCATTGTGTACGGCATGTACAACCTGGATCCGGGCGACACCATCATCTACAGAGTGACCAGCCAGAGAATGAAGATCGATTAGTGACCCCCCCCCCCACACCCCCATTCTCCACCGATTCCAGTCCTTCAAACTTGTTTAAAGACAGCCGCGTTTAGTCAATCTGGTGGATAATTACATCGCGTGGAAGACTAACTCGTTGGAAGGAGCTCACAGGCTTGCATGTAACAATTATTTCACCAGATGCAAGCCCCTTCATCAGCGAGCTCGGTACAACTATCAGGGAAGCTCACACATTGTTCCCGACTGGTTTAGTCTTTCGAGCGTTGCCGTTCGCGAGCTGTCGTTAGTCGAAGTGGAATCGTCCTAAAAGCATTCCCTAATTCCTTTCTATCGGTTTTTACGATCGTACTTTGGAGAGAGTTGTTTTTCGGTGATATGCACCGAGTGTAAAGGTCGGTGTTTATGCGTTCACGTTTCAACCAAGTAGTGCGAACCTTGTTAATGGTTACCCCCTCTATAGACAGTAATCCAAGAAAAAAAATGATTATAACTGGTCCCCCGCGAACATCCCTGGTTCCCTCCCCGGCACCCTTTCCCATATTAGTGCCCTTTTCCAAAGCCCGGCTTAGGCTCAGGCTCCGGCTTTGTCTCTGGTTCTTTCATCCATTTTAAGGGCAAGGCATGAAAACAGGAAGCCTTTGGCATCATTTTCGAATGTTTGACTGAGATTTGAAAAGTAATCCAAAGCTTCAACTTCAGCAGAGACGGAACTCCAACTTGTATTTCAGCTTTTGGATAGCTGAGACGAAGCCGGAGCCGAAGCCTAAGCAGGGCTTTGGAAAGGGGCCTATGATCCCAGTGGCTAAACTTGTGGTTAATAATTGTGTAAACAGCACCCTTCCCATTAGGCCAACGAAAATTCCGGGTCCGCTCGCGTCGATAATATAAGAAAACGCAGTGGCTGTTGTTACGGCAGTCGTCCGTGTGGTTCCCTGACTTCACAGTATTTGTCAGGATGTTTAGCTCTTGGAACCAGACTATCAGCTAATAGACTGGTTCAACCAGCCTGCAATGCTGACGAAATACAATCAAGTCAGGGAACCACACGAACGACTGCCGTAACAACAGCCACTGCGTATAAAAAAAAAATTCGAAGCGACCACATGCAACTCGAAGTAGCGTAAACTTTAGATGAATACAAGTTAACTAATGATGTCAAGTACTATACTGTATATTTATTGGTATGAAAGAAATTTGGGCCTACATAGAATCACGTGCAGAACGTGTGGTATGTAGACGTCTATTTGTTATGATAATACGTGTATTTATGTATGCAAGGATATCCGATAATTATGAAGATTATGAAGGTTTTTTTTGTTTATCAGTAAGAGTAAGTACATTGTAGTAAAAAGTGGTGTATAACCAGACTGCCTGCCATCTGTGTCGAATTTAAGAGACGAACGCTTGGATTCGCTAGTTGTCGTTTAACGAGCTCGTAATAGACAATCACTGGCAGTTTTAGAACACTTAGGCTAGTGGCTTGGACACGCCTTGAGTTATGGCTCAGGCTCGGCTTGGGCTCGGTATTGGGCGCGGTCTTGGGCTCGGGGCTTTTGTTTGGGCTCGGCATGGGTTAAAGCTAGGGATTGGGTTAACTTGAAGCCAGTATTTCTAGGGCCGGTTACGGAATGAAGGCTTAGGCTCGGGCTTAGGCTTCGGTCATATTTTCTCTTACCCGTTATGATGTCACAGACATCTAGAAACAAGCATTTGGCCCCAGTTTCCTGGTGAATACTCTGTGCTTATCAAGCCAACAAACTCTCAGTTTCGTAGACAAACCACAACCTGTATTTCCGGGTCTCGTGAGAAGTGCCTTGGCTCGTGTCCGACTCAACTGGCCAGAGCTTCTAATAACGCACGTGTCTACGGAGGCCGCGCGCAGCCTCTCCGTCCCATTGCCCCACAGACCCACGTGTTAATGCCAGCCATAGCCACAGCCACAGCCACGGCCAATATGCATTCGGACACCATTCAGCGTTATCGGCAATTGAATCCAAGATGGCGGCGCCCATTTCGATTTAAAATATCGAGTATTAATCATCATGCATTTAGAACTTCACACGTGTTGGTCACAGGAATTGTGTCAGGTGTAAATAAATTGATTTCTTGACGGCTTGTATTGGAAACAAAGGAATGTAAAGATGTAGACAGTTCTCAGTTCTGTTCGGAAGCGCTGAAGCCTCGTTTACCGTTATGATAAAAAATAAATCCCATCTATCCTGCTGTTTTCTTTCAATGCAAACCATCAATTGTTTTCGGAAGTGCCGGGAAGAATATTGTCGACAAAATACGATGTCTAAATCAAACTTAGCATGGGGCAAAGACGGACATTTCATCACGGTGGGAAAATAAAACCGTTTCGATCGAAGGTGGTGGTTGCATTGAAGATAGATCCTCAGATGATCTCGTTTTTACATTTTGTTTTTGAGTTCGGTGTTTTGTCGTTAACAACACCATGTGGCAATACATGTAATTGCTGTCTGGTATCAGATACAGATTTGAAAATGTGTATGTTTTAGGTGGTTTTTAACATCATTTAGGGTGGACGTTGCAATTGTGGTGAAAGAATGAGATTTTTTTTCGTGAGAATTAAACTAATTTTGTTGGGATCATGACGGGGCATTTCTGCGTGATTATCTGTGATGGTATTTTTCAAATACATTTTGTTTATAACCCGGTCTGTCCAAGAATATGACAGCATATCCACTAAATAAAATTCACCAAACAAAGTAGAAGAAAATTCCCTTGAAAAATATGAACCAATTTGAGAAATCAGCAGTCTTTTACGAAACTGGACTAAGCTAACAATAAACAAAGCTAATGTTTTTGTTTACATAAAATAAATTATTGAAAATTGTCTCAGTCGTCGGGTGTGCTGCGCGTCCATTTTTGTCCAAGATTTCATAACTTAAACATTTATAGGCCTAGTTTATTTGTTAGAAAACAAGTGTGTAAGGACTGGTGGAAGTCTACTAATTATTGCGAACGTACTGAGTGCACGTGCACTGGACGGCGGTCTCGCAGCGTGCGCAAATCACGAGGACAAATATCCCACAAGGCGTTTTTTTAGTGAAGATTTGGTCGGCAAATGCCTTAAATTTCTGACCCAAAACATAATTTTTAGCATTTTTAACTCGTGAAAAACAAAAAACAAAGGTGATTATACTTTCACGGTTTTGGAAATATCAAAACCAAAAACGGTCTCCAAGTCAAAACTGAAAAACCCGGAAAAACAGAAAAACCGCCGAAACTCGGTCCGCCCCTCTACGAAATTTGGCAGTCCCCTCCCCTGCGCCCCCCCCCCATGAAAAAAATCCTGGCTACGATGCTGTTCACAACCATTTGTTATTTTTAACAAGTAAATGGAAACACAATGTAAAGACGAACTTTTCAATAGCAAATCAATATCATTTCTATCAAAGATTTTAATAATTTCTGTCATTTAATGTATGACTTCGTATTTCAGTAAAAACAAATCCTAATAATATAATTATTTAAAAAGAACTGTGGTTTGAAACTTTTTATTTACAAAATACATTTGGATATTTTTTTCTAAAGGTTTGAGCAAATCGGTCATAAAACATTCTTAGAAATCTATAAACGTTTATGAAAATTTTACTGGACTGTTTTGCGCTTACCATCTGAGCTATCCAGCCCTTAGATGGCAGCCTTCCCAAATAGTCAACTAGTCTTTGCCAGGGTGGGGGCACCAGTCAGAAGCATTCAACTATTGAGCTATCCAGCCCTTAGATGGCGGCCTTCCCAAATACATGTAGTCAACTAGTCTTTGCTGGGGTGGGGGCACCAGTCAGAAGCAATTCAACCATTAAACTGCATGTCCATTTTCATTCAGATGTAAACCAGGTGTTTTTTTTTTTAATTTATATCAATTTTTTTATCTGTCTAAAAAAGTAAATGTACGATCTAATCGTACATTATCATAAACAAATTTTTAAAAGTTGGCATCACTAGTCATAAAAAAAAACCATTTGGCATTTTGCTTAACACACATCAACAGTCATCAATAAATATTGTATTGCTTAATTGTAGGGCATTTGATCCAAGCGAACCAGGAAGATATCACGTGTCAATTGCTTCATCTGTTTTGTGGAAATTATAAGAACTACACTCACCTATAAACTCATTCGTAGATCAACTTGTGCACAAGTAAACTATTGTCAGAATTGTTTTTTATTTCTAGAACGTTTTTTTTTTTTTGGAATACACTTGGAGAAGGGAAGACTGAAGTCATTGACCTTTTATAGAAAATCTGCAATATTTTTATAGAAAAGGATGGACGGAAAGGTGATTTGATGAATGAAACAAAAGACAGTCAGTCAAAAAGACAGTGAGCTCAGAAATGCAGAAATAGAAAACAGTTGAATACTGCTTGCTTAATATCAGAAGTACCTCAAATATACCAATTAAATGTTAGATGGAGGGCATTTCAATCTGAGAGCAGAATTCTGCCTCTTGTCCTCACAGAATCTCTCTCAAAGATAGAATTCTGTAGTTCGGTCCTTCATAGGGACAGAATTGTCTTTGGTCCTGGCACGACCTTTTCTCAAAGGCAGACGTCTGTAGTTTGGTCCCCGGCAGGACTTTCCTTCAAGCAGATTTCTGCTCTAGGTCTAAGCAGCACGATATAACATGTCCTTGCGGACAGAATTCTTCATTTGAACCCGACAGGTCCTTTCCCCGAAAACAAGAATTGTCCTTGGCCCAAGCAGGACCTTTCTCATAGGCAAACAAATTTGTAGCTTGGTGCTAGCAGGACCTTTCTGAAAGGCAGAGCAAGTTCTAGGAGTCTTTTTTTTTTAGGAGGGAATTATCTGCTTTCAATCGTCTTCCTCAGGTCGACTCTGGTTTCTCCCAGCTGGGTAAGCTCGGGAGTGCCGGGAGGACGAGAGAGGAAGAGTGGCGCGAGGTTTTTACACCCACGTTGACCACGAGGAAGATAAGGCGAGGCCACGTCACCAGATTGGATCTGTCTCGTTGGCACACTGGAGCGGGCAGTCTCGTGGGGAGTCCGTGGAGGGGCAGGGGAGGAGAGAGGAGGGGGGAGGATCAGTTGCGGACTGCCGTCACCTTTCTCGTCACCTTCCTCTGGGCTGGGGCCAGGGAGGCAGCGGCTGGTTTGGACGTCTTGGACGGGGCGGTTCCTCTCTGGCCGTGTCGCTGGCTCCTGGCTGCGGCATGACTCTGCAGATTGGAGGGGGGGGAGGAGGAGGAAGAGGAGGAGGGAAAGGAGGTGAAGCGTGAGGAAGTTGGAGGGGGAAAGGGAAGGTGGAGGAGAGAGGGAGAAAGAGGGAAGGGAGAGGAGGAAGGAGAAAAGAGGAAGTGGTGGAGGAAGAGAGGGAGGAAGAGGAGAGAGGAGAAAGGGAAATAGAGGAGAAAATGGGAGGGAGAAGAGGAAGGAAAGTAGAGGAGAAAGGGAAGGAAGAGGAGAAAGGAGAACAGGGGAGGTGGTGGAGGAAGAGGAGAGAGAGGAAAGGAGAGGAAGAGGAGAGAGGAGAAAGTGAAATAGAGGAGAAAAGGGGAAGGGAGAGAGGGAGAAAGACAGAAGGGAGAGGAGAAAGGGAAGGGAGAGGAGAAAGGAGAACAGAGGAGGTGGTGGATGAAGAGGAGAGGGAGGAAGGGGAAGGGGAGGAAGAGCCAAAAGAGGAAGAGAAAGAAGAGAAAGTGGGGGAGAATGGGAGAGGAGGATAAGAGCAGAGTAAACCACAAGTTGCATAAACAAAAACAAATTCAAAAATCATCCTCGATCGATGACCCCTCACGCTGCCCTTAAAACTCCTCTCTAAGGAGACCGTGGAAGCCTACCGGGCCTGTCGCTGGTCCCCTGGGTTTGGACGCGGCCGCTGGTCTGTCTGCCATCGCCCTGGCTCCCCCGCTCCCGGGAGCACCGGTCCGGGCCTTGTGCTGCGGCTCAGGGCGGCTGGGTTGGTTCAGGGGGGCGGGGGGCCCGGGCCCTGGCTGGGGCGCCCTGGGGCGGGCCGGCTGGTCACTGGCAGGAGGCCCTCGCTTGGCGGGCCGCGTGGGCTGCTGGCTCCAGCCAGTCACGCCTCCTGCGGGAAAAAAAACAAAACAATGGTTGCAACGTCACGACATCACGTTCAATATTGTCAGTACAGCACCGATGTACAGGTACAGTACGCAAGATCTACCCGCCTTGAATTCCCACCAAGAGGTTATGCTTCATCGAGCTTCCGTACCACCAAAATCCTGCCTACAGGTTCTTAAACCCACACCACACCGGCATTCTTCCTCCTGAAGACAGACAGAACACACTGTCCAAAACATCGAGTGAAACCCTCCGGTTCTTTCCAGAACCTCAATCACTCAAAAAAAGAGAATCTCGTACATGGTGTCATTGCAAACCTAGTGTTCGTTAGATTTAGTTGATCACTGATTCCAAGTCACTGCTCATGTTGAACTCACTTCAAGTGTACTGGACCAAGAGAAACTATTAGAACCATATCACTCTGCCTTTGAGAAAGGTCCTGCTAGGATTGAAACGTCGGGCCCACTAAATTTTGAAATTTGCATTTTGGTAATTTTAGTCAGTAAGTAGTTTGCAACATTTTTGTATATCACTCAGAACCATATCCTCTTTTTTTTTTTTTTTTTTTTTTTTTTTAAAAGATGATAAACATTTTGTACCTCCAACGATACCGGCCATTTCCATGGCAACGGCTGCTGTTTCCTTGGTGACGGGAAGGCCTTGGGAGACACCAGCAGCAGCAGGGGCTTGCTGCAAGAGCTGCGGAATTCAGAATGGACGAGGGATGAACAGGACTAAGACTCTCAAGGTCAAGGCGGAGAATTCTATCAGCTACTGTGTTCAGGTAGATAGATAGCCTACCACTGAATTGTTCAGCAAAGCAAACCATGCATCCGGGCAAAGCACTGGGCAATCGGTGCTTATCCCGTCCAGCAGGGCAAACACTCACTGAATTACATTCTCGCCTCCACACAAACATCATGATACAAAGCGGTACCTGCCGCTATACATTATTCGGATCCGCCACACGACCTCGACCAGCTCGGTGGTCGAGTCATCTGCACTAGAAAGCAGGAGTCGCGGGTTCGAATCCCACACGAGCTGCCTGCAATTTTTCTCTTCCGACAAAGCACTTGGCACTAAGTGCTCATTACATTGAGCAGGGCAAACCCTCGTTGAAAAGCTAAACAACTTGATTTATTTTATCAATCAAAATTGAATTTTTTTTTAAAAGCTGCACAGATGCCAGCAGCCCATTTCAAGAAACGTTTTGTTGCGCAACTTACGCAACATTTACTGCCTTTTCTAAATAGTGCACAAAAGTGCCATTGTGGTGCAAGACATTTGTACGTTGCGTAACTTACGCAACTTTTCTTGAAATTGGCAGCAGGTCTCAAGAATTACTGCACAAGGGCTCTAACCTATGAGCTATACAGCCCAGGTAGGTGAGGGGGGTGGGGGGGAAAGTTAACTACCTTTGCTATCAGAAGCATACGGCCTATCACATTTAACAGACCAGGCATCGATTTCACCAAACCCATCGTAACTTACGATCAGTCGCAAGGCGATGGGAGATGCACAGGAACCATACGGCGTATCACAACTTACGATGGGTTATCCATCGTAAGTTGAGATACGATGCGTCGTAAGCCTTTGTGAAATCCAGCCCTGAATACACATCGCCATGTTAAATAAGTTCTGTGTCTCGAGGAAAAAAGGTTAAGCATTCTTATTTCTTGCGCGGGTTTTTGGGGTCAAGACTTACCACCTGTATGTAGTGCTGCAGTGCCATCTGTCGCTGTTTGTGTTCGGCCAGCTTTTCTAGAAGAACTTGGGACCTGTGGTTGATTAGGATCGTTAATTGTTTGATTAAATCTCAGCAATCAATGTGCTGACTGAAGGGATCAAAGAAGGGAAGATCAAAGGGAAAGGCAAGCAGTAGGGAAGGGATCAAAGAAGGGAAGATCAAAGGGAAAGGCAAGCAGTGGGGAAGGGATCAAAGAAGGGAAGATCAAAAGGAAAGTCAAGCAGTAGGGAAGGGATCAAAGAAGGGAAGATCAAAGAGAAAGTCAAGCAGTAGGGAAGGGATCAAAGAAAACACTGCTATAAACTACAGTGCTAATTTACAAAAAGAAAGGATAATTTTGGTGTCACATACTTTTCGGCAGGAATAGATCCCGACTCGACTTCACTTATCGTTTCGTCTTCACTCGGATCAACTGCCACAGAATCTGATGAGGGAAGATTTAAATAGTCGGTTTGATTTTCAAAAGGTCTAAAGAGACTAGGGCTCAGACTCAATCAATGTGACTCAGACTGGATATTTTGTGACTCGCAAACGAGTCTGAGAGATTGATTTTTTTTAAAATTTATAGTCGCTTTCTGAGACTGGACATACTTGTGGTCTTGGTGTCGTCCAGCGTCGGCTTGATCTCTCTGAAGTCGGTGTACTCCTGCTCCCCCGGGTGATGGTGGTGGTGGTGGGGGCGGCGGCTGGCAGCGTCCCAGCCCCGCCCCGACGGCCCCAGGGCCTCGGCCAGAGTCAGGCCGGCCGGTCCGCGACCCCGCCCACGGCCGGGCTGCGCCGCCGCCGGGCCGGCAGAGGCCAGAGGGGAGCTGTGACTGGAGGGAGGGGACATCTCCTGGCCGGCGAGGAGCCGCAGTCCCTCGGCGATCAGGTCCTGGCCGGGGAGAAGGCGCGGGGAGAGCGGCGCCGGGAGCTCGGGGCGACCGACCTCAGAGTCCCTGGACGGCCGAGAGGCGCCGGGCGAGGAGTCTCCCTGGCGGACGAGGTCCTGCTTCTGATCCGTGGCGGACTTTGAGACCTCAGAGTGACTCCGATGAGGAAGGGAAGAAGGAGCAAGAGGCGGCTTCGAAAAATGCCGACGTACAAAATCCTCCGTCTCCTTCCGTCTTGATTCTTCTTCTGCCGCCGCCGCCGAGTCCGACCGGAGCCCGCCGACCTGAGAGCCCCGAGGATCTTGCTGCCCTCTCCGAGAGCTGGCCGGAGCGGGTCTCGGAGAGGCACCGTCGGAAGGGGCCTGCATCGGCTGGCCGGCTTCGCGCTTCAGATAATGGAGGGCCTGAGCCAGGGGCTGAATGCCCTCCAGAGCCGACGTCCCCAAGTCGTACTGCAGCTCCGGGCAGGACGGTTCCGAGAGAGCCGGGGCGGTCTTCACTGGGTGCCGCGAGCCGGCGGCCGGCTCTTGTCCTCGGCGGGACCGACCGGTCTCGGGGTTGTCGTCGCGGGAGGATCGCTCTCTGAAGTACTGGGATAGGCCGGCCCGCAGGCTCTCCTGCTGGGAGGGGAGGGGGTCGGCGTGGCCAGCAAAGGGGTCCGTGGTGGGGGGACTGTCCGGTGCCTGGGAGACGGCCAGGGAGAGGTTTGGGTAGTGGAAGGACTCCTCCATCTCCTCCCCGTCACCATTCTCATGCTCTGTGGGTAATCAGAATAACGTCAGATATAAATGTCAGTTGACACGTGAACATGCTTTTAATGTTCTTGTCTTGCCGTGATCCCTAGCTGTTGCAGGCGGGTTTACGACAACCTGATGTTCTTTGCATCTCATCTGAATGAAAATTGGGGGTGGGTGGGAGACATACGGCAATCAATGGTTGAATGCTTCTGCCTCTTTAACCCTTTCGCGTCCGACGGGACTTTTAAGTCCCAGCTCCTAATTCAATGTGCAACTTAAGAAAAACAAATCCCTTTCAGTCCATTCATGCCTGAAGGGACTCCTGAGTCTCTGTATAGAGCTAGCATAATAAATGCTGCCCTCTATAGGCATGTAGTGTTTAGTCTCAACTGAGTTTTGTGAACTGCTACGTCTCAATTTACCATCGATTTATGCGCCAACTTCCCGCTCCAGAAAAATTACATTTGCTGTCCAGGTAGGAACTCCGATTTTTTATGCTTATTGTACATCCTTTGTAGATTATTTTGATACCAAATAGTTGCCTGTAGGTACCAATGTTTTTTTAAAAATAGTGATTTTGTGGATGGGACTCGGAAGTCCCGTCAGGCTATGGCATAGCGTGGGTACGCATTCAAAATGGCGGCCAGCATGCATGCACTGTACATTATGTAACGTACATGTACATGTGTGTACATCGTACATTGTATTTTGTACACAGTGTGTGTATGTTTGTGTACTGTTTTGTATACGTACATTGCATTTTCATGTCAGAATTGAGGATGGAATTTGCATTTACACAACAATAATTCAGAAGTAGGGCCTAACTTACTTATATAGCCTTTTGTTAATTGCATGTTCTTGTTTTTATTGTTTCATCAGATTCTAATCATGTCGTCTTCAAAGAAAACCTTGAGTCCATCATGGATGGTATTCCTGACTATGGGTCAGATGAAGACACGCCCATCGAATCCGACATAGATGACGAAGAGTTCTTTGCTGACAATCTGCCACAGCCACATTGCCTTTGGATGATCGTGAGGTCTTGCAGACACAACAAGCTTAGGTTTCTGACTCTGAAGACAAAGATGATCAACCTTTGAGTTCTTTGCTAAAGACGCGTGATGCACATCGTTAGTGGAAGAAATCAAGACAAGCAACGTAATTCCAGAATTCTCTGAAGCTGCCGGTTCGTGCAACAAGAAGATGTTTGAAGACTGCTCCACTGCAACTGATACATTTTTGATGTATTTTGACGATGAGATCATACAGTCAAATTTGTATGCGGTCCAAAAGGGCAAGCATTTCTAGCCTTTCACAGATAGAGAGCTTCTCGGAATTGTCTGTCTTGATGGGCTACCATCAACTTCCGTCATGGCGGAATTATTGGTCCATTGATCCTGATCTCCATGTCGGAACTGTTACTGAATTTATGCCACGTAATCGCTTTCTACATGTGCATTCAGAAGAAGCAGGTATCACTGTCTACGCTCAAGTTTCTTGGAAAATCTGACCAAATCTTGAAGGATTTCTCTATTCATGTTCAATTGTTCATGTTCCACAGTAATTTTGCACAATTTGTAATAAAACTGCGAGTTAAGAATACCGGTAGATACAAATTGATGTGTGTCTGTTTGTGTTCATTGGTTATTCATATGAAGTTCAGTGCAATGTTCAGTCTTCACACAGCCCGTCGGGACTTATAAGTCCCATTGCTAATTATGCATGATAATTGGTGACAGAAGAATTTTTTTAAATTTTAACAATCAAAGTAGCATTTGAATCACCATCAGTGTCCCAGAAAAAAATTCATTAAACATTCTGGTGTCAAAAAAATATATTGGGCATGAAAGGGTTAATGAACTCCCATGCCAATCCTCATCCTCCCCGTTCTCCTCACTCTCCTCTTACACTTCCTCATTCTCCTCATCGTTCTCTTCATCTTCCTAATCTTTCTCTTCATCCTCCTCATCCTTCTCTTCATCTTCCTCATCTTTCTCTTAAAACTCCTCATCCTTCTCCTCATCTTCCTCATAATGCTCCTCATCCTTCGCTTCATCTTCCTCGTCTTTCTCTTAATTTTCCTCATCCTTCTCTTAATCCTCCTCATCTTTCTCTTAATCCTCCTCATCCTTCTCTTCATCTTCCTCACCATCCTCCTCCTCCTCCATCTAATCTTCCCCACCCTCCATCGTCCCCTTCTTTCTCGTCCTCCACCTCACCTCCTTCTCCTCCACCTAATCCTCCCAACCATCAGTCCTCCCCTCCCCCCCCCTCCAGACGGCAGCGTGACAGCTGGAACTCAGTACCATGCTTATTGTCTTCCAGGAGTCCGGCGCCGACGCCCACCCCCCTGCGGGGTGGGGAGACGGCGATGGTGATGGGGCTGTGCTGCGGTCTAGTTCCCCGTCTCCTCTTGTCCTCAGCCCCGTGCGCAGCTAGCAAGGGGTCAGGCCCTGCTCCTGCTGTTCCATCCATTCCCGACCGGAACACCTGCGAAGGGATGGGTTCTAGATATTTCAATTCTAAGCAGAAATAAGTGGCATAATTAATGAGGAAAAAGAAAAGTTGTGCTTCCGGTTTCCGGCGTGACCTTATTTTGACGGCACGGCCAGTGGTTTAAAGGCCCAATACAACATTGGGAAGATCAGAAAACATCGATGTCCACAGATTTCCTTCTAATTTACACAAGTTGTAGATAGTCATGGTAGAATCCTCATGTTGAAATTTTACGGTCTAGGATGCAGTACTTTTTGAGAAATCTTCACTCAAACATCGACAAATAGTTTTTTACTCGCGAGTAATAAACTATTTCTTACCAATACAGAATGGTACAAAAACCATGACGGTTTTTTTGTTTTTTCCTACTTTATCAGATTACCATTTTTTGGAATGTTTAATGGTTTAACACACAAACTGAGGCAATGTTTTGACTTTTACCAATGCTGTATTGGGCCTTTAAATCAACGAGATTTAAATCAAAACATCCTGTATACATGTAGATCGTTTTTTTGTTGGCTGGAGTATATCATGTATATAACACTTCCTACTAGGCTGTCATCTCCGGTGCCTTGCTCACCTTGAGAAGTGGAGAGTTGCGGGTCATTTGGGAGAGTGCGTCGGTGCAATAGGACTGCACGCCCTGTAGCTGTTGCACCAAAACAGACCTGAAACAAAACCAAAAACAGCGCTTAGAAAAAAAAAAAAAAAAAACACCGTTATCGTTGGGAGTCAACTGCTTTGGGCTAAATGCTTCTGGACAAAAGTTTGTTGGCTTTTTGGGGAAAGCCACCACCTAGGTACTGGATTGCTCCAGTATTCGAA
>OX465116.1:14538908-14722247 GCA_949987565.1 Luidia sarsii
AGGTGTACAGTGGCACTTTGGGGGATTTTCATCAGGGACAATGGGAGATCAAGAGGCAACCTTGTTTCCACTATTTTTGATTAATTAATGGAAATAACGAAATTAGACTGAACTGGGATTTGAACCCTGACCTCATGGCCCAATTTCATAGAGCCGCTTAAGCGTGAAAATCTGCTAAGCAGGAAAAGTCTTCCTCATGTAAGCAGGATTCCAAACTGCACCGGGAGGCAATGCCAGTTGCTTTTGACTTGTATTCCACTCGTCTTCACTTTAGCGTGAAACAAACGTGAAGTTTGGGTTGGCAAGGGGATCCTGTGGCTCACGAGTTTTTGCGCTTAAGCACATTCTGCCGCTTAAGCGGCTCTATGAAATTGGCCCCCTGGTGTATTTTACCAGCACTCGTGCCATCTGAACTAACTAGCCCCTATTGCCTGGTGATTTGTGTCGGTGAGAGTGTTATCCGACGAGGGTTTGCCCTACCCCGACGTGTGGCTAGCACGGCGCGCTCAGTGCCGGTCTGGGCAATTGATTGACTGCACCCTATAGGTCAGGTGACCTAGAGTGGGTATCACACAATCATGGTGGTGCCAGATCAAGGTGGCGCTGTTGTCAAATACACGACGATTTTTCGCACTGATGAGTTCGATCGAGGCGTTTCTGTCTCAAAATCTACGCAGAACATTCCTGAGTTTGTACCCCCGAGACCTTACCGGAAAACCCACGTGATGACATCGCGCGATTGGTCTATTGGGCTACGGATTCAGCATTGCAGTGCTAATGGCACAATGGAGTAAGTAGAGGACAAGCCAGCCACTGAGGGGATGAGGTACCTTCTGCTTCTCGGCCAGGTCCTCCCGCTCCCGTTCAAAGTGCTGGACCTTCTCCTGGAACTCCTTCCTGACGCTCTGGGCCTGCTGTCGTTCCTGCAAGGACCCACAACATTTACAACCGGGTAACGGTCGGTAAGTTGCGGTGGACGGCAAGATCAAGGTTGTCCCACTCTAACTTATGGATGGGATTCAAGAAATTGGATAAAAGATTTCCCACTACAAATACATTTGTCAAAATTTAGTGGGCCTGACGTTTCGATCCTACCTTTCTCAAAGGACCTTTCTCGGGTACTAACTGCCTTTGAGAAAGGTCCTGCTAGGATCAAAACGTCAGGCCCACTAAACTTTGAGGTTTGCTTTTTGGTAATTTTAGTCAGCAAGCAGTTTGCAACATTTTTGTAGATCACAATAATACATTGATGGCTTGTGACTCATTCTTCAGAAATCAACATTGTGACTCGTGACTTATGGCTCAACCTGGATGACCCATGACCCGAACTTGACCTTTGTGACTCATGACTCAAGCTGGACACTCGGGACTTGAGACTGGCCCTTGGGACTCGTGTCCCGGCATGACTCGGGGTGACTCGGGACTTGGGACTCAACCTGGATGACCCATGACTCGAACTCGACCTTTGTGACTCATGACTCAAGCTGGACACTCGGGACTTGAGATCGGCCCTTGCGGATCGTGTCTCGGCATTGACCAGGAAGACTCGGGACTTGGGACTCATAACTCAAGAAATGAGATTCAGACTCGCGGTTCGATATTCGGCTACTCGATTACGAGTCCCGGACGGACGCACCTCCGCCAGCATCTGCTGAATCTGCTTGACCTGCTTCTCCAAGCGGTGGCGCTCTTCGTTCGATCCAGCCTGCCGCTGCAGCGCCTGGGCCAACTGCTGCTGCTCGGAGGCCAGCTGACCTCTGACCTTGGAGAGGTCCTCCTGGGCAGCGACCAACTGCGTCGGGGACACAAGCAGGGGTCAGAGGTCATTTGCGAAGCAAGTCCAGATCGTCGGGATGCAGTCTTTGAACGGTGTTCATTTTAAAGCCCCTACACAACATTGGTCGAGGTCAAAGAATAGCATCCATACGTTGTCTGATCCAACATATGCATGAAAATTGAAATAGCACACCTGTGAACATTTCAGCTCAATCCGCCAACCGAGTCTAGAGAAAATCGTGAAAACTGCTTCATTTGTTTCGCGAAAATGCAGCATTCAACGCCGTACTAATCCAAAAAATAGTTTAGATCTCAGTGAGACGTAAACTATTTCTTTCACTCTTTTCTCCCAAAATACAACATTTTAGGCAGAAATATTTCAGTGAGAGGTTTCTACTATAACCATCTTCAAACTGTATAAGTTTCATGTAAATCTGTGAACATTTCTGTTTTTCGATCTTACCAATGATGTGTAGGGGCTTTAAAACGGCTGAATTTTTGAACCCTCGGGTTTAGGACTAAAATCACTCTGGGTCATATGGAAGCTGGTTGCCAATGCACTATATACATTATAAATCAGTCAGTGTTCTCTCCAGGAATTTGGGAAGAGTGTGGGGCATTTCAGTCGACTTGAGTCTAGCAAGTGCGAAATACAAAGTCCTTAACATCAACAAGTGGCCTTTTGTGGCAATGAGACAATCTGTATGGAGAGACACGTGAAGTTCGGTTCCTCACTTCCGTCAAAGTAAATTGTAAAGTCCACTACCGTGGATTAATGATTGCAACGACCACTAAAAAATTCTGAGCTTCGTTTTGCACCGGAATTTAAAAGGAAGGAGTATCGGATAGCAAAATCAGAGGGCGCCGGAAAATTCTGGCAGCGTTTCGTCCCGAAATGCAAAGCATGATGGCCTGATATGTTGGCGTGTACGCTGGGAGTAGCATCCCCTGATTAGGGTGGGAATTCAGCCGGAGTTTAGACTCCGTGCTCAGCACTGAGGAGTGGGCGTGGGGTTTTTTTCCCCGAGGGCTAGCACCTGCGAGGTGGTGTCCTGATGCGACCGCAACGCCTGCTGAAGTTCTCGGCCCAGTCTCTCCTCGACCCGCTGCACCTCTGCCCGCTGGCTCTCCGCTCCCTTCAACGACAGAAGACGAGTACAGACAGCCGAGTTAGTAGCCTCTCAGTCAGTCTTTCCATTTGTCTTTGATTTGATTGACTTAAATTGAAAACCAAAAAGTTGCATCCACTTTGTGCTATCCCTGAGGTGCTGTAGCCAGGTTTACAACAATTGGCTGTTTGCATCTGAATGAAAGCGGGGGTGTGATCCCTGGAGATTATACGGCAGTTAATGGTTGAATTGCTTCTGACTGGCGCCCCCACCCCGGCAAAGACTAGTTGACTATTTGGGGAAGGCCACCATCTAAGGGCTGAATAGCTCAGATGGAAGATCAATGACACGTTATCCCAGAGGTCTTGGGTTGAAGTTCAAACACACTTTCCCCCCCAAAAAATGTTCAGTTAAACACGCTATTATACGAAAAAACAAGGGGAAAAGTTGGACGGTGTGTTGGATATTGTTCAATTAAGCACACTAATTATTAAAAAACAAAGGGGAAAAGTTAGACGGTGCGTTAAATATTGTTCAATTAAAAACACTAATTAATGAAAAAACAAGGGGAAAAGTTGGACGGTGCGTTGGATATTGTTCAATTAAACACAGTAATTAATGAAAAAACAAGGGAAAAAAAATTGACGGTACATTGGTAAAGCTACCTCTTTCAACGTGTCCATTTCTCCAAGAAGTTGCTGCCTTTCGGCCATCATTCTGTCCAGCGTCTCCGTCTTGTCCTTCTCTTGTTTCCGCCAGCCCTCGACGATCCTGGCCAAAGTCTGCTCGGGAAAATTGGACGAGGAACGAGATCGGGAGTCAGAAGGATTAGACAGAGGGGCCGGACTTCAAAAAAGGAAAAGGGGCTTTCGTTTCGGGGCAGAAACAACAGAGGCTTTGACCCCAAAAACGGTGACCTGATTGTGGACATTTCACGTATTGCAACTTTCTAAACTTGGTGGTGCCAGTCAGAAGTATTTCATCGTTCAGCTATCCAGCCCTTGGATGGTGGCCTTCCCAAATAGTCAACTAGTCTTTGCTGGGGTGGGGGCGCCAGTCGGAAGTGTTCAACCATTGAGCTATCCAGCCCTTAGATGGTGGCCTTCCCAAATAGTCAACTATCTTTGCCAGGGTGGGGGCACCAGTCGGAAGTGTTCAACCATTGAGCTATTCAGCCCTTAGATGGTGGCCTTCCCAAATAGTTAACTAGTCTTTGCTGGGGTGGGGGCGCCAGTCGGAAGTGTTCAACCATTGAGCTATCCAGCCCTTAGGTGGTGGCCTTCCCAAATAGTCAACTAGTCTTTGCCAGGGTGGGGGTGCCAGTCAGAAGCATTTAACCATTGAGCTATCCAGCCCTTAGGTGGTGGCCTTCCCAAATAGTCAACTAGTCTTTGCTGGGGTGGGGGCGCCAGTCGGAAGTGTTCAACCATTGAGCTATCCAGCCCTTAGATGGTGGCCTTCCCAAATAGTCAACTATCTTTGCTGGGGTGGGGGGGCAGTCAGAAGTAGGACCCTTCCTCAAAGGCATTCTGGCTTTGAGACGGGTCCTCACTAGGATTGAAACGTCGGGCCTTGGATGTTTCCCCATGATGGTGCACTGAGGTCATTAGGGTCCATGAGCAGCATGCAGCAATCAGGCATGCAACTCTTGAATTGTTAAAAAAGAGGAAAATGTCCGAATGAAACTGTGAGCGTGAAGCACGAAGCCCTTACGGCGTGGGGTTTGGATTCTAGATGCTCTGTGGTGCATTCTGAGCAGTTTTGGACCACTTATGACTTTAAGCTGAGTGACAGATTTCAAGGCATTCACCAAGAAAATTTAATTTTTGTTTACACAAAATGAAAAGTAAACATCAAAGTTTTTAACCTGACATCAGCATGTGTTTTAAATAATAATTAGGGGAGAAGAAAAAATATCCCTTTTTTTTTTTTTTTCCTTTTTTTGTTTTACGGCCGAATTTTCAAAAATGCGGAAATCCGCGGATCCGAGGAAAAGTTGCATGCCTGAGCAATTCCGTATAATGATAGACTGAGTGGATATTCAGAGGGCACTGGCCTTGTCCAGCTGTTCAATCATGGCGTCCTTCTTGCGGTCAGTGGAGACGGCCACGGCCAACTGCTGCTGCGTCTCAAGTAAGTCGGCCTGCAGGTCACTTATCTGCTTCTCACAGTGCTACACAGACCAACACACAAAGCATGTACAGACACTGCTATCAAGTACAATTCAATGAATTCAGTTCAAGCGTCCAACCAACCTACCTGACAGACTGACAGACTGACCAACAGACAGACTGAATGACCAACTGACAGACAGACCAACCAATCACCTGACAGACCAACCGACTGAATGACTAACCGACCGCCCCAAAAAACACCCAGCAAGCTGATAAACCTACAGACAGACCAAACAAGTAACCCACAGACCAACTAACAAACCAAACAACTGACAGACTGACCAACTGACAGACCAATTGACTGCCTGACCAACCAATCAAACAACAAAGTCACCAACCACCTAACAGACTGACCAACCAACCAGTAAACCGACGAGCCAATCAGCCAAGAAACTAAAGTGATATACAAAAAATGTTGCAACCTGCTTACTAACTAAAATTACCAAAATGCAAATCTTAAAATTTAGTGGGCCTGACGTTTCGATCCTAGCAGGACCTTTGCCTTTGAGAAAGGTCCTGCTAGGATCGAAACGTCAGGCCACTACATTTTAAGCCAAGAAACTAAACGGCAACTAACCAACCAACAAACTGACAAATAATGGACAGACAGTTTGAGCAACACACAAACAAACAAACAAATCATTTATTCACGGACAGACCCCCCCCCCCGATGCTATCAGGCCCTTCAAAGCCTCCGAGACGCCGCTCTGGTTTCGGCCTCACCTTCCTCCGGAACCGTTCCTTCTCCAGACTATCCTTGAGGAGGTGGTTCTCGGCAAAGAGACTGCCGTCCCTGGAGGAGTTGTGAGCGCGCACTGAGGACTGGCCCAGGCCGCTATCCAAGGCCAGGGGAGACACATCCTGGTAGGCGTTGGGACTGTGCATTGCAGGACAAAAAAAACCCCAAAACCCCAAAACATCCGATTGGAAACAGATTAGAACAGGGAAGTTGCCACGGCTCGCTGGGTAGGGATAAGAATGGATGGTAAAAGTCATCAACTGTACATGTGTCTGCCATGCATGATGTGAATGTAGATACGGCTACTGTCTGGAATACATGTACAAACAACTTTTAATATTTTCACACTGTCTTTCCAGATTAAAATCTGTGGGAACATACTTTGCCAGGAAAAATCTTGTGCGCGTGACTTCATACATGCCGGAGAGCTTTTTGATTTGTGTTCATCTTTCATCCAAGGTGGTCCATCAAAGCAGTGAGGGGGGGGGTCGCCTCACAATTTGATATGCAGGGCAAAGCCTGCTGACCATCTCATCAGACTCCAAAAAGTCTAGGGAATACCCATGGAATGCCCAGGAAATACCTAGGGAATGCCCAGGGAAAGCCCAGGGAATGCCCAGGGAACACCCAGGGAATACCCAGGGAGTACCCAGGGAACACCCAGGGAGTACCCAGGGAACACCCAGGGAGTACCCAGGGAATACCCAGGGAACACCCAGGGAGTACCCAGGGAATACCCAGGGAATGCCCAGGGAATACCCAGGGAACACCCACAGAACGCCCAGGGAACACCAAGGGAACACCCAGGGAATACCCAGGGAATACCCAGGGAACACCCAGGGAGTACCCAGGGAACACCCAGGGAGTACCCAGGGAATGCCCAGGGAATACCCAGGGAACACCCATGGAACTTCCAGGGAACATCAAGGGAACACCCAGGGAACACCCAGGGAACACCCAGTGAATGCCCAGGGAACATCCAGGGAGTACCCAGGGAATACCAGGGAATGCCCTGGGAACACCCAGGGAACACCCAGGGAACACCCAGGGAATACCCAGGGAATACCCAGGGAACACCCAAGGAACACCCAGGGAATGCCCAGGGAATACCAAGGGAATACCCAGGGAACACCCAGGGAACACCCAGGGAACACCCAGGGAACACCCAGGGAACACCCAGGGAACACCCTGCACGCTAGCGGGTACCTGAGGAGGGCTTCCGTCTTGATGCTGTCGAAGGACTCCCGCGGCGCGAGGCCGTTCTGTGCACCGCTCCAGTGAGACCCGAGAAGATCCCCGACGCTCTCCCTCGACTCCAGGCTGTCCCGCTCTGCAGGAAAGGAATCACCATCAATCAATCAATCAATCAATCAATCAATCAATCAATCAATCAATCAATCAATCAATCAATCAACCAATCAACCAATCAATCAATCAATCAATCAATCAATCAATCAATCTCGGGATCCAGCTTTTGGATCATTCAGCCACCCATACCGACAGTTGAAGAGAGCCAAACTCGAGCAGTAGCCAATACACAACTAAATAACTGCAAGACTTCTGCACAAGAATGCAGGAGTCGCGGGTTCGAATCCCGCCCGAGCAGCTTGGTTTTTTTTCTCAGAAGGCAACCGGGCAAAGTACTGAGCACGCAGCACAGACGACATTTTGACAAAGGTTTTACAAATCACAATCTGCATCTATCGTACCCTTTGCTTGGCGGCTAGCTGCGCTGTGGACCATGTGATACAAACTCCGTCTGACCTTTTCCATCTCCTGAAATTCTGGAGTGACAGCCTGTCACAATGGGAAGAAAAATACCGACACCCATGGACAAATTAATGTCGTTGTGGATTAATGTCTTAAAAATTGTGATCATGTGTGGTTCTGAAGATTTTGATCTTGTCTGTAGGAATGGCAAAGAGCATGTTTTGTACACAGCTGTGTATTGACTGTCTTCCGGTTGACACATACGCTTCATAAAATCATGATTTTGGAGAAAACTGTCCATTTTTTTTCGGCAAGTAGTTGTGCCAGACAATGGCTATTGTCTTCATAACAATCAGTGGTCTTTTGTGGATTTATGGTTTTTCACACCCTTTTACGGTGTTGGCATTAAATTTAAATCTTTCACTTTGTTTTCCTAAATTACAACAAAAATCACACCTTGTGGTGGATTGTACAACTGTGATTGTTAAAAATCACTTTTTTCTCTAACCATCGGGAAAATAATTTGCGCCTGTAAAAGTTGTACCATTGATGTGCGAAGTGACTCCTGACGAGCGTCCGGACAGATCCGGTCCGTGTCGGCCGCTTTCTGCCCCGACCTTTGACCCGGCTGCTGTCCGCGGGGACGGACGCCGTTGAGCATCGACGCCGAATCGAGATTCTGCGGGCGGCCGAGAAGGTCGGGTCCGCTGGTCGCGGGTTTGGCGTCGCCGAACAACTGCCGGCTCGTCGTCGCTGCGGTCGTCGCTGTGGTCGTGGCTGCGGGTGTTTGTCGGACCGAGAGAGGAGGACCCAGGGCCGAGATCTGCCGGTTCTCGGTCGGGGGCCGACGCTTGGGAATCTCCGTGGCCGGGCGTCTCGCCGGATCCGCCTCCCGGCATTCCAGAGGGGTGACCGGGAGGGAGGCGGGGACCTTGCCGCGGAGATCCGAGCCCCTGGGCACGGAGCGCTGGCCGCCTCCGACGGCATCGACGGGCGCCGGGCGCGACCGGTGGGCGACGTTATGCCGTTCCAGGGAGGACGCGGTCAGCACCGGCGCGCGCACGCCACGGGTCGGGGAAATCGGAGGAGGACCCAGGGGACCCTCTGCCTCGCCGACCTCGACCGGTGGGTCAGGAGAGAGGAGGGCGCCAGACTGGGCCATGGAGGCGCGGAGGCTGGACAGCTGGCTGGCCGGGGAGAGGTGGTCGAGATCGGCCTCGTTGGCCGTTGCAGTCAGGAGAGGGGAGGTAGTCGTGCTGTCCAGCGGCTCAAAGCCACTCAGACTGTCTGTATCCGCGATGGAAGCCATACTCATTACTGATTACTGTAAAAAAAAAAAATGCAATAGCAACCAAATAAAATAAATGAGAATTTATACTTTTTATATTATTATAATATTTAAATAATAAGTAGTATTGAGTATTACTAGTAATACTAATAGTAATAGTAATACTAATAGAAATACTAACTAGTCCGAGTAACTTGGACTGGCTTAAATTAGTTACAATCGCCCTTTTTTTTAACTCAGTGGCTGTTGACTATTGTTACGGCAGTCGTCCGTGTGGTTCCCTGACTTCACAGTATTTGTCAGGATGTTTAGCTCTTGGTACCAGACTACAGTATCAGCTAATAGACTGGTTCAACCAGCCTGCAATGCTGATGAAATAACAACAGCCACTGCGTTTTTTTTTATTTGAGGAAAACAAATTTAAAGGGCGATTGTAAGGGTCCAAGTTACTCGGACTAAATACTAACTAATAGTAATACTAATACAGTAATAGTAATACTTTAATTTATAAAAGTATAATATTAATAATTATTCGATTCTCAAAGTCAAACTGTCAAACTCAAACTCAAACTCAAACAAAGTAACTCAAACTCAAAGTCAAACTGGACACATCTCCGCCTGCATCACTTGACTGTCTAACTTCCAAGAAGTTACCCAAAAAACATCACATTACTAACCTCAACTACTCATAAAAGGCTATCAAGCTGTGCGTTTGGAGCGATCAATACTGATTACTGGGAAGTAAACTCATCGGATATTTCGAGTTCACCTGCGTGCAGTTTCCGTTCAGGTTTCCCACAGCACGCCATTTTGAATTTGGCTCGGCCAAAACAAACGCTTCACCATGCTGCAATATCCATACGCGTGACCTCTATGCGGAAGTGAACTATCATTTTCATATAATTCCAGCGCTTAACTGCACCGCAAAGGATTGATATTCAAAAAAGAACAAACACCATGTAATTATCCGTCAGATCATTTACAAAAATGGGAATATTCTGTAAAATGGAGCAAAAATTGGACGAACTTTTTTCTATAGAGGCGACAGGTTTCTGAGGGGTACCGCGGTGATAGAAATTATAGGTCAACGTTGGTGGCGCTATACAAGCATGGAGGTCTCCGGGCCGCGATCCGGGCCACAGACACAAACAGCGAAGAAATTAAGGTAACAAATCACGTTCCTTGTCCCAATTATCTTGCGATGATCGTAAGTTTCCTCCTCTATGTCTTGCTTTACCTTATGGCATTCCTTGATTTGTAGTACGGTACAGTCGTACTCATACTAGTACTAGTACTAGTACTAGTACTAGTAGTAGTAGTACTTTAGTCGTACTGAGAACTGTACTGACTTAGTCCGAGTAACTTGGACCCTTACAACCGCCTTTTTAATTTTAACCATGACTACCCCCGACCGAAACCCCCAGATTTTACCCCCAAAACACCCGTGAAACCGTCCCACGCACCCATTCTGGATTCAGTGAGAATCACAGATTTCAATACTGGACATTTTGTTTTACTCACATTTGGGAAAAAGGGAGAAATTCACCCTCAGTTAATCAAAAAGATGTCTCTTCCGTCCGACGATCAAAAAATGCGGCGGCCATCTTTGATTTCAAACTGAACACGCAACCGCTACACGCAAATCGATAATGTTCTAACACTGACAGGTTCGGGAGCGCAATGGGTCTGTGACTTTGAGTGTGTGCACGCGCAAACATTACACGCGTTGAGCCCCGCGACTGTTATCCTGAACAGCGCAGAGCTTTGTGAAATCCACCCAGCCAAGATCTCACATTCTTAGGAGGGCTGCCTCTCACTGTCTCAGTCTCCGTTCGCGATCTCATGTGGAGCCTTGCTTTTTTTACCCCGATGTTCAGCCACAAGGAGTACAAGGCCCAGCTGAGGAAGGAGAACAGACGGAGCAGGCGACAGGCAGCGGCCAGGAGGCAAGAGGAGCAGGAGGAGGAGGAGCAGAATGCCTCCACCCTGCCGGAGGTCTCCGCCGAGGAAGCGACGAGGGAGGCCGAGATAGAGGAGCAGAGGGAGAGGCAAGAGGAGGAGGAAAGGTCCGTCCTACATCTCAAACCTCACAACCGTCCCCCCCCCCTCCCCTCCCCCCAATCCCACCTCAGTCCACTTCAATTGCAATTCAATGAGGGTCTCCCCTGCTTGACGTAATAAGCCCTGAATGCGCAGTGCCCCCCCCCCCCCCCCCCCCAATGCCTGATGATAATTTTTCAGGCAGCTCGGGCGGGATTTAATCCCGCTGTCAAACTGTGTCCAACCAGATTTACCCAACACGATGAAAAAAAAAAAAATTAAAAATTAAATAAATAAATATACATTCCTTCTCTTATATGTGGTAACTTATAATTTTATTCAATGTACACGATAGTAATTTACAAATTCACTTTGATGTACAGTTATTTTACAAAATTCAGCTGCCAAAAATATCCCCGCTTTCTAGAACAGACGTCTTAAACTACTTGACCAGCGAGCTGGTCGAGGTCGTGTGGTGGATTCAAATATCGTATAGCGGTGGGTTACCGCGTTGCATCATAGATATTACATGATGTTTGCGCCGTGGAGAATGTGATTTACGTGGAGCGGAGCAAATCCTCATTGAATGACATTCTCCTCGACTCACACGTCCTGTTACGTATCTACGACGGTGATTTACATTGAGTCAGCCAAATAAAGGAAAAACTGACCAGGAACTTTGGAACTAAAGGGATTGTGATGGACTGGAATGGATGCATGCAGTGGAATTTCTCGGCATTCACGGTGGCCTGTTTAATGAACTATGCACTGAATGTGAACAAATTAAGCAAAAAAAACTGTGAACTTTTGAAGAAAAGAAATGAAAAATGACCAAGAACACTTTGACTCGACCCGGGACTTCAACCTGAGACCTCGTACCTAATGATGGACTAGGGGTTGCAGTGACGACCCACGCTCTTTGCCAACAGCCTCAGTGAGAATCCCTCTTTTCCTGCAGGAGATTGGCCCACCTGGCCTGGTTGGAGAGAGAGCAGGAGGCCCAGGCCGTCTTCGAGGAGGAGAGGAGGCGAGAGGAGGCCAGAAAGCGGAAACTCCACGAGGAGCAGGTGAGGACAAAAGGATGGCCAGCAGAAAAGACTGACCTTAAGTGGTGCTTCCAAGTTACTTTTGTGCTTGTCACTCCGCCGCAGACCCGTCCCACAAACTCAAGGGCCATGCTTAGTATCTGTTGTCACCGCCCCTCTCTTTTTTGTTGTGTGTGTGTTTCCGTAGCAACGCATCCAGGAGGAATGGGAGGCGAGGCAGGGCCTGGAGAAGGAGGGCCAGAGCAAGAAGGAGCGAGAACTCGAGGTGATGCCGCTCTCCGGAATCTTCTCGGCAGCCCTTGCACTGGCTTATATCCACACAAGGCAACGATGCGGCCAAGGGTCTCGGCCAAATCAAGAGTGTCCAAAACGAGGGCCAATCGACAGTCCCTTTGCTCGTTTAACATAAATTAGAAAAAGATGTATCCACTGATCCCTGAGCTGCTGTAGCCAGGTTGACAACAATTAGTTGTTGTTTTTTTGCATCTGAATGAAAGCGGGGGCGTGATCCCTGGAGATATACGGCAGTTAATGGTCGAATTGCTTCTGACTGGCGCCCCCACCCTGACAAAGATGCGCTGACTATTTGGGAAGGCCACCGTCTAAGGGCTGAATAGCTCAGATGGTGAGATAGCTGGTATGTTAATCCAGAGGTCTCAGGTCCAAGTCCAGGTCCAGTCAAAGTTTTCTTTGACATTTATTTGTAAATTCTATCAGTAGATACTTTGGGAGTCGAGTAAGACTGATCTGATGAGTTCTACCGTCCAGCCCTCTGCTTTAAGACATAAATTCACATATTCAACGATATGTATGATTGGTGCATCATGTCTGTGAATCTTTTGATACACAATCTACTTGTCTTTTTGAACTGGTCAGTGCACAGTGGATAGGCAAGCTGTGGCTGGCTCAGAGACCCATGCCATGGCAGGTGATGAGGCTGAGGTCAAGCTCAACTTGGAGTGAACAGACTGTAGCGTATAGGGATGTGGGTGGATCAAACTTGTTTTTGTTCTGAGAACCGAAAACAAGATATGGGCAACTTCATCTTTGTGGGACTTGGTGATTGACATGGTATAAAGCCAATCGAAGAAGCCTTCTTTCCTTGACTGCATGCACCTCTCAGTTTCAGCCGATCGTCCAGACCAATGTGGAGGCTCCTTACGTGATGTTCCGCCAAATGTATCTTTTACACTCGCGAGTCACAACCAAGCCTGGGTTCAATGCACTTTACTTCCATAGTTTTAGTCCAATTTGTGTGTTTGTCTCGGCGAGAATGTAATGCAAGCTAGCTTCTGACTGGCGCCCCCACCCCGGCAAAGACTAGTTGACTATTAGGGAAGGCCAACCATCTAAGGGCTGGATATAGCTCAGATGGGAAGAGCACCGGTGCGTTAATCCAGAGGTCTCGGGTTCAAGTCCCGGTCCGGTCAAAGTTTTTCTTTGCCAACCTTTCAAGAAAGTAATTCAGTGAGGGGTTTTTTGCTCTTCTCGGCATTTAATCAGCTCTGTATGCTCGATGCTTTGCCCTGTAGCCTGCTGACAAAAAATACAGGCAGCTCGGGGCGAGATGTGAATCCTGTCACTCCTGCATTGTAGTGCCAAATCCCGTTCGCACTGCCTGTATTTTCTCAGCCGGTTGTACATTAAAACATAGTTACCACTTGTTTAATTGAAGTCAGACAATATGAAATTATAATGATAGCCAATTAATTTCCTGGTACAACTAAGCCATACTACAATAGCATCGCACTAATCTTTGTAAAAAAAATAGTTCCTCTAGGTCAAAGACTGTAGTGTTATGTAACCTTTTCATTACACTTTGTCGATATTTGTTTCATGAATCATAATGAATGTGCTACAACAAGGTTTCCCCGCTGTAATGAAACACTGTATGCTAATGGTTTGCACAATTGCCTGCTGAACAAGAAAATACAGGCAGCTCGGGCTGGGTTCGAACCCGGGACTCCTGCTTTCATACGGAATGCTGTCAGGGTATCGGGACAAAGACCAGAATTTTGTACCCAGACGAATTTTTTTTTTTTTTTTTTTTTTTTTTTTTGGGGGGGTTCTCTTGGACACAACGACTTAACCATTTCACATTCAGATTGACCCTCAGCCCACTTGCTAACCTGTCTCTACTTCGCCGTGTCTCTAGGACATCTTGCAGCAACTAGACAAGGAGATTGCATCAGGGGTGAGTATCTACTGCTAGTGACAGTAGGGCCATTCGCACTGACACCCTCCCCCCCAAAAAAAAATTAAAAAAATGACCGGTATTTGAATCGCGAATTGCGATTCAAATCGCCACGATCACAAAATTCACGATGAGGATTAAATAAGACTTAATAAGGTTTTGCATGGTGGGTGAATCAATATAGGAAGGTTTGCGGTGACACCATGTATCAGGTCTCTTAAAGGAAGAGGTGTAGTTCTGAAAAGAACCTGAGTGGTAACTCGACGTTACGACCAGTATGCTCTGGCCATCATCAGGCCGTCATCATTCTCCTGATGACGGCCAGAGCATACTGGTCGAAACGTCAAGTCACCACTCAGGTTCTTTTCAGAACCACACGTCTTCCTTTAAGAGACCTGATACATGGTGTCACCGCAAACCTTCCTATAACGATGAGGAGTATTAGTGGATTTTTTTCTATCGCAGACTCGGAGCTCTGTCTGTGCGGTTAAATCTAGACTCGTGGTCATGTGACTCATGTCATCGGTGACTAATGCGTCCTGTCCACTCACCTGAACTTGATCGTCCCGATCTGGTGACCTCCCTCTCCAACTGCCCGCTTTTTTAAATTTGAAATCACAGGTTTTTTTTGGTGATGCTGTGATGCTGTGTACGAAATAATAATGGAATCGATCGTCATGTACTAGGGATCGTTGGTTGTTTTTTTTAAAACCTCTTTAATTTTGAAATTTATTGGGCCTGACGTTTTGATCCTAGCAGGACTTTTCTCAAAGGCAGAGTGACAAGGACAAAACAGATACATGTACACGAAGGAAGGGGGAAGAGAGTGAATAGGACACAGATGAGAAACAAAGGACAAAGGGAGGGAGAGATCAAAGAGAAGGGCAAGGAGTAGGGTAGGGATTAGTGAGAAGGGGGGATCAAAGAGAAGTGTGGAGGAGTGAACACAAAAGAAGGATTATCAGAAAGCTGCATGGTGTTAGTCATTTCCCTCCTGGATGTTGAGACCATGTGGTTGAATAGTCCGAAGACGCTTCATCCACATTTTCTCACGGCTCTTTAATTCTGCTTCGAACCAGCAGGATCATGAGCGGCCCACGCATAACCCAGACGCGCCGACTCGCGCCCCGGAAGCCAAGAGAGATCCCTGCCCTTTCTTCATGAAGACGGGCGGGTGTCGCTTCGGAGAAAGGTATCGCCGACGCTCACGGCCGACTTCAGGTCCAGTCCTGAACAACGTCCCCCCTTAACCCTGGCACTTCAGTGCGCAATATCTGCCATTCAGAGAGGTCCTGAAAAAGCATCGAGGCCCCACTGCACTTTGTTTTTGGAGACCAGTCAACGATTTGAACCAATTCTGTGCTTTTGAAGTTGGCTCTCCACCCACGCGATTGTTCTCTCCAATGTATTCACCTTTCACTTTCTTCATCGGTCGATCGGTAGCCTCGTCTTGAGACATTGGGTCTGGTAATTAATTGCCTAGACTTGTGCTAGTCCCTTTGGGCTATGTAATTGGCTCAAACAGTCAGTGGCCTAGACTTGTGCCAGTCCCTCGGGGCTACGTAATTGGTTCTGACAATCAATGGCCTAGACTTGTGTAAGTCACTCAGGGCTGCGTAATTGGATCTGACAATCAATGGCCTAGACTTGTGTAAGTCCCTCAGCCTCAGGGCTACGTAATTGCATCTGACAATCAATGGCCTAGACTCGTGTAAGTCCCTCAGCCTCAGGGCTACGTAATTGGATCTGACAATCAATGGCCTAGACTTGTGTAAGTCACTCAGGGCTATGTAATTGGTTCTGACAATCAATGGCCTAGACTTGTGTAAGTCCCTCAGCCTCAGGGTTACGTAATTGGTTCTGACAATCAATGGCCTAGACTTGCGTAAGTCCCTCAGCCTCAGGGCTACGTAATTGGTTCTGACAATCAATGGCCTAGACTTGCGTAAGTCCCTCAGCCTCAGGGCTACGTAATTGGTTCTGACAATCAATGGCCTAGACTTGTGTAAGTCCCTCAGCCTCAGGGCTACGTAATTGGTTCTGACAATCAATGGCCTAGACTTGTGTAAGTCCCTTAGCCTCAGGGCTACGTAATTGGTTCTGACAATCAATGGCCTAGGCTTGTGTAAGTCCCTCAGCCTCAGGGCTACGTAATTGGTTCTGACAATCAATGGCCTAGACTTGTGCCAGTCCCTCGGGGCCACGTAATTGGCTCTAACACTCAATGGCCTAGACTTGTGTAAGTCCCATGGACACAAACCATGGGCAAAGCTGAAGGCACATCACCTTTTCTGTATACTACCGCATGTTAGTCTGGTACCCCGTGGCATTACGCCCACTGCGAATAGGCGTCCGTGGGTCATCCGTGTCTGGTTTCTGCCTCCGTCAACTGCTCTTACAGGTGTTCGAGGGCGCACCCTCCACCGGCCATCAGCAGGGTCCTCCTTCTCCCCCACATGTACCTGGACTTCACCCTGGAGCAGAGTCACCGCGATGAGTACGACACGGACATTGGTCTGGAGTACGACGAGGGCGACGCCCACGAACGCTTCCTGGACTTCTACGATGACGTCCTGCCTGAATTCAAGGAGGTCGGCGCCGTTGTTCAGTTCAAGGTGGGAGAGAGTTCTCATTCTTTTGTTAAAACGATTATTTTTTTTTTTTTTTTTTTTTTACAAATGAGAATGAGGCCGCTCTCATTCTCATTTTGTAAAAAAAAAAAAAAAAAATCGTTTTAAGACTGAAGATAATTTCATTTATCTGTTTAGGAGGTTCAGATATTTTACAAAAAGCCGGTAGTAATTTTGTAATTTTGTAACTTGTTTTGGTTTTTATCTTTGTATTCAGCGCTTTGAGGCCTTGTTTAGCAATTTGGGCGCTTTATAAATATCATTTTATTATTATCTATTAATCTGTTTTGTCTCATTCCTTGAAATCCTGGATGGCTTGGGAGCTTTTTTCATCCGAGTAGGGACCTCAAGAGGAATGTCCCGGGAAGGTCCTGACTCCTGAAAGCACCATTTCGATCCTGGCGGGATCTTTCTCTAAGGCACCCCCCCCCCAGGATCGTCGGGTCCCCCCATGGCATTACAGTATCCTGACGTTGTTTATGATAGACGTTACGATAGACCGTCTATAGGTTATATATATGTCGATGGATTTAAACCCACGACTCTTGCTGTTTAGTGCGGTGTCTTTGACGATGGAGCTAGTTGAGTTCGTCTGGTGGATTCAAATGTGGTGGATGTTGGTATCAAGGATATAATGATTTTTTTTTCTTCTTTTTTTTTTTTGGGGGGGGCTTGTAAGATTTTTGTTGCCTTCAATTCAAGAGTTGACTCTGTCTGTAATTCAGTGAGGATTTGCCCACATTGAATTCCATTCTCCTCGATGCAAACATACGGGAACGTAAATTCGGCCTACAATTCCATGAATTTTCTCTCTTTATGAAAATCGTACGGGAGTGACTCATAGGTAATTGCAGGTTGTTTTTTAACACCCAATCAGATGAGCTAACTTCATTTCTTGGGTTGCATTCCCCTTTATAACGATCTGGGTTTCTACTCGGGGCAGGTGTGCTGCAACTGGGAGCCGCACCTCAGAGGCAACGTCTACGTCCAGTACAAGACGGAGGAGGAGAGTAGCAGGGCCAGGGACACCTTCCACGGCCGGTACTACGCCGGCAAGCAGCTGTCCTGCGTCTACGCCCCGGTTACCAGCTGGAAGGCGGCCATATGCGGTGAGCGGAGGCATCGCTGCCAACCTCTCTTTAACCCTAACCGGCATTGAAACCACAATTAACCACGCATTGTTTTTCATGTGGTATGTTGTGGTATACAGTCCTCTACACACACACACACACACACAAATGCTTGTGGTGATGTGTGGTATTTGGATGTGTGGTTTCCTGTGGCACATACACCTGGACATACCACAATGGGGTTTGTGGTTTGTTGTGGTATATAGGCTGTCAGGCACTGTCTGTGTAGTGATGTGTTTGGGAGGATAAGGGCCATATACCACGACATACCACATCGTGGTTTTTGTGGTATCCTATGGTATGTGAGCCTGCACCCCTGAGGGCACTATGGTAAATTGTGGTATACAGTACGCATCCTGTGCGGGAGGTGCAAAGCGTTAGGGTTAAAGGAAATTAGGAATGCTTCCAAGTCGAAGGTTTGCGGTGACACCATGTAGCACTTCTCTTGTCGAGAAGGAGTGTGGGCTCTGAAGAGAGCCGGTAACTCAACGATTCGGGTAGTGTGTGCTCGGGCATGTCGGGCCGTCGTCAGGCGACTTCCGTCTTGAGGAATTCCTCTGCTAGAAAAGAGGAATCATAGATGAGATTTGAAGGTTTTCACAGTGAGAGCAGCAAGAGTGATAGGTTTGCTGTGACGCCTTGTAAGTTCTGTCGTGTGAGTATGTGTGGTTCTGATTCAGTTCCTCCTGTTCATGGGATTCAGATCCTTCTTGTAGATGATTTTAAGATCCTCAATAGATTTATTTTTCAACATCCGTTCTGATCCGATGTTGCTGCTTCCTTGAATGTCTGTGCTGCAGGCATGTTCCACCAGAATAAGTGCTCCCGGGGAAAGAACTGCAACTTCCTGCACGTCTTCCTCAACCCCAGGCGGGAGTTCTCGGAGGCGGACCACGACTTCCGTCAGCCGGGCGGCGGCCGGGGCGGCCTGAGCCACCGAGGCTGGCGTCCCGATCGCGACCGAGGTCGTCGCCGTCGCGACCGGAGCCGGAGTCCCGAGCGCCACCGGGAGGAGGGGTCGCGCCACCGCAGCAGCAGCCGCCGCGACAGGAGACGCCACTCGGCGGAGAGGAGCGGTCACCGGCCCTCGTCCAGGAGGCCCAGGTCACGGCCCAGGTCACGGCCCAGGTCACGGTCCAGGTCACGGCCCAGGTCACGGTCCAGGTCGCGGTCACGGTCCAGGTCACGTCCCAGGTCACGTCTCAGGTCACGGCCCAGGTCACGGTCCAGGTCACGGTCCAGGTCACGGCCCAGGTCACGGCCCAGGTCACGGCCCAGGTCACGGCCCAGGTCACGGTCCAGGCGATCCAGGACCCGTAGCAGGAGCCCCCGTCACTCCAGAGCCCGACGGTCCCTGAGCCGGTCCCGGAGGAGTCCGTCAAAGAGTCCTGACCGGAAGAGTAGTTCAGTCCGCCGCCACCTCCGGAAGAAAACGCGGAGCAGGAGTCTGTCGAGGAGTCCCGGCCGCTCGGCGAGATCCCGGTCCAAGAGTCCCAGGACCTCCAAGAGGAGGAGGAAGAGGAGGAGGAGGAGGAAGAGTGGAGAGGCCGGGGATTCCGACGAAGAAGAAGCTTCCTCCGCCAACGAGGACAGGGTCCGATCCAGGACACCCTCGCCGTCGGCCAAGAGGAGAGACAAGTCACGCAGCGGCAGCGGGCGCTCACCTCGTCCGACAAATCGCAACGGCAAGGAGCTGCCCACCGGCGGCGCGGACGCGCCCCGGAACGGGAGCTGCGGCTCTTCCCCGGAAATTTCAGGCCGTGATCGCCAAGCTGAAGACAGCGCCGCTGTGCATGAGTTGACGGTAGAGGAGGGCGGAAGCCAGCGTGAGAAGAGCTCTATTAAATCGGGACATCCGGGCTCCGACAGCGTTTCGACGGAGGAAGATTCCGACACCAGCACCAAAGACGATGTGCGGAAGACGCCGCACCGGAGGTATAATGTCTCTCATTTACTTCTACTTCTGGTCATTGCATCCACAGATGACTATTTCAGCCGAAGCTTGATTCGGTTTCAATGTCATTCAACTCTGCGAGGCCCTTGGCTTTTGCACTCTTGCTCCAGTGAAAGAACAATTTCAGAAGATGATAACCCCAATGTTGTCTGTTTTTTGTTTTTCTTTCCTTCCGCCGTCCAGGTCGCGCGGCTCGGAAAAGCCGAAGAAGAGTTCGCGGGAGAAACGGAAGAAGAAGCAGAAGAAGAGTCACAGACGACGGCACAAGAGATCGCCGGAGCTATCTCCTATCGTTGGCAGTCAAAGATGACAGTGGGTCGTTGTCAGAACCTTGGTTTCTTTTTTTTAAGGTTCTACGCGACAGACATTTTATGACTTAAACCCACTCTACAGAACTGTTTTGCAATGTTGCTAACAATCAAAGTGGGGTTTTTTTTCACACTCGTTCTGGGGGTGCAAGTTTTCAGGTTTTTTTATGCTGATGAGAATTTCAATATGTGATGTCATAACAGGATCATGCAACAGAAACCCAATTGGTTGTGTACGAAAGCCTCTGAAAATTTCAGGTTACAGCAATTAAATTTCCTTTGGTCTGTGTGAAATATATGAAGATTTTTGAACATGGAAATGTTGTGGTACGTGTTAATTTTTCATGGTTTATCAATAAAGCTAATAACCAACAAAAATCTGTATCAATCAGTGTGAACGATTTGTACCTTAGTACTGCAATGTGCAAACCATTATCATAATCCTTGCCTATAAAGGAAGTGTATCATGTATTCACCTGGAGGTCGTTCCTGCTGATGTTATGCATATTCATGAAGACTCTACTCTGATTGGCCAACGTCAGAGTATAGAGCAAACATGAATATATATACATAAACGTGATGTAATGACAATTGGCCAATCAGACTAAGGGACCGGCAGGATGCCGTCGCCAGTTGAATAAAACCTGCCTGAAATAAAGTAAACCGGGATATTGTTGACATTATAATGTCCTAGTATGAAGTACGTCGGTGAGAAATATTGTGTGCAGAAACAGTTTGTCCGACTTATTTGGACCAGCCGGGTTGAAGCAGTAATGCCCCTTAAAGCCCCTACACAACATTGGTCGAGGTCAAAAGAATAGCATCCATACGTCGTCTGATCCAACATATGCATGAAATAGCACACCTGTGAAAATTTCAGCTCAATCCGCCAACTGAGTCTCGAGAAAATCGTAAAAACAACTTCATTTGTTTCGCGAAAATGCAGCATTCAACGCCGTACTGTTCCGAAAAATAGTTTAGATCTCGGTGAGACGTAAACGATTTCTTTTACTCCTTTCTCCCCAAATACAGCATTTTAGGCAGAAATATTTCAGTGTGTGGTTTCTACTATAACCATCTTCAAACTGTATAAGTTTCATGTAAATCTGTGAAATATTTCTGTTTTTCGATATTACCAATGTTGTGTAGGGGCTGCAGCACATGCCGATTGAGCCCAAACTTACGCATGTTCATACATGAGTGATATACAAAAATGTTGCAAACTGCTTACTGACTAAAATTACCAAAATGCAAATCTCAAAATTTAGTGGGCCTGACGTTTCGATCCTAGCAGGACCTTTCTCAAAGGCAGAATGACAAGGACAAAACAGATACATGTACACGAAGGAAGGGGGAAGAGAGTGAATAGGACACGGATGAGAAACAAATGGGCACTAGCTTTACCACTAGCTTTACTCTCAACCGTGTCCTATTCACTCTCTTCCCCTTCCTTCGTGGACATTTATCTGTTTTGTCCTTGTCACTCTGCCTTTGAGAAAAGTCCTGCTAGGATCGAAACGTCAGGCCCACTAAATTCTGTGATGTTTATACTGGGTTAGACAAAGAGAGTGGATGCGAATCCTTGACCTTCCCAAGTGGGGTAGGCCTACCGTGGCCACTTGTCCTGGATCGAGTACCGGGTACTTAGTATTGCCCACTCGCGAGCCTCGGTCACGGACACTTCAAGGCTAGATGCATTAGTGGTAATCATCTCGGTGCTCCGCGTTGTGAAAGTCATTGATCTGCGTCGCCTTCTACATTAAGCTCGTTCCGTTTTATCCGGGAAGTAGCATCCTTTCGAGAGCAACGATTTATCGGGCGCTGGTTTAAGTGCCTTCCTCGGTATCTGAGTTTCGGAAAACGAGTTAAAATCGCAAATTAAGCAAAAACACACCTTGAAATGGGCGTAGCGTTTCAAGTTCATCACAGAAGGTCCTGCTAAGGTCCAGACGTCGGCCCCTTTACGGTTTTTTGTTTTTGAGAAAGGGGAAAAAAATGTTCTTAGAACCGACTTCTTTTTAAGAACAAAATGCCATGTGAGAATTTAGGTTGTCCTCGGTTTGATCAGAAATTTTCGGAGGGTTTTCTGAATTGTCTCCTCCTACTCCTCCTACTCCTCCTTCTCCTCCTCCTCCTCCTCCTTCTCCTCCTCCTCCTTCTCCACCTTCTCCTCCTTCTCCTCCCACTCCTCCTTCTCCTCCTTCTCTTCCTTCTCCTCCTCTTCCTTCTCCTCCTCCTCCTCCTTCTCCTACTTCTCCTCCTTCTCCTCCTTCTCCTCCTTCTCCTCCTTCTCCTCCTCCTACACCTCTACCTCCTCCACATCCCGCTCCTCTTCTTCCCTCCGCCTCGACTCAACCCCCTTCTCCCCTGGCCCTCCTGATCCTCCTGCCATGCTCCTCCCCTCCTCCTCCTCTCCCTCTTCCTCGCCTCCTCATCCTGCTCACCCTCCTGCTCCTCCACCTCCTGCTCCCCCTTCTCGTCCCCTCCTCCGCCTCTTCCTGCTCCTTCTCCTCCCCTCCTCTTTTCCCCCTCCTCCTCCCCTCCCCTCGTCCCCTTCCCCTCCTCACCTGCTCCACCACCTCTTCCCCCTCCCCCTCTTCCTCCCCCTCCTCCTCCTCCTCCCCCTCTCATTCTCCTCGTCCTTCCCCTCCTCGTCCTCACCCTCCTCCCCTCCCCCAATTTTCGATAACGGCAAAGTCAATGGGCTATGCTAGGCCTACATGATTCAACCATAGGCGATGCCATGGGGTTATTACAGGATTGTCGAGAAGTTCATGTCAAACGGAAGAGCGGACCATTCTCAATCCTGAAGCCGTCCCGATGAGAAGACAACATTGGAGGACTCGTTTGATTGAATTGCCGGCATCGCCGAGAACATTCTGCGTCTAGTTCGACCAGTTAATTGTTATTTTTGTTTGGCGCTCGACGAAAACAGATGCGACCGGGTCCGTGCTATTCGTACCGTGACCTGGTGATCACCATGGTGGTGCACCCGTCAATCCATTATTAGATGAGCTTTATACAAGAAGGGGTGTATATGAAGAACCTTAATTGCTTTCCGATGAGAAATCATCCCATTGTCAGGATCGAATCACCGTGATGAAGGGCAAGTCAATAATTCTATTATTGAGCTGGTCTTTGGGATGTAAGAAGAAAACAAGATGAAGATTTGTGTCCGACCAATTGGGCCTTTTTCGAAACGCAGTGGCTGTTGTTACGGCAGTCGTCCGTGTGGTTCCCTGACTTGATTGTATTTTGTCAGCATTGCAGGCTGGTTGAACCAGTCTATTAGCTGATAGTCTTGTTCCAAGAGCTAAACATCCTGACAAATACTGTGAAGTCAGGGAACCACACGGACGACTGTCGTAACAACAGCCACTGCGTTTTCGAAAACCCGGCTCTGGCTTCGTCTATACAAACACTGGAAACACAGGTCAGAGTTCTTTGTTGAAATTAAAGCTTTGGATTATTTTTATTTATTTTTTCAAAACGCAGTGTAACATTAAAATGCCTCTCGTTTTTCTGTTCGTACTCTAGGGATTTTGGAGTGCCTGGATTTTCAGGTTTTGTCAGACGGAGACGAAGCCCGAGCCTAAGCCTTCATTTCGTAAAGGGCCCGATGATATCGCCATCTTGTTTGGGCAGAACAGCTCGTGAACTTTCTCCCTATACAGTTAGCTCGGCCTTTTTCCTCGTCGTGCGCATGCACCAAAATCGTCCTGAGATTTTCGTCTCTCTCATCAAAATGCAATTCTCTCCCCCCCCGGCCCATACAAAAAAAAATTACACAACACAAAACGATGACGACAAGAATATCAAGAATCAAATTCACAACTGAGGCCTAACAAACAAATCAGTTTGAGATTTCAAGACAAAATGGAGACAAAACACGAATGTTTTTTTATTTCATTCTTAAAAAAATCTACAATTCTACAACCGGCCGTTCGTTCTTCGATTCCTTCCCCAACAATCATTCACTTAAAAAAAGTACCGCTCATTCCCCCATGAGAACCGTTTTCCAACGGACGTATTTCTTAGTTGTATGACTGGGCCGTTTGTCTACACCACATCGGACGTATAGATTGGTTTCCTCGACGAAAAGTGCCAGTGCATAAAATTATTCACAACTTTACGGAGACCTGCTTTCTCCATTTCGTTTGTATAATGCTAACCTGACGCAAGTGTTACGGTCAGAGATATCTGCCTGAGGTAACACTGAGACCGAAAACAAACAATTGGCCGTTTTCGAAATGAAGCTATTAGGCTCGGGCTCAGGCTTCGTCTCCGTCTGACAAAACCTGAACAATCCAGGTTGTGGTTTGTTTCCGAAATTGAAGGTTTGTTGGCAAATTGATAGGTATCGAGTAGCCTATTCCCCAAGAAACTGGGGCCAAACGCTTGTTTTTAGATGCCTGTGATTTATAACGAGTAAGGTAAATACGAGCGAAGCCTAAGCCCGAGCCTAAGCCTTCATTTAGAAAACGGCCTATATTGTCAGTGTAATATGATTGTGCCCTTCGAGTGCAGCCGTGCAATTAAGACGCTTGGATTTCCACCGCTTCGAAGATTGAAGCTATATAGGCTGTCCTAACTCGAGCCAACGTCACATTCTCTCAACGGTATTTTGACGGTGATGTGATCACACTAAGTGCACACAGACGAAGACACGAGCAGAAAATGGTGACTGTGTATAAGACAAGACAAACACCCACGTAACAGGGACGTTACGTATTTAAATTAATACAAAAGAGGTGATATACAAAAATGTTGCAAACTGCTTACTGACTAAAATTACCAAAATGTAAATCTTAAAATGTAGTGGGCCTGACGTTTCGATCCTAGCAGGACTTTTCTCAAAGGCCGAGTGACAAGGACAAAACAGATACATGTACACGAAGGAAGGGGGGAAGAGTGAATAGGACACGGATGAGAAACGAAGGACAAAGAGTGAAGCTGGTAGGGAGAGATCAAAGGCAAGGGGTAGGGTAGATTAGTGAGAGGAGGGGGAAAGATCAAAGGGAAGGGCAAGGAGTAGGGTAGGGATTAGTGACAAGAGGGGGAAAGATCAAAGAGAGAAGTGTGAAGGACTGACTGACACAAAAGAAGGATCCTTCTTTGATGATCATCTTTCTCCCTCCTCTCACTAATCTACCCTACCCCTTGCCTTTGATCTCTCCCTACCAGCTTCACTCTTTGTCCTTTATTTCTCATCCGTGTCCTATTCACCCCCCCCCCTTCCTTCGTGTACATGTAGGCCTATCTGTTTTGTCCTTGTCACTCTGCCTTTGAGAAAGGTCCTGCTAGGATCGAAACGTCAGGCCCACTAAATTTAATAATACAAAAGAGTGAACAATCCACTCGCGCAAAGATTGAGATTTCCTCAAGAAAAGCGGTACGCGGTATTGCCGCTATACATTATTCGAATACACGACACGACTTCCACAGCTCGGTGGTTGTATAGTTGGGGTGTGGGCTTTAGTTCAGCAGACAATCTGGCAAGTCACCGAGTACGCACTACTGATTACGTCTCAGGTCAAACCCTCATTAAATTACAAATTACCTTGGGCTCTTGGTTTTTTTTTGTCCGAGAGGAGGACTGATCACAATAAATGATTGAGCGAATGGGATTTATATAAGGAAAGTAACGCAATTAAGACGATTCTCTAACCTCGTCTGCTTCGCATTCGCAATTTGCTAGATTGCATAAGCTCAGTAGTCCCTCTATCTCACTTACGCAAGTAGGCCTACAGCTCGCCCCAAAAGACAATCCACGCAATCATTTTGATTGCCTTTCCGAGCATTGTATTGTACTAGGCCTGCAAATTCATTTCAATACGGGTGAAATACTGGGATGATCACTTCTTTCAACATAGATATAACATGATGTTTGCGTCGAGGAAAATATGTATTCAATTCAATGAGGATTTGCCTGCACGACGTGATGATTGCACCGAATGCTCAGTGCTTTAACCGATGCCTGATGAAAGCAACACACCAAGCAGCTCGGGCGGGATTCGAACCCGCGACTCCCACTTAAATTTCTAGTGCAGCAGTGTCTTCTATTCTATCTATTTCCATCAGGTCGGTTTCGGCCCCTGGTGACCATGTTGACAAGTAGCCTCCATGCTGATCTGTCAATTGTTGTTCGAATTGTCTCTATGGGGGGTCGGCCCACTCTTGCCAGAATGTTGTCCCACCATCTTGTTCTTGGTCTTCCGCGTCCCCTTTTGCCCTCCATCTTTCCTTGCATGATAATCTTTTCAAGGCTGAAAAGCAGTGTCTTAACCACCATGTTATATCTATTCATCATGTTATTATGCAACACGGTTACCCGCCGCTATATACAATATTCGAATCCACCACACGACCTCGACCAGCTCGGCGGTCAAGTGGTTTGGGAAGTCTGAAACCGAGAAAGCGGTAGTCGCGATTTCGAATCCCGAATGAGTTGCCCGAAAAGGTTCCATCAGACATTCGGGCAAAGCACTGAGCACTCAGTGCTTATTACCTACAGCGGGGCAAACCCTTATTGAATCACTCCTTTCAAAGTCGTACTTGAACTTGGTACAGACCTCGAAAGGTGCACGGGTCCTAATTAAACGGATTTCGTTCTCATCATGCAGCAGGACTTTTCTCAATGGCAGGAACTTCCCTTGTCTCACTTTACCGAATCAAACAAAAGATAATCAAATAGAGCAGTACTGTAATGGCCTGAACATAAAACTCATATTGAAGGGAAATCACGAAAGCCAATAAGGATGGAAGCTGCCGGTATAAATGTCAGTGGGCTTAAAGCCCCCTACACAACATTGGTCGAGGTCAAAGAAATAGCATCCATACGTTGTCTCACCCGACTAAGCATGAAATAGCACACCTGTGAAAATGTCAGCTCAATCCGCCAACTGAGTCTCGAGAAAATCTTGGAAACCGCTTCATTCGTTTCGCGATTGAAATGCAGCATTCAACGCCGTACTGTTCCGAAAAATAGTTTAGATCTCGGTGAGACGTAAACTATTTCATTCACTCATTTCTCCCAAAATACAACATTTTAGGCAGAAATATTCAAGTGCGTGGTTTCTACTATAACCATCTTCAAACTGTTTAAGTTTCTTAAAATTTAGTGGGCCTGACGTTTCGATCCTAGCAGGACCTTTCTCAAAGGCAGAGGACCTTTCTCAAAGGCAGAGTATAAGTTTCATGTAAATCTGTGGACATTTCTGTTTTTTTCGATCTTGCCAATGTTGTGTAGGGGCTTTAAGGGTAAAACACAGCGTCCATTGCTAATAGTATTAAAACATTATCAAATTATAAGCAAACCTTAATTGAATTACGCCGCCTACGTAATTTCTGAAATTTTACAATTTGCTGGTCGACACTAAAGAGAAAAAGCATGGAAATCGCGACCAAAATAATAATCTTCAATTCTCTTTCTGTTTTGTGCGCACAGTCATGACGATGTTTCTCGTGATTAAAAGGGCAAACTTGAAATTATTTTAAGACAAAAAGTGTTTTTCCTGCGAATTCCTGACAATAAAAGAGAGGGTTCGTACGCGAGCGAACGGATACGCGTATCAATACGTGCGTATTAATCGTGTGCGTATTTCCCAAAAGAAGAAGTCTAAAATGAAGTCTATTTCCGACACCATGCAATGACGTTTTGATACCCTACTTTGAGACTAATCTCGTTCGTATTTCAAAGTCTTTGAAACTCACAAAAATGGCCCGTACAAATCCAGAAATTACTCAATTCAGGAAAGCACCGTCCATATTGACAACAAAAATAAAAGACGATTGACTAGAAATTCAAATTTTCCTATGTGTTCCTTCCTTACGTGTAGCGAGCGAGATAGCTGTATTTTATTTTAGCAGAAAATCGGGCAATGCACTGAACACTCAGTACTTATTACGTCGAATAGGGTAAAACCCTCATAATTTTGGTCTTCACTCATTTTAGTCAGTGAGTAGTTTACAACTTTTTTTTAAACCACATTTCTCACCAAAAAAGGGGAAGGGACGCCATCGCACCGAACCAATCTTGACTGCAATAATCGACACTTTTCTCGAGAACTGAACATTCATAGTTTTTTTTTTCCGCGAGTGAAATAATTGATCATCTCGCAGTCCTGAGTACTGTCCTTCAGCATACAAATGTATGCAGAGGTTCACATCCACTTTCAGTCTTTATTTTGTTTTGGGTCAAAAGAGAAAAATCGTTGCGGATCGGTAAAAGTATTTACCTATAGGCCTAGGGCAGCGTTCAAAGACGTGCCGCCGCATAAAGATGCATTTTTGTCGAGGCGAGTTGAGCCCGAATCACGCCCGACTACACTATTAATAAAAAGGCAACGTAAATATAGTGTGCGCGGTTCCCAAAGGAGAATAATTCTTTGCGAGAGCATCAACGTTGCCGTCACGCGTCGCAATCTTTACATGGCACCGTGATCGCAATGAAATCTAGACCGAACTCTACACACAGTGAGGAACTTAGCTGTGCACCCGACACGAGAAACCAGTATTTTTAAGTTGTACACATGATTGTACATGATATGAGTGTGTGGCCGTTTTCGAAATGAAGGCTTAGCTCTCGGTCCGATAATTATAGGCTTCGGTCATATGTGACCCGGCACAGCATAATGAGGAATAACCCCACTTTTGAGATTTTGAGGTTTTCTAATGATGTGAAAGAGTATACCATTAGCTTTCAAATGATATCAAAATATAATATGCTAGGATCGAAACGTCAGGCCCACTAAATTTTAAAATAATTTATAATATCCTCTAATAATTAAAATTTCCGAAAATACAAAAAAAAAGAAAATTGGTTTGTAATCGAATTGTGAAGATACTTTAACTTCAGGCGTTGTTTACTCAAAAAGTGTGTTTTGGTGGGATATTCCTCATGTCGTTGTGCCGGGTCACATATCTATCTTACTCGCATCTTGCAGGCATCTAACGTTTGGCCCCAGTTTCTTGGTGAATGCATCTGCGCCTACTCAAGCCAACAAACCTTCGAATTCGGAAACGAACCACAACCTGGATTTTCAGGTTTTGTCAGAAGGATCCGAGACGAAGCCTGATCCAAGCTAAGCCTTCTTTCGAAAAGGCCTACGCTAACTCTACTATATAGCCTACAGCGCGTGTAGATTTTGTACACAATACAGTATAGAATGGATTTTGTATACCATTGTCTCTGTTCAACTCTGTGTGTCTGTCTCTTTCGCTTTGCTGTATTCAAGCAAATCTTTCAGTATAGGAAGGTTTGCGGTAAACACCATGTATCGAGGAAGAGGTATGGTTCTGAAAAGAACCTGAGGGTAGTCGGCGTTTCGACCAGTATGCTCTGGCCGTCATCAGGAGAATCTGATCTGAAACTGGTCGAAACTGGTCGAAAACTGGTCGAGCATACTGGTCGAAACGTCGAGTTACCATCAGGTTCTTTTCAGAACCATACCTCTTCCTTTAAGAGACCTGATACATGGTGTTTACCGCAAACATTCCTATATTGATTCACCCACCATGCAAAGCCTTAAGCTCATTCATTCAAATCTTTCAGGCTGGACATCCAGTTCATCTTCTCTTAATCTTCTCTCTGCCGGGTTTTTCCAATTCACCATTGTTTCTCGGGATGTGGTCCATGGCCAAGCTTGCTTATAATTGAGTAGGCCTACCGTTCAGGGCTCTGGTTGGACGGTGATACTGGCCTCGGGATCGACGTTGGGGTTGACGCGGGACGCCGGGGCCGTCGTCTGGTGACCGGCGGTCGTGGCAGCCGGCCCGGCCGTCTCCGCCAGCCAGGCGGCCAGACGAGGGCAACAGGGCCGGAGCAGGACTCCCAGGCTCCGCTGGAACTGCCGGTACTTGAACGAGTAGATGAGCGGGTTGACGACTGAGTTGCTCTGCACGCAGACCAGGGACACGTAGTAGAAGGCGCCGTCCTCCACGTTCACGGCGAAGCCCAGGTTGTAGAGGAAGAAGAGAATCTCGTTGGGCGACCAGCAGACCACGTAGGAGACGAAGACTATGAAGAGAGTCTTCAGGGTGTTCCGCCGGGCGCGGAGGAGGGACCGTCCCATGTCGTGCTGGCCTCGGGCGCCGGGGTCGCCGGCCGCCGGCTCGGGGTGGTGGTGCACCACGGCCGACGCTTTCTTCAGCGTCAGGATGATGTGGCCGTAGCAGAAAGTCATGACGACCAAGGGGACGAGGTACTCGACCAGGAAAGTCAGGATACCGAAGCCCAGGTACAGCGTCGGCGGCATGCCGTCATTGATGCCACAGACACGGTCCTGGATCTTGAAGTAGATGACGTTGGTGCTCTTGTAGGCTACGGCCAGCCCCCAGACGGCCGCCAGCGTGGCGGTGGCCTGCCGGCGGCCGGAGTGGGCCAGGTAGTGGAAGGGGAAGACGATGGCCACGTATCTCTCCAGGGTCAGCGTGACCAGGTTGAAGGTGGAGGCGACGAAGAGGATCCAGAGGAGGATGCTGGAGAACCAGAGGTAGCACTGGACGGCGGCCACCACCTGGTTCGGGTGCAGCGGGACCGGCGTGGCGATGCTGCCGTGGAGGACCATGAAGAGAGAGCCCAGGAGATCGATGACGGCCTGGTTGAAGATGAAGGCGTTGGTCAGGGTCCGCATAGCCGGCACCCGGACGATGACCAGGCAGACCACGGCGTTGCCCATCATCCCGAGGACTCCGATCACCATCTGAACGACCTTGATCCCCGTCACCACGTCCATCATCCCCCCTCTCTCTCTCTCTCTCTCAGCGCGTCAGTTGCAGAGACCACGCCGGGCGATATCCCGTAGCTCGACCGGCGAGCACAAACGCATCCGACGGGTACACCGGCTCCGAACTCGAATCGCAATCCCGCACCGTACCGCGATAAGATATGCTACCGTGGCCTGACCACCCCACCCACGCCTTAAGAGTGAGCTCTCCTGATTATTACAAGAAGGGAAAAATAAATTCAACCTCTGATTATCAGAGCGCTGGTTCAGCACGCACGGGTACGGTAGACATTGATGACCGAGACAACGCCACGAACGTGATCTGTATTAGGCCGACTGTCCGTCGCTCTCATGCCAGTCAATCGAGTGGGTATCGACACTAACTTCAACCAGGAAGAAAACGCTCCCTGTGTCATTATTTGAGGAGAGCAGAGGGAGAGAAAGAGGGGTGGGGGGGGGGACACCAGATCGTCAGTCTAGAGTTCATTAAATGTCCGACCTTGCCGTTGGAACCGGTCGTGATCGTGCCGTACCGCGCACACGAACGGGCGCGCGGTCAAACAGCCTTCGCCTGCAGTTTCGCTTTTCGCCAGTGATCGACGTACGTGGTGGCATTACACAATGTTAGACACATGTGTGGCCGTTTATTTGCAAAATTAAGGATTCAGCTCGGGGTTATAGGCTTCGGTAATATCATTTTCTCTGGTACCCGTTATAATTATCACAGGCATCTAGAAACAGTTAGCGTCTGGCCCCAGTTTCTTGGTGAATACCCCCCCCTTCGGTAATATCATTTTCTCTTGTACCCGTTATAATTATCACAGGCATCTAGAAACAATTAGCGTCTGGCCCCAGTTTCTTGGTGAATACCAGAGCTCGATAAATAAACTAGAGTGCGCACTCATCGCGTGTCGACAAGGGGACTGCGACGCCATTACCAAAGAGGTGCAAATGCATGGATCTCTGTGGGGCACACTAATCCCAATTTTTCAGTACAAAAGAAAGCAGGACATTAAAATTCGCCAATCCCTTGAGGTGTTGATGGCCTTTCCTTTTATTACTAAAAAAACATTTCTAAAACATTTTTAGTTTCCGCATTCTCAACCTTTCGGCTATACCTTTCCCCATTCATATTACGCGCGATTGCTACTGACATCCGGGCACTTCGAGATGAAGTTGACCTCTTTGGTAATGGCGGATGCGCGTCCATGTCGGCACCATTGATCTCCATAATAAAGACTGGATAGGACAGCGCGTCAAATGCGCGTCCGCGTGTGCGTTTTGTCAAGAGGGTAAGAAACGAACGTGTCGTTTTGCTGCGCGCACACATTTGAATGGACATCTCAAAGAAGTGGACGCATTTTTTCCCTTCAAATAGTCATCTTTTGAAAAAACATAAACATACACGAATAAAATAGGAAAATTCGAAAATAACAAAGGTCAAATCGTGTGCAGCAGTGAATTGGCCGGAGAGGGACGGAAAAGTGAGCCGTAAAAAAGGAATAACTTTTCACAAGTAAGTTGTTGGTTAGCCCAGATGGACTCATTTAGTACTGCATACTGCTTATTGATGACTGAGATTTTAAATTAATGGCATAATTATGACCTGTGTTGTTCAAGCAGTGGTCAAATAATCATTAACATTATAACTGCTGTTATTTGGGTTACCCAAAAGCTGAATCCACCCCTTGAAAAAAGGAATAATTTGGATATCACTGGTGACTAGCCTTATAACCATGTGCCAAAAAATTACAAGAAATAAATCTGCATTGCTTTTTGTCAATTTGCAATTGTGCAAGCGTTGAATGAATGAAAAAATGTTCCTCCAGCGGTATTTTGTTTTTTATTCCTAAAGTTGCTCAGAAAAGTTAAGAATGATAAACACCAGCAAATCAATGTGTAGCCGTGGCCGATTCAAATGCGGATATAAAAATTATTTCCGGCACCTTAATTACTCGTTCCTACAAAATACAAGGTAGACCAAATTCATCCACGGCCAAGCGAGTGAACTCTAACCATAGAGCAAGATGCTCTAACCAACATACACAACTCTACCCTCCTGAAGCGTTGTGCGCCGCCATTGTTCGACCGCGTATTTTGTGCACGAGCAACGCGCGGTGTCCTATCCAGTCTTTATTATGGAGATCAATGGTCGGCACACGTTCGTACCGCGCGTTGATAGGGGAGTGCGCACTCTAGTTTATTTATAGAGCTCATAATTTATAGTGAAAACTATCATGACAACAAACCTTCAATTGTTTTCGGCGATAAATCACAACCTGGATTGTCGGGTTTTGTTCGACAGAGACGAAGTCTGAGACCGAGACTAGTGATGCAAGGGCCTATAGAGCTTTTGCACATGACGTCACCTGACCGTCAAAGGCTATTTAGCATGTCTGCAGGAGCAGTTCAAATACGCGGACGCGCATTCAAATGTCGAATCCGAGTATTTCCATTGGACATTGACTCTAAAGCGCGCGCGTTCCGCGTACAGCCGCGTGAATTGAACGCTGATCGGCAAAAAGCACGTGACTGTAAAACCTCTATACACGTGCATGGCGGCGCTCTTCACTTCCGCCCGTACTTTGGCAAAGATGGCAGCCTCCATTGCATTTCAGTCTGGCGCCCGCTATTGTCCGTCTTTGGGTTATAAAGTACGCACCCAATCGCTGGCCCACGGTGACAACAATACAGCAAGAGTTACATCAACGAGGTCGTTCGCTTGACTTCGGTCCACAATACTAATAATTGTGGGAAAACCAATAAAATTACAGACCTTACATTTCGATCGTATAGCTGGCTCTGACTCAGGGGGAAAGGCAGATCCTTGAAAGAAATTTAGTTTTCCAATTATGGTTTGCCCTGCTCGACGTAATATGCACTGAGCAAAGGCAGCGCAAACAAATTCAATTTTGATGAGGCCTGAATCAATGTTGTTGGTTACACATTTTCAAACATGTGAAACAAACTAGTGGGACTGACCGTTTTTAATACTTGCAGGATATTTCTCAAAGAACGGTCCTTAAAAGTTATTGAATCGATTACACAATTTAGATGATATTCTTGTCAACAGAACTTTGAGGTAAGTTGGAGCGACCCAGCCTCAAACATTGTGAAAAACGCCAGATACATACAAGCAGAACATACGCAGTCCTACTCGTAAACAAACACGCTAGAACCAGCGAATACAATTAAATACTCGCGCAATCCGTGAGCTATAATTATTTTGTTAAAGTGGAATAAAAAAAACCTCTAGAATTCGTAATTAAAATCCTCATTGGAAGAAAAGAAAAAACACAGGATGTGACACTTTGGGCAAAGTCCGCTCGTGCGCCCGTCCGCCACAAATTGACAAACAAGGAAATTGAAAATGTGACCCCCCCCCCACGAATGCCCAAAATGGACGGCTATATTATGTAGACGACATGGGAACAGTGAAGAGTGGAATAACTTTAATAGATATGGCGTCGATTTCACCAAACCCATCGTAACTTACGATCAATCGCAGGGCGATGAACGATGCACAGAAACCATAGTGTATCACAACTTACGATGGGCTATCCGTCGTAAGTTGAGTACGATACACCGTAATAAGGCTTCGTGAAATTCACCCCATGTCTATCGAAGTCCGATTGTACGGTACCTCAACGTTCCAGAAGAGGAGAATATAATCCATTGAGGGTTTGCCTTAATTATACTCGACGTATCAAGCACTGTACGTGTGCCCAGCGCTTTATCCGATTGCATGCTGCGGAAAAATACAGGCAGCTCGGGAGGGATTCGAACGGTTACGTACGTATGTTGTCGCGATCCTCAGCAGAGAATAACTGCAAAGGTACGTGTGCATAGACTAAGCCATGTGCCCCGGTACCGGAGTAGGCTGCGCACTGCTAGTAAGTAGTATGGTACAGTGTATTATTCTATACTGTTGTCAGTGGTGCGGATTCGGAGAAGTACGGATGCGGATCGTAGTGCAGTGACGTCATACCAGATGTATTATTCATACTCGGCAGAGGATCGCGACAACATACGACTTCTGCTCTCTATGGATCTAGTGCAAACATCTTAAAAGGGTATACGCTGTCGTATTTTTTCGGGTTGAAAAGTGGGGGCAGTTTTCTGTCGAGAATCTTGCTGTTTTCTCAAAAATATGATTACTACATGTTTTAAAAAACAAACTGACACATGGAAGTTCATACGCTCTCTGATCGATTACACATCATAGTCCTTTTTGTATTTCAGATAGCCTTTATAACCATTGTCTTGTTACCACCGAGCTGGTCGAGGTCGTGTGGCGGATTCGAAGAATTATGTACAGCGGCTGGTACCGTATTATACCGCGTTGCATCATAGATATAATTAGGATGTTTGCGTCGAGGAGAATGTAATTCAGTGAGGGTTTGCCCTGCTGGACGTAATAAGCAAGTGTTTTTGCCGTACTGGTTGCTTAAAACAAAAGCTCGGGCGAGATTCGAACCCGCGATTCCTGCTTTCTAGTACCGTAATTTAACAGTAAAAAATGCACACGCAAAAACTAAACACAGAATGGCAAGACATGTCAGTTGGTATACATTTTTTTTTTAAAGAAACCATTCCAAACATGCATATCCTGTGAAAATTGCAGCTCAATCCGCCAACCGAGTCTCGATAAAAATAGTGAAAAGCGCTTCATTTGCGAAAATGCAGCATTCAACGCCGTACCGCTCCAAACAATAGTTTAGATCTCGGTGAGACGTACATTTTATAGCCTATGCCGTTTACGATGCAAGACGCTGGTCTTTATTGTGGTCGCCAAATTCCAATGGATTTCCCAAATTGAGGAGTTAGCGGTACGGTTAAAAAAACAACCACCTTGCTGCCCATTTAAAGTGTCCAATTTCAATTAGAAATGACTTACTCATTTACTAAATCAACAATGCACGTATCAAGACAAGTAGAGCCAATGTCTACATGACGTTTATTGCAAAGATCAGGGAGAGAAATGAAAATAAAAAAGACAGCATGACGCTAAAAAATACTCTGTGCTAAAGTTATATCTTTAAATAATATTTCACCTAAGTTTCATAAAATATCTAACGTTTTATATACCGTGATAGCTACAACTCCAAAATATACAAATCTATGACCGTTACATAGACGAGTACAGGCTTTTTCTTAATAGTTATGCAAATTGTATGCATCGTAGCCCGAAACGAGGCTACGGGCGCTAGATTTCCAAGATGGCGGTAAATTCAAGGGACCTTACCGTTGTTCCTAAGATAACGTTCGAATTTTGTTGAAGAATGTCAAGAAAAGATAAAAAAAACCAGCGAGGAACAATTAATCTTGGAAATCTAGCGCCCATAGCCTCGCTTTCAGTTCGATGCATACAATTGCATAACATATATTTAGAAAGGCATATACAGAGAAAGACTACGGAATTTCATACATTTTGCGGTGACAGTGGAATGTTGACAATGCGACAATAAAGGATTTTTTTTTTTCAGTTAAAAACCAGCGAAGCAAAGAAACTTCACGATTTCACGGTCGCAGGCTTCGTCTCCGTTTGACAAAACCTGAAAATCCAGGCTGTGGTTTGTTTCCGAATGTGAAGGTTTGTTTTGACCTGCCTCGCCTAATTGATGACCTCCGACCTGCATTTGCATAAGATGCTTCGCCGGGTGTGTTGCTACGCACCGGGGCCTCCGAATCCGGGCACCACTATTGCCCAAGTTTTAAAACAAAGGCTCTTTTCAGCCTACCACGAAACAATGTGCAGCGCGACAAAAGCCACGTCCGATTGTGTCAGGTTTAGCTCGCTTGTGAACATTTCTTTTCTTTGCTTGCGGCCAACTGTTTGAGCGAGTTTTGAAAATGGTACACCGTGCGGTCATGCGCACTAGAACAGTAGCCCGGTCGAACGTTGCCTTGTGTTTTCTTTTTCCTGTCTCTATAAAGTTGGTAAATTTGTACACATTTTTCACTGAGTGAATATGCTCTGTAAATGCATTCAAGAACTGGTCCTCATTGAAAAAAAAAATCCCTAAACTAGATAAGACTTGAAGGTTTGCATGGTGGAAATACTAAGTGGAAGGTTTGCAGTGTGACACCATGTAGCATGCACTTCTCACAAGGATTGCGGCTGTGAAATGAGCCAGTAACTCGGTAAAAAGAGTTACCGGCTCTTTTCAGAGCCACACTCCTTCTTGAAAGAGAAGTGGTACATGGTGTCATCCCTAAACCACATCTCGCCTCTGACTCACAGACGTATGCCTTTGTCATTACCTCAATAAGATGACAAATGAATATAAGATACAAATCATGTAAAACGCTGTATGTAAAGCTGTATAATTCGAAACCGTGTATTTCTCGAAACCAAACAAAATCGCATAGACCATAGAAAGTGTTTAAAAAAAATATCCTAGCAGGACCAAATTTCAAAATTCTATCAATAGCTGAAAATATACCGGAAAGACTGTCTAAAGTGCCATGATTTCCAGTTAAGCTAAAGGCAAAACATCACTTGTAATACAGATTTTGTTAAAATTCTCAAAAGTGCCTCGTTGTTAGCCTATAGATTCTCAAAGCCTAAAATCAAGAAATGAAAACAATATCAAAGTTCAGCTTTTTCAGCCGAGAATTCCTTAAAATTATGCAGCCCATGTATTTAACCAATTTCAATTCCATTCTAGCTGTCCTTTGAAAGGCCCAATACAACATTGGGAAGATTGGAAAGCATCGATGTCCACAGATTTCCTTCTAATTTACACAGTTTGTAAATGGTCGTGATAGAATCCTCATGGTGAAATCTTATGGCCTGGGATGCTGTACTTCGCAAAAAATCTTCACTCACACATTGACAAATAGTTTATTACTCGCGAGTAATAAACTATTTCTTGCACTACAGGCCAATGTGTAAACCATGATGTTTTTTTACCTTTTTTAACTTTCTCAGATTACCATTTGAGCTAAAACCTTCGCAGGATTACTGTTTTGGAATGTTTAAAGCCGCGTCCGCACTGGACTTAAAATGGGTAAACTAACCGAGCAATTGGGTAAATTGACCATTTTAAGTCCAGTGCGGACAGCCCAGGAAGTTTTCCTCCCAGGTAACTTACCCGACTCCAGTGGGTAGTTTAACCGACCAACTTCTGCCCGGTTAAATTGACCAGGTCAGTTTAACCGAGTCGAAAAGTCCAATCCGGACACGACATCTCGGTAAACGACTCGGTAAAAAACCACATCCGGCGCCCCGCACGTTACGTTACTGTATGCAAGACTCGTGCGGGCGCAGGGTAACAACGTGTTTGTGTACCTAGAGTACATGCACATGTACATGAGTCGGTTAGTTTTACCGATCGTCTCGGTTAGTTTACCCGAGTCGAAAAGTCCAAGTGCAGACGCCGGGAAGATTTACCCATTGGAATGTTACCCACGGGCTCGGTAAAAAATAAGTCCAGTGCGGGTTTAACACAAACTGAGGCAATCTTTTGACCTTTACCAATGTTGTATAGGGCCTTTGAGATGAACAACGAAATCGGGACTCAGCATACAGTGAATAAAAAAGATTTCAATCAATAAAGTTTGTCAACCACTTATTGCTCAAGCGCTCAATACCAGCGGGGAATTATATATTCTTTGTGGCTGTGATGCGTCCGTAGTTGGCATCAGAAATCCTGAAAGATGACAGAGGATACGAAAGAGAATGAACCCTTGTGCGTGGAGTTGGACAAAGGAATAGTGTGGTCAAAAGAGGGCGCTGTACTGTATTGAAACCGCACAAGTCTAAACTCCATCTTTGAATACTTGAAAGTAACCTCGGCAAGTGATTCATGTTTAATCTTTTTATCATAAAAAAAGAAGAATTTACAAAAATATAACGTGAAATAACTCATCACAAGAGGGCGGACTTCTAATGCACGGACGCCATCTTGGATTTTGCCTGATATGCAGCAGCAACTGCTATAAGGAACGACCAGTATACCAAACAATTTTCATGGATCCCGGGATATTTGTTATAGCGACGTTCTACTGTATTCATAATTTTTTTTTTGAGATCCCCTGAGAGATTCATTACTTCTGTTACCCGCACTTTCCGGCGAAGATGCTTTGATTAAAAAAATTAAATAAATAATATAAATAAATTCCCAAACTTCAACTTCAAAAAAGGCTGCATCCACTTTGTGTGATCCCCGAGCTGCTGTAGCCAGGTTTACAACAATTGGTTGTTTGCATCTGAATGAAAGACAGGGGTGTGATCCATGGAGGTTGAATTGCTTCTGACTGGCCCCCCACCCTGGCAAAGACTAGTTGAATATTTGGGAAGGCCACCATCTAAGGGCTGGATAGCTCAGATGGTAAGAGTGCCGGTACGTTAATCCAAAGGTCTCAGGTTCAAGTCCCGGTCCGGTCAAAGTTTTCTTTTCCAATTTGTTTTTTTTCAAAATTGTTAAAATTTAAAAACAACTTCCCAGCAAATTTGTCTTTTGTTTATTTGTTTATTTGACTTCACCAAAGGACACTAAAACCTTGTTTATCGGCTTCCTGGAAGCAAACACAGAGCTGGGTTTGAAAAAAAAAAAAAAAAAAACAAGGCTGACTTACGCTTGGCGTCACCTGACGAGAGCCGGGCGGTGCTGCGTGCGTTTGCACTGCCAGAGAGAAACCCTCCAGACCACCGGGGCTAGCAGCAAACTCAGGGTGGTCACACTCAGTATCAGAAGGTAAACCTAGGGACGGAGCAGGCCAACAGCCATCAATATCTCAATCTTTTATTTTATTTTTAACAAAAAATAAGGAAAAAATAAAGGAAATCTGTTGCTAACTGCTTACCAACCCATTGGCCCTGTGGTAAAATGCAAGATTGTAGGTTTTTTTTTTTTAATACAGACAAAATTATCAGCCGTTGAACCTCGCACATGCACAGCCAACAATACTGTACATACTGAAAATGACTAAAAATTAGACTACCTGTCTTTATGGGAAAAAATTGTTTCGGAAAAATGCCCCCCCAAGGGGCCCGCATCCCCCTTCTTTTCAAAAAGTTTGGATGACAAAACTAATAAATTTCTTTTACTTGGTCTTACCCCTCAAGGACAATTGAATATTTGGTCATCCACTTGTTGAACTCTGTGGGTGATTTTCAAGCTGAGGTTTCCGGTAAAAAACTTGTACCTCCACGGGAGTAGTCTCTGAAAGGAACAAAGACTAATCCCAACCCCCTCCCCCTCCCCTCCCCCGGTACCTACCTCCCCTCTGGGTACCTACCTCCCCCTCCCCCGGGTACCTATCCCCCTGTGTACCTACCTCCCCCCTGGGTACCTACCTCCCCCTAGGTACCTACCTCCCCCTAGGTACCTACCTCCCCCCTGGGTACCTCCCCCCAGTACCTACCTCCCCCCTAGGTACCTACCTCTCCCCCTGGGTACCTACCTCCCCCCTGGGTACCTACCTCCCCCCTGGGTACCTACCTCCCCCCTGGGTACCTACCTCCCCCCTGGGTACCAACCTCCCCCCTGGGTACCTCCCCCCTGGGTACCTCCCCCCGGTACCTACCTCCCCCCTGGGTACCAACCTCCCCCCTGGGTACCTCCCCCCCCCACTACCTACCTCCCCCCTGGGTACCTTCCCCTGGTACCTACCTCCCCCCTGGGTACCTACCTCCCCCTGGGTACCTACCTCCCCCCTGGTTACCTACTCCCCCCCCCCCCCCCCCCCCGGGTAAATACCTCCTCCCTGGGTACCTACCTCCCCCCCTGGGTACCTACCTCCCGGGACACCAGTCCCAGACGTCGGGCCCTGCTGCCCAGGACGAAGGAGAACTCGCTGACCTGGGCCAGTCCCGAGGCCACCACCCACTTGATGTGGCGGCTGCTGATGGGCAGGAGTATGCCCAGCACAAACGTGGCCGTGGAAAACTGGGCGACAAGAGGGGACCAAACGTCACGACAGGCGATTCAAAGACAGGACAATTTGGCAAAGAAATTGACTGGACCAGGATTTGAAACCCGACACTTGTTCAAAAGTTTCCCGTCAGTGTTTCATTGATTTGTTGCCTTTTTAGACCAGTTTAAAGACTGTTCAGCCGTGGAAAACCTACTGGAGAACAAAATCCTAAACAACATTGGATTTGAAAAAGCGTCACAAAGAATTGAGACTACTTCTTGACCAATTCACACCAGGCTTCGTCTTAGCCGTAAAAAAAAAATTGCTAGAAAACATAATGAAGATAACCGAAAAACGTTATTAGAAATTCCGAATCCCTTTGGAGAAAATCACACCACAACCACGAACCTTGTTCAGGCAATTTTTGTTTCGTGTGAAGAGCCTTTTCTCGACAATCGCTGATAATCGGAAACTCCACGGATGTAGCATACATGCACTAAAGGAGGACCGATAGGATTGGTGCGGCAACAATGTGAAGCACTCACCTTCATTGTAACCACTATCAGCGTCAGAAAGAGCAGAAACGACAGCTCGTAGAAGACAAAGGAGGGAAAGACATGCAACCCTGTAGTGAGAGAACGGGCAGGAGGACACTGAAGATGTCTGTGCTTGCATGAGGCTAGGCGGGGTGGGATGGGATTGGTTCTTGGATTGGGAACGCAATGAAAGGGGACTAGATTGTGAATGCCTCAAAGCATAGCACCTAGAGAGTATAAGTGGCCTTAAACCACAGCACCTAGAGTGTATAAGTGGCCTTAAACCACAGCACCTAGAATGTATGAGTGGCCTTAAAGCACAACACCTAGAATGTATGAGTGGCCTTAAACCATAGCACCTGGAATATATAAGTGGCCTAGAACCACAGCACCTAGAATGTATTTGTGGCCTTAAACCACAGCACCTAGAATGTATGAGTGGCCTTAAACCATAGCACCTAGAATGTATGAGTGGCCTTAAACCACAGCACCTAGAATGTATGAGTGGCCTTAAAGCACAACACCTAGAATGTATAAGTGGCCTAGAACCACAGCACCTAGAATGTATTTGTGGCCTTAAACCACAGCACCTAGAATGTATTTGTGGCCTTAAACCACAGCACCTAGAATGTACGAGTGGCCTTAAACCACAGCACCTAGAATGTATAAGTGGCCTTAAACCATAGCACCTGGAATGTATAAGTGGCCTAGAACCACAGCACCTAGAATGTATTTGTGGCCTTAAACCACAGCACCTAGAATGTATAAGTGGCCTTAAACCATAGCACCTGGAATGTATAAGTGGCCTAGAACCACAGCACCTAGAGTGTGTGAGTGGCCTTAAACCACAGCACCTAGAATGTACAAGTGGCCTAGAACCATAACACTTAGAATATATAAGTGGCCTTAAACCATAGCACCTAGAATGTATGAGTGGCCTTAAACCATAGCACCTAGAATGTACAAATGTATGAGTGGCCGTAAACCACAACCCCTAGAATGTATAAGTGGCCTTAAACCATAGCACCTAGAATGTATGAGTGGTCTTAAACCATAGCACCTAGAGTGTATGAGTGGCCTTAAACCACAGCACCTAGAATGTATAAGTGGCCTTAAACCATAGCACCTGGAATGTATAAGTGGCCTAGAACCACAGCACCTAGAGTGTGTGAGTGGCCTTAAACCACAGCACCTAGAATGTACAAGTGGCCTAGAACCATAACACTTAGAATATATAAGTGGCCTTAAACCATAGCACCTAGAATGTATGAGTGGCCTTAAACCATAGCACCTAGAATGTACAAATGTATGAGTGGCCGTAAACCACAACCCCTAGAATGTATAAGTGGCCTTAAACCATAGCACCTAGAATGTATGAGTGGTCTTAAACCATAGCACCTAGAGTGTATGAGTGGCCTTAAACCACAGCACCTAGAATGTATGAGTGGCCTAGAACCATAACACCTAGAATAAACAAACTGCCCAGAATGAAGAGGTCTTTCTCACCGATGGCTCCAAAGAAGAGGGCAGCAAAGAAGTCACGGATGGGTTCGATCAAGCCGTGAATCTCCTCGGCGGTGGAGTGGCCCGTGGAGCTCAGGATGACTCCGGCCAGGAAGCAGCCCAGCTCCATGGAAACCCCCAGCATATCCGTGATCTGGCCAACGGGGAGCAGAGCAGGGACCAATGTCATACAGCCGCTTAACCCTAACGCTTTCCACACACACTGTATACCGCATTTTACCACAGTGCCCTCAGGGGTGCAGGCTCACATACCACATGATACCACAAAAACCCCGCTGTGGAATGTCTTGGTGCATGGCCCTCATCCTCCCACAGGAAAAACCATGTGTGGTTAATTGTGGTTTCAATGCCGGTTAGGGTTCGCCAAACTTTGCTTCAGCACAAAAATGTCAGGATTTGTGGGATCACCTGGCCTACCCAGACTTCACTATCCTTTCAAGTTCAGAAAAGTGGAATTCAAGTCAAAAGCAGCTGACGTCACATCGCCGTGCGATTTATGATCCTGTTTACCCGAGAAAGACTTTTAGCAGATTTTCACGCTTAAAGCCCCTACTCAACATTGGTAAGAACGAAAAACAGAAATGTTCACAGATTTACAAGAAACTTATACAGTTTGAAGGTGGTTACGGTAGAAACCTCGCAGTGAAATATTTCTGCCTGCAATGTTGTACTTTGGGAAAAATTAGTAAAAGAAATTGTTTACTGGTACGTCTCACCGAGATCTAAACTATTTTTCGGAACAGTGCGGCGTTGAATGCTGCATCTTCGCAAAACAAATGAAGCGGTTTTCACGATTTTCTCGAGACTCGGTTGGCGGATTGAGCTGAAATTTTCACAGGTGTGCTATTTCATGCATATGTTGGATCAGACAATGCATGGATGCTATTCTTTGACCTTGACCAATGTTGTGTAGGGGCTTTAAGCGGCTTCATGAAATTGGAACCAGGGGGTGAGGCAATAAATTAATGTAAGAGAGAGAGAGAGGGGGGGGGGGAGGACATCCCAAGGATTGACCCATACCCAATTCCTCATGTGTGGTTCCGAAAAGAACCAGATTTCCTCCGGTTCTTTTCGGAACCACACATACTCGCACAAGGAGAATTTGGCACGGTGTTAGCGCAAACCCATCCCTTGCACTGAGCAAATTATCATACTCCAGGGGAAAGAAGCCCCGGTCTTTTTACCATGAGCATGTTGAAGGCTAGGGCCACGCTGCCCATGATCAGAATCTCCTTGCTGCCGGTCAGACGCATCCGGTTGATGACCGCCGGCATGAGGTAGTGGATGATGGCTAGACTGAGCACAATCACCAGACCAATCGCTGGCAGGAGCGTACGGGAGGGAAGGGGGGGAGGGGGAGAGGGAGACAGAGAGGGAGAAACGGACAGACAAATAACGGCATTGAACTCCTGATGACGGCCAGAGCATACTGGTCGAAACGTCGAGTTACCACTCAGGTTCTTTTCAGAACCACAACTCATCCTTTCAGAGAATTTATACATGGTGTCACCGCAAACCTTCCTATATTGATTAACCCACCATGCAAAGCCTCAAGTCTTATTTACCGTAGATCAAGATCACTATAACAGCCCCCCCCCCCTGTCACAATTGTCTTTCCTCTACATGAATCAAATAGAACCAGCAGAAATGAAGAATCTTTCCAAATTTCATCCAAATACAAAGGCTTAGGCTCGGGCTTAAGCTGCAGTTACGTTTTCTCTTACCTGATATGAAGTCAGAGTTATCAAGAAACAAAGGTTTGGCGCCAGTTTCTTGGTGAATACTCTCTACTTATCACGCCGACAAATTTTCAAATTCGGCGACAGACCACAGCCTGGATTTTTCATGTTTTGTCAGACGGAGACGGAGCCTGAGCCAGCGCCTAATACATGGATTCGTAAAGGGCCTATGTCACACTTAAAAAAAAATTAAAATGATTTTTTTTTTTTCATACTTTTTGGATGAGAATTTTTCAACAACTTGTTTGTTTCGTTAGGTCAATACCATAGATGTTTTTAGTTACCTAACAGGACTCTCAGCATGATTCCAACGGTGCCAAAGATATCGGCCAGGGCGCTGGCGTCTTCCTTGCCGCTGACCTTGACCCCTGACCCCGACGCGCTCCCCATGTCCACTCCAGCCAGGGTGGGTAGACTGGCCACCAGTAGTCCCAGCTGAACGTCCTGCATGACAAGGATGCCTAGCAACGTCGGACCGTACTCAAACTCCATCCCATCTGGAGACCAGACCAGGAGACAATTGAGAAAAACAAATCATCTTTTGTCGATTGCTATAAACTCTGGGAAGAAAACAAATGGCAGGAGGAGGAGTGGGAGGGGAGGAGGAGGAGGAAGAGGAGGAGGGGAGGAGGAGGGGGAGGAGGAGGAGGAGGAGGAGGAGGAGGAGGAGGAGGAGGAGGAGGAGGAGGAGGAGGAGGGGAGGAGGAGGAGGAGGAGGAGGAGGAGTGGAGGAGGAGGAGTGGAGGAGGAGGAGGAGGAGGAGGAGGGGAGGAGGAGGAGGAGTGGAGGAGGAGGAGGAAGCGGAGGGGAGGAAGAGGAGGAAGAGGAGGAGGAGGAGGAGGGGAGGAGGAGGAGGAGGAGGAGGAGGGGGAGGAGGAGGAGGAGGAGGGGGAGGAGGAGGAGGGGAGGGGGAGGGGAGGGGAGGAGGAGGAGGGGAGAAGAATGAGCGGGAGGAGGAGGAGGGGGAGGAGGAGGGGGAGGAGGAGGGGGAGGAGGAGGAGGAAGATCAGGAGGAGCAGGAGGAGCATGATGAGGAGAGGGAGAAAGAGGAGGAGGAAGAGGAGGAGGAGGAGGAGGAGGAGGGGGAGGAGGAGGAGGGGGAAGAGGAGGAGGGGAGGGGAGGGGAGGGGAGAAGGAGGAGGAGGGGAGCATGAAAGAGGAGGAGGAGGAGGAGGAGGGGGAGGAGGAAGAAAAGAAGGAGAAGGGGGAGGATCCCTAGATGACAGCAAGAATGAGTTTGACTGTGATAATTATTGCCGAGACCCTTTAAGAAAATTGGTTCTCACCCGTGGGCTTGTCATCCTTGGCGTGACTCACACCCAGGAACTTGACGACTAGCGGCGTGCTGGACAGGGAGAGGCAGGCCGCGATGAAGGCGCTCTCGCTGGGGACGATGTTCAGGATGTAGCCGAAGAAGACGCCAAAGACAATCATGACCAAGGTCATAGCGATGCTGCCAAAGACGGCGATCCGCCACACCTTCTTGATCTTCTCGGGCGAGAACTCCAGGCCGACGGTGAAGAGGATGAAGAATGCGCCAAACTCGCCCAGCGTCTCAAACTGGACCAGAGCCTTAGCCAAGGTCAAAAAAAAAAAAACAACACTGAGCATGTCTATCACTTCCATGTTTTTCACTCTATTTCTATCGATATTATTGTGTATAATCGGTCCGTGAGTGACAGCACTCATTAGGAGTGTGAAGCTCTGCCTGAGTTGCCTGCATTTGTGGAATTTTGCGTTTTGCTTTCATAAGTCTACAGGCATACAGGCATCAGGGCAAAAGCACTAGCATTCATGTTTGGGATTTTCAAGGAGAACTCATCAGATTATGTGTGTGTCCTGTAGGCATGTCGTACTACCGTATACTCACTTTAATCAGGTTGAGCCCCGACGATCCCAGGATGACGCCTGCCATGGTGTAGCCAAACATGGTAGGCAGGCCAATAGACAAGCACATCCAGCCACAGACAAAGGCGACAATAGACATCAGTAGGATGTCCTTCGGGGTCACGTAAGAGAAAAACACAAGAGAATGAACACCCTGGATACCCGACACCTCCCGAGTGCTACACTGCCATGCAGAACCCATCTACAGTCAAGTGAAAGTTTGGCGGTGACACCATGCAAGGCATCTCTTTAGAGAAGGAGTGTGTGGCTCTGAAAAGAGCCGGTAACTCAACGTTTCAGGCAGTGTGTACTCTGCCCATCCTCAGGAGATTGGTCGTACCCATTTAGAGTTACGACAGATGTCCAAAGTGCTGTTGCAATGGAGTCTGCACACCAAGTACCTGTCTGCCAAATTACATCTGAAAGCAACGTTTGCAGATTACAGGGTAAACTTGGATAAACACAATTAGGATAAAAAGGAAAATGTGCACATGACAAACAGACCCCACCGACCTATGACCCAACTGACCTGTGACCTCACTAACCTGCAGCAAGTGGTGGTTCACCAGTGGCACAGAGGTGTCCTTGGCTTCTGGAAAGTGCATAACCTTGCTCCAGTGACCCATGACCCCACTGACCCCCAAATGACCCCATGACCGCCAAATGTCCCCTTGACCCGTGACCCCTGAATGACCTGTAATCCTTGACCTGACTGGCATGTAAACCCATTAACCCGTGACCAACAATGACTCCTGACCCCACTGACCCTTGACCTCTGACCCAACTGACCACTGACCCCCCGACCCTGCTGACCTGCAGCAAGTGGTGGTCCTCCAGCGGCACGGTGGTGTCCTTGGGCTTGGAGAGGGCGTACTGGTTGTTGCTGGCGTCTATCAGGTGGCTCATGCCCTGCTGCTGCTGGCTGTTGGCCGCCTGCTGGCCGTTGGCCCGCCGCACCTTGACCACATCCTCGTCGTCCAGTCTGACCACGGCCTCAATCTGCGCCCCCTTGGCCTGCACGTACGCAACGGACCGGCCACGGAACGCACGCATCAATACATGGAATACAAAGCCAACAATGTCCACAGATTGTGGGACGTGTGCTCCAAGCTATGACTCAACTTGAATATTCACTCGCTGTGCATGTTTGTATAGCCGGGGTTGGCCAGCTAGGCTAGTACCAGGCCAACTATTCAGGTGGCCAAATGGACAGTTTGATCGTCAAGAACAACAAAACAGATTGCACTTTTAAGGGGTTACAGTCAGTGCATGCTGTACTTGTCCCTGTGATCTGTTGTAAGGTAGCAAGATGGCCCTCGGTTCCAGGCTGCCTTATGCTAGTTCAGTGGCCTAATGCTATTCTTAGTGGCCTTGTGCTAGTTCAGTGGCCTAATGCTATTCTTAGTGGCCTAATGCTAGTTCAGTGGCCTAATGCTATTCTTAGAGGCCCAATGCTTGTTCAGTGGCCTAATGCTATTCTTAGAGGCCCAATGCTTGTTCAGTGGCCTAATGCTATTCTTAGTGGCCTAATGCTATTCTTAGAGGCCTAATGCTATTCTTAGTGGCCCAATGCTAGTTCAGTGGCCTAATGCTATTCTTAGTGGCCTGATGCTAGTTCAGTGGCCTAATGCTATTCTTAGTGGCCTTGTGCTAGTTCAGTGGCCTAATGCTATTCTTAGTGGCCTTGTGCTAGTTCAGTGGCCTAATGCTATTCTTAGTGGCCTTGTGCTAGTTCAGTGGCCTAATGCTATTCTTAGTGGCCTTATGCTAGTTCAGTGGCCTAATGCTATTCTTAGAGGCCCAATGCTAGTTCAGTGGCCTAATGCTATTCTTAGTGGCCTTGTGCTAGTTCAGTGGCCTAATGCTATTCTTAGTGGCCCAATGCTAGTTCAGTGGCCTAATGCTATTCTTAGAGGCCCAATGCTAGTTCAGTGGCCTAATGCTATTCTTAGAGCCCTTGTGCTAGTTCAGTGGCCTAATGCTATTCTTAGTGGCCCAATGCTAGTTAAGTGGCCTAATGCTATTCTTAGTGGTCCAATGCTACATGTATTAAGTGGCTGGCACTAGTTTTGTGGTCTAAAATTTGTTGATTTTTTTTAATTCAATGATTGAGATAATGTCTGAAATGTCTTGAAATAATTATCTTTTGGGACGGGTTTTGAAAAATAAGATCAATTGAAAATTTTCCAGCGCCGTGTCAACAGTAATTTTTTTTATTAAACTAGAGCCGTTCAGACATAAACTACGGTGTGGAACACTCTGTTAACGTATTCAACCGGCCATTGAGGAGTTGCCGATCATGCATGTAACGGGATCACAAAAATGCCAGCTGGGGAAAGACTTGTGGCTTACTGATAGGCCGGCAGTGCCCAATGGACTAGAACCCAATGCCACGACTTCTTTGTGTCATCCCTGAACCGCTGTAGACGGGTTCACTACTACGTGTAATTGAATGAGTGGAATTAGGGCCCTGATCCCTAAAGGATATTGCGGCAGTTAATGGTTGAATGCTCCTAGCTGGTGCCCCCATCCCTGGCAAAAAAAGACAGCTGACTATTTGGTACAGGATAGCTCAGGTGGATTGAGCGTTGGTACATATATTAAACCAGCGGTCTTGGCTTTCCCGGTTAAGTCAAATTTTACTTTGCCGAATTTAAAAATTGTTTGAAATTCCAGTTTTCCTTTACTTTGCTTATTGGAAATATAAACAGAGCTGCATCCATGGTGTGCAATCCCAGAACTGCTGTGTCTATGTTTGCAACAAAATGTTGGTTTCCCCTAAATGAAAATGGGGGCAGGATCCCTTGAGATGGCAGGCAATTGTTAAAGGACTCTCTCGCGCCCCCACCCCGGCAAAGACTAGTCGACTATTTGGGAAGGCCACCATCTAAGGGCTGGATAGCTCAATGGTTGAATTCTTCTGACTGGCGCCCCCACCCCGGCAAAGACTAGTTGACTATTTGGGAAGGCCACCATCTAAGGGCTGGATAGCTCAATGGTTAAATGCTTCTGACTGGTGCCCCCACCCCGGCAAAGACTAGTTGACTATTTGGGAAGGCCACCATCTAAGGGCTGGATAGCTCAATGGTTAAATGCTTCTGACTGGTGCCCCCACCCCGGCAAAGACTAGTTGACTATTTGGGAAGGCCACCATCTAAGGGCTGGATAGCTCAATGGTTGAATGCTTCTGACTGGCGCCCCCACCCTGGCAAAAATAGTTGACTATTTGGGAAGGCCGCCATCTAAGGGCTGGATAGCTCAATGGTTAAATGCTTCTGACTGGCGCCCCCACCCTGGCAAAGACTAGTTGACTATTTGGGAAGGCCGCCATCTAAGGGCTGGATAGCTCAATGGTTGAATGCTTCTGACTGGCGCCCCCACCCTGGCAAAGATAGTTGACTATTTGGGAAGGCCACCATCTAAGGGTTGGATAGCTCAGTTGGGTAGAGTGCTGGAACATTAAGCCAGATTCGGCGGTTCAAGTCCCCGGCCCAGTCAAAATGTCCGTCCTCATTGCTCACAAATCAAACTAAATACTGTGTAGTAACCAGATACAGCCACCGTGCACCGTGCGGCTCAAAATGTCCACGTGAGGGGAATCCTACAGCAACACCAGATGCTTGCATGAATACAATGATCCCTTCCAGTCCCGGGAAAAGGACAGCTGGTGAAGTCCCCACAGTACAGTTGCATTTACGATGCACCGAGTCACGCATCAAATATTTACGGCACGCACATACAAATGTAAATAATACATTCCCGCAGTATATCACTCTAGACTGGCTTCTGTACTGTATGAACAGCTGAGCAGGTGACATGAGGCACTCGCATTGCAGAGCACACTACCACTCACTCGGCCAGCCGCACAATGATGTGACCTTTCTGAATTTTTCATTCAAACAAGGCCAAGGAAAACAGTTGTAATTTTTGAATTGTGTTCATTTGATACATTGTATGTGGTTGTACTTGGTTCAATTGGGTTTGTTTACAGGTGTGCTTGTTTGTTCGGAGATCTCTCTTTCAGTGTTTTGGGTCTGTCTGTCTGTCTGTCTGTCATTCTGCCTAATTGTTTTACGTCTGCTCAGGATTAGTTTGTCCATTTGTATGTTGACTTTAGTACAATTTTTCACAAAAATAGTTTTTAGTCTTATTTTGTTACCCATACATGTATACAAAAACAAAAACTTATTATTGCATCCTTGGATAACAAAACAAATGGCCCCTACCACCCCTCCCACTACCACCCATTCCCTCCTACACCACCCCTTTCCTCCCCCTCTCCCTACCATCCCTCCCCTCCTCCACCACCCCTTTCCTCCCCTACCATCCCTCCCTTCCCTCCCACCCCTTCCCCTCACTCTCCCACCCCTTTCCCTCTCTCTCCCACCCCCTTCCCCTCACTCTCCCATCCCTCTCCTCCCCCTACCACCCTCCCACCACTCCCTCTCCCATCCCTTCCCCTCCCTCTCCCACCCCTTCCCCTCTCTCTCCCACCCCTCCCTCTCCCACCCTCTTCCCCTCTCTCCCACCCCTCCCTCTCCCACCCCTTCCCCTCTCTCTCCCCCACCCCTTCCCTTCCCTCTCCCCCACCCCTTCCCTTCTCTCTCCCACCCCTTCCACTCCCTCTCCCACCCCCTTCCCTCCCTCTCCCACCCCTTCCCCTCTCTCTCCCACCCCTCCCTCTCCCACCCCCTTCCCCTCTCTCTCCCACCCCTCCCTCTCCCACCCCTTCCCCTCTCTCTCCCCCACCCCTTCCCTTCCCTCTCCCCCACCCCTTCCCCTCTCTCTCCCACCCCTTCCACTCCCTCTCCCACCCCCTTCCCTCCCTCTCCCACCCCTTCCCCTCTCTCTCCCACCCCTCCCTCTCCCACCCCCTTCCCCTCTCTCTCCCACCCCTCCCTCTCCCACACCCTTCCCCTCTCTCTCCCCCACCCCTTCCCTTCCCTCTCCCCACCCCTTCCCCTCTCTCTCCCACCCCTTCCACTCCCTCTCCCACCCCCTTCCCTCCCTCTCCCAACCCCTTCCCCTCTCTCTCCCACCCCTCCCTCTCCTAGCCACTTCCCCTCTCTCTCCCACCCCTCCCTCTCCCACCCCCTTCCCCTCCCTCTCCCACCCCTTCCCCTCCCTTTCCCACCCCTTCCCCTCTCTTCCCCCCCTTCCCCCCCTTGGTTTCAGAATCCCCTCGACGCACCTGCTTGGACTGGTCAAAGACCCTCTCGCCAATCTTGCTCTCCAGCTGGTCGGCGGCCTGCACCACGTCGGACAGGATCTCGTCCAGGATGGCCTCCACCTTGCTGCGGTGGGCCCGGGTGTTGTTGCCGTCCTGCAGCGCGTGCTTGCGGTAGGCCCGCTGGTGCTTCTCCGCCGCCAGGATGTCGTTGTACTCCTGCTCCTCCCGGATGGTGGCCTCTCGCAGCGCCTCCAGTCGCTGCCGGCTGCTCTCCTTCATGTTCAGCACGTCCTTGTAGTTGCCCTGCAAGCATCAACAAGCAAACCACATTTATATAGACAGTCTCCTGACGACTGGCAGAGTACCATTACACACTGCCCGAAACGATAAGTTACCAGCCCTTTTCAGAGCCACATTTTAATTGTTTTTTTTTTTTTTTAATTTGTTAAATTTTGTTAATTTTTCTAGATTTGGTTAAATTTTTTAAATTTTGTTACATTTTTAAAATTTTGTTTAATTTGTTTTATTTTGTTAAATTGTTATTTTTTTAATTTTTTTTTTTCTTTTTTTTTCTTCAGATTTTCATATGTAGTGCAAAAGTGAACAATAGCTAATTCAGGTGTCCCTGCTTAGGAGAATTCCAAATTAGTCCAATCAAATTGTTCGCTGCTGCTCAGAAAAAAATAATAATATTATTCTTAATATAAATTATAAACACAAGAAGAGGTGGAGGAAGCACACATGGCTGGAAAGTGGAAACCCATGTGACGAACTAAGCCCTACCAGAGGAAAAAAGAAAGGAAAAAAAATGGCTTGCAATGTGGCTTGCAAAGGTCTGTGCAGGACTTGGCCAGAAGCAGGCTCTTTGTTTTACTCCCATTTCGAAAGAGATGACTTACATGATCTCCAGAGTACAGACTCACATCAAGATACCGGGTTAAAATTTTAAAAAGGTTTTTTTTTTTAAAATGAGCAGTTTACTTAAGACCATTTCATTTGATAATACTGTGTCAGCAAGGCAATGACTAGTAAATGTGATTTGAGAAAAAAACTGACAAACATTGGGAAATGCTTTTTCGACACAGTATCAAGTTTGAAGGTGACTCGTGACTCAAGACTTAAGGAATCAAGACTCGACCTTTGTGACTCATAACTCAGACTCAACTCGGAGGACTTGGGACTTGGACTTGGAACTTGAGTTACATGTACATGTAGGTCGTCAGAGCCACATGTACTTTGTAGTTTGTACACTGGGCAGTGGGACTGGGCAAATGTTCTCACAGTGGTCACTAAGCCAAACAACGAAACCTATTCATGTTAGGGGAAGGGAAGGGGGAGGGGCGAAATGCATTCCAACGTTTTTTCACTGGGTCTAACGGAGCCAAACGATACCTGCAGCGCCCTCTTGAGGCTCTTGATGGACATGAGGATGGCGTCCTCGCTCTCGTTCAGCTCCCGCTTAAAGATCTCAAACATGTGGATGCGGAAGAGCTTCTCCGTCCGCTGGATGCTGCCGTCATGCTGCACCCCGGCGATGGTCTTGTCAAGCTTCTGAATGACCATCTCCTTGGTGGCCTTAAGGCCGACCAGTCCCTGGCAGGAGTTGGTCAGCCACCCGGTCAGTCCCTGCCCCTGCCCCTGCCCCTGGCCCTCGGAGGTGAGGTTGCCGGCGTCGGCCGACATCCCGGCCGCCCGGTCCTTGCCGCGGTGGACCTTGATGGCGTGCTCCGCCACTTCCTTGCCGCCAACCACGCCGCCCTCGTTGCTGGCGCCGCCGCCCCCCGGCTTGTGCCTGACCGCGCTGGCCACCCCGCCCAGGTCAGAGGTCAGCACCGCCAGGCAGGCTGCCAAGGCCCACGGGAGTGTGTACACGTGCGGGCCGCGGGTCATCATGGGCTGCTATGCATGTCACGTCCGGCTCAGAAATCTGGGCAAGCATTTACCATCCAAGGGCAGTTTTAGAAATTAATGTGTTGCTATGTGTGGCAACAGAGGTGGATTTCACAAAGCCCTCCATATAAATTATGATGGATTAAACATGGCAGATGAGACAGATCATAATGGATTCTATACATTATTCATTGTCTGATGAATGGCCATACGGTAAGTAACGGTGACCTCGATGGAATCAACAAAATGAGCACACACATGTACCGGAATACCGGAAAGACCGGAATTTCCGGAATACCGGAAAGACACAGGGAGTTACAATGAGCCTGAGATCAAACGTTCAGGCTCTGGCACCGCGATCGTAAAAACAAATTGTATGTGCATGTAGTTGAGTCTACAATACATGAACATACCTGTACACATGTACAGTAGGGTACATCATACATGTACATGTACATACCTGGTACAGGTGTACATGTACAGCGCATCAACATGTACATGTGCCAAATGAATAGACAGAGTGCACGACCAATGTTTACATGCCATCACGTGACTTATAATGGTTAGTGGGTATTTTTGCATCTCATTTTCTGCTGAACAGGAGTGGAAATGTGTGTCCACATTCTTCTAGCGATTCCATTGCCGCTCTGTGCCAAATGAGATGAAAAAAAAACAAACCACTAGGCCTATAACTTGTATAAGTCACGTGTGATGATGGCATGATACATGTACATTATAAACAGTGGTCTTACAATCGTCTATTCCTGTGAATGAATTCCAGTCAGCTCAGTATGCTAACTCAGTGATTGCTTAGCGCTTGACAAAGAGCCCAAATACACACAGACCACACCCAACCTCAACCACAACCACCATTGCCCAAGTAAACCAATATTGGCAAATAAAACTGCACAGGGCATTGCAGGCACTGAGGACTAATTTAGGCAGGCCGGCCGTAAGGGTTGGCAGTCAAATCGGTCCGTAACAAACTCGGTCCGAGATAGTCCCACTTACTGGGCCGCTAGGAGCTCCCCTTAAACGAGTTTTGAGATTATCTGTCGCGCTAGTGCGCCAGATAATCTCAAAACTCGTTTAAGGGGAGCTCCTAGCGGCCCAGTAAGTGGGACTACATGTAGGTGCGAGACCAACTCAGTCCCTATGGGAAAATGTGCACAACAAATTTGTTGTCCTGGATCAATTGGTCACGGATCAAGTTGGTCTCTCTCGGTCCTAGTCTCGAATGGAGTTGGTTACGGACCGAGTTCAGTTGGTTACGGACCGAGTTGGTCTCGGACTGAGTTGGTTACGGACCGAGTTGGTCTCGGACTGAGTTGGTTACGGACCGAGTTGACGTGAAACTCAGGTACTCAACATGCACAAGCACAAAATCCAAATTTTGGCAAAGGCAATTAAACAGTAGAAACAGAAACATGAATACAACAACACAGTCTGAACTGAAGTGAAAACACACCTTAGTTACTAATACTAAGGATTGCCTAAAGCGAACCAAATCACTGTCCACAGCCTCTCCTAAAAATGTTAACATTCAAATATTTCAATGCTTTATCTGATAATCCCTCTTTTGTGTTCACTCCTCCACACTTCACTCTTTGATCTTTCCCCCTCTTCTCACTAATCCCTACCCTACTCCTTGCCCTTCCCTTTGATCTCACCCTACCTGCAGAGCTTTACTCTTTGTCCTTTGTTTCTCATCCGTGTCCTATTCACTCTCTTCCCCCTTCCTTTGTGTACATGTATCTGTTTTGTCCTTGTCACTCTGCCTTTGAAATAGTCCGAGTAACTTGGACCCGACAAGTCACCCTTTTTTTATCGAATTTTGAAATTTTGAGTTTCGGGTGACTGTAGTCACCCGAAACTCAAAATTTCAAAATTCGATAAAAAAAGGGTGACTTGTCGGGTCCAAGTTACTCGGACTACCTTTGAGAAAGGTCCTGCTAAGATCGAAACATCAGGCCCACTAAATTATGAGATTTGCATTTTGGTAATTTTAGTCAGTAAGCAGTTTGCAAATTTGTGTATATTAATTATATTCAATGCATTTATTCACTACAGTGACAGTGACATATCATAACAAGCAACTGTCTGTGAATAATTAATGTTCATACATGTACGATTACAGGACAGGACAGACCATCCCTTCTTAATTACCTCTAGGCTCTAGTAGGCTCTACTGACCCTACGGTTCTTTCTAGGGCCTAGGCTCTACGTTTGGAGTCTATAAAGTATAAAATAAATTACTCATTCTACTTTTTAGTTTTACTTTTAGCACTGAGTTTTGTAGCGTGCAGATCTAAATAAATTAGCCAGCTAAGCTACATAAACTGACAAGAATTGGCTTCAGGGTCCATCGGATTGGACATTGCTCTTTTTATGTTTTAACCACGTTTTACAAAACAGAATCTTACCTACGTACCAATAAAACTAGGCAATAGTCAACAGTACATCATGTTCCACCTGACAACTGCACTGCAATGTTCGTATACACAAAATACATGTATGGGTGTCGTCGTACAGTACATGTGTACATGTGCATGTGCATGTGCATGTGCATGTACACATGTACATGTGCATGCATATGTACACATGTATCTACATGTATTCTTTATAATGTGCAAGTACAGTGTACATGTGCATGTACATGTACAATGTACATATACATGCACATGTACATGCACATGTACACTGTACTTGCACACGTGTACACTGTACTTGCACATTATACAGTGTACATGTGCATGTACATGTCCATGCACATGTTCATGCACATGTACACTGTACTTGCACACGTACACATGTACACTTTATGTGCAAGTACATGTACTTAATACAGTACGTAATACTGTACAGTGTATCATGGGTACATGTACATGTACATGTACATGCACACGTACACATGTACATGTACACATGTACCTGCACATGTACACATGTACATGTACATTATACGGTGTTACTGCGCGTGCGCGTATTGCAGTCGGTGACAAAAATAGACTAGCCAAGACTCGGGCATGAACCTCTACTTGCATACCGCGAGTATACATATTTATTTATAGTACATAATATTATTAATAATAATAGTTACTACATTGTGCACATGTACTGTAATTGCGGTTGGGGCCTCAAGCAAGGAAGACATACATCACAGGTGCGTGGTCTCTCACTTTTTATTGTCGGCAGGAAGTTAGCTGGAGCATGGCATCAAGCCATCGGTTAGGTTACGGGTTGATGTAGTTGGACCCGACAAGTCCCCTTTTTTCATCGAATTTTGAAATTTTGAGGGACGGAAGACTGTAGGTCCGATAAGAAAATTCGATAAGAAAAGGGTGACTTGTCGGGTCCAAGTTACTCGGACTTAATGATTTGATACATTTACCTGTTCCCTGGTCGACCTGTCTCACCATGGAGGTCTCACGGTCAACTTGTCCGATGGTCGACTTATCCGATGCCTTAACTTGGCATTACGTAATCGAGAGGTTCCGCCACCCTGTTTAGTGTTGTACTTGTAATTGTAGTTTTGGGATTTTTCTTTTCTGCCTGCTGATCGAGGCTTTAGGCCTTTTTTGGCCAGCTTATTATTTAAATAATTTGTACTATTACTATATATTACTTAATTAGTATTAATTTTCATAATATTAGCCACATTTTGACATACATTTTTATTAAAAATAAAATTGGAGGTGCTGTTTTCTGACAAGGAACATTTTTCAGGGCCATGATGATGGTGTAGTTTGACGGAAATGTTTCCATTGAGATTATACTACGTAAATTTATACGCAGTGGCTGTTGTTACGGCAGTCGTTCGTGTGGTTCCCTGACTTCACAGTATTTGTCAGGGTGTTTAGCTCTTGGAACCAGACTATCAGCTAATAGACTGGTTCAACCAGCCTGCAATGCTGACGAAAATTTTTCAGGGCCATGATGATGGTGTAGTTTGACGGAAATGTTTCCATTGAGATTATACTACGTAAATTTATACGCAGTGGCTGTTGTTACGGCAGTCGTTTGTGTGGTTCCCTGACTTCACAGTATTTGTCAGGGTGTTTAGCTCTTGGAACCAGACTATCAGCTAATAGACTGGTTCAACCAGCCTGCAATGCTGACGAAATACAATCAAGTCAGGGAACCCCACGGACGACTGCCGTAACAACAGCCACTGCGAAATTTATAATAGCAATTAGCATCCAAAGTGCATTTATACTTAGCACTTTTACTAGTACTTGTACTTGTAGTGTGTTTTTTCCAGGAAATCTTTTGCATGATTCGCTCATTAATATTGCTCTATGCAATTGTTGCAGGTTCTTCGTGTTTCATTATCATTTTAAAATTTATCCAAATACTGCATTAGCTTTGATATTGGAAATTCAATAAAAAAAAACACTAAAATTGTGAAAAGATGAAAAACAAAAACCCAAATGGAATCATGAATGATTAACAAACTATAATAATACAAAACAAATGTCCATTATGTAATTCTCTATTACCCGGCCAAACATGCCATATATCATCGGAATCCATCATTGAACGACCAAGATGGGGGGGGGGGGGGTTGGAAACTGGGGGCGTATACGTGTGGTACGTGCTTAGGTAGTAATATTGAGGTGCACGTTCACAGTGCAAATTTAGAGCTGACATCATACTCTGATTCAGGGTCTGGATTTGGTATCCAGGAATCCGTATACATTGCACCAACACTCTAACGACCTGAGCTATCCAACCCTTAGATGGGGGGCCTATATACCCCATAAGATTAGTCAACGATCTTTTTGTTTGGGCAAAATTTCCTTATCAGCTTAACGATGACCCATGATGTATGAATATAATCTACAGGTCATCTAGTGCCCAGGCCATACCGGTAATTAACTTGGATCCAAAACAAATAGTGAAATTTATACTTTGTATGGGTCATTCCGTGTCAATTCAACACGCTTTTTTTTTTTACCCGACTGTTACAGAGTGGAACGAAAATAGGATGTGCTGATTAGTGATTGGACACCTTGAGGACCCCCCCCCCTGAACCGAAATTTGGGGTTCTGAGGTAACAGTAGTGAACTTTATCACTAAGATTTTATAGCCCAATAAACAGGCTGGTGCATTATAAAAGCATATATTGTGTCTGGGTCTATAAGTATAACTACTTCTTGGAACAGCTATATACTGTCTGAGTGTTTGTACAGTATATATAGGATCCTTAGGAAAACCCCTTAGCGATCTAAGGCTACGGCGTGTAGCTTGATCCGTGATGAAGCCAGCAATAATGTAAGCAAGTGAGATTTAAAGCTTTGCATGGGGGAAGTTACATAGGAGGATGTATTGTAGGTTTGCAGGCTCCTTTCAGCTCTTTCAGAGCACGCATATTCCTTCTCGAAGGAGATAAGTTACATGGTGTGTCACCGCAGCAAACCTTCTATACTTAGTACATTTCCACCGTGCAAACATTCTTATCAATATCTGACTGAAAGATAACGATGATAATAATGTATGTTTTGATGATTGATCCTTTTTTTTTTTAGCGCAGCAACTGTGGAGAAACGGTAACTTCATCGGCGTCAACCAAAGTAACCGTGGCGATGGCGACACCCGCACCGTCTGCGAAAATGGGGGCAGTGGAGGAGCAGGGGAGAGGCCTGAAAGCCACATTCGAAAGCCACTCCTGGGACCTGAACTACGTGTGGCTTCGTGACCATTGCAGGTACGGAATCTCGGAGAGTCTGAATTCTGCGACGGAAAGCAGCCCCCCCCCAAAAAAAAAAAAAAAAAAAAAAAAATCATATCTATCTCTGTCTGTTCATGTAGCTGCCTTTGAGGCATATATCCTGCTGGGATCGAAAAAGTAAGAGGAAAGAAAATCAGAGGTCTCGTGTTTGAAGAAGTCCAGGTCCGGTCAACATTTTCTGTCCCATTTTTCAAAATGGTTCCAATGTTCTGTCAGTTTTTCCCATGATTTGTCTGAAAACTTTTTTTTTTTTTTTTGTAACTCCCATGTCAGTTGTGCGGACGCATTACACTTTGCTCTTTTGAAATTTGAGCTTGACCCTTGAACTATGGTCATCTGATCGGAAACGGGGTGGGGGGTCGGGCTCAAGGAGTTGGGGGCAAGATCCCTTTGAGATATACTGGAGTTATATCTCCAACTCCAGCAAAGATAGTGATTACCGTTTGGGTGAGGATCTACTTCACCTAATTTTAGCGGTTAAGAGAAGTGTCGGGACATTAAAAGCAGATGGCTGATTAGTATAAAGTCCCGCTCCAGTAAAATCTTCTCAACTATTTCCTCGAGGTTCCCAGTTTTTCAGGTTGTTTTTAGTTTGTTTTAAAGAGTCTCAGTGTGCAATACAAATTTTATTACTTAAATCATGCTACAGAACTGTTTTGCAATGTTCCTAATAATCTCATTCTTAGGTGTATTTGCAAGTTTTCAGTTGTTGTGCTAAATGAAAATTTCAATCTTCATGAGCAAATGTGTGATGTCATCACAGGATCATGCAACAGAAACTCAATTGGTTGTGTTCTGAAAAATTCTGTTTTTTTCCCTGCAGACCTATCCCTTAACCTGTTCTACTGCCAAAATGTATGCTTATAAACATTTAGTGAAGGAGTTTTTCATCAAACCTAACCCAGATGATTAATATTTGCCGTTTGAAAGATTTTTGTTATCAATATCATGTTTCTGACATGACCTTGCAATAGCGCCCTCATTTTTATATGGATATTTCTAAAGGTAAAAAGATTCATGACCAATATTTCTGACTCCACTAAGAAAAAGAAGCTTGCCAATTTGTTTGTACACTTCAGATCCCTAGATGACAGCAGAACATGAGCTTGACTGTGATATTCATTGCACAGACCCTTTAAGTATATCCACCATGGAAACCTTCAAGCCTATCTAGTTGTCAGTTTGTTTATCTTCGTTTGTTTGTTTGAAACTTTATCTAAACCAGCCCCCCCCCCCCAAAAAAAAATATTGTTTGGACTTGGATTTGAACTAAAGATAAGGAGACAGCCACCCACCTCAAATTTCGATAAAAAAAACAAATTGTACACATTTCATAGAAATTCAAATAAGGGCCGTTCCCACTACGAAAATAATCGCGATTTGAAACCTTTTTTGTTGTTGTCGTGTCCACACAGGCCAAAATAACTGCGTCGCAAATAAACGCGAGCCGACTGCGGTTAGCATGTGGTCGCGCTGCGCAAGCGGGAATGGTGGGACTCGCTGACGAACGTAAACAAACCCTGTGCTGCTCTTCCTGGCGGTAAGCTGCTGGCAGGAAATGCCATGCTTGCGCAATGCATCGTGGGCTTAAAAAAAAAAAACCGGTGCAATTTGAGCAGAGCGTTCCCACACATAATCCCACTCATAATCACGTTTATTGTGTCCCCACACGGAAAAAAAGTGGAGTTTGAATCGCGATTCAAATTGCGATCTTAATAATCGCGTTTATTTGGTGTAGTGGGAACGGTCAATTTGGTGTAGTGGGAAGAGTCAACTATTCTTTGTACGTTGCGTAATTGTGCGAGTCTCGCACGTTCGGCCATCCCGCCTCCAACCAAAATGACACGGTATTATTACACAGGGATTCTCTCAGCAGTTGTCAAGCGCTCTACTCCTTCCCCCAGGTGCAAGGAGTGCTACAATGAGAAGACACGCCAGCGCCTGTTTGACACGGCCACCATCCCACTGGACATCCGGCCGTCCAGCACCGCGTGCACTGCAGACACCTTAGACATAACCTGTGAGTCCTGGTCCCAGTTCCCGTCCCCCAAGGACACTCACGAACGCTCACACATTGCTGAGTCTGTATCCTTGTGGAGACACGGCATTGTTTTCGTGCGCTAGCTAACACAACCGTGTGAGAGCCAATGATTTAAGAATGCTCCCATTTCAACCACATTCACTTTCCTGGATAGAAGTGCGGACCGCATGTCCCCTATAGATATTAAATACTTCAATTTGCGAATGATTTTTACCAATCACAAAATTCCCGCTTTTGAGTCATTTCAAAATACCAGTTTCGTGAAAACCTTGTGGAGACCTTTATAATTTCCCTGTGGAGACCTATTCAACCTACAAATGTCCTAGGTCTCCATAAGGTACAAAGAGCACTGGTAAGCAAAACAAGAGGTCTGAAATGTCTGAGGTTCAAATCCTAGGCAAAGTTTTATTTGCCACTTTTTTTTTCTTTTTTTTTATACGATCAATCGTTAGTTACAGAGAGTCTCAAATTTCGTGAATGTATACCCCAATGACATAATAGGCAGTGACACTTTTATTCACACTTCACCTGAGCAACATCAACATAGGATTTTTGGAAACGGTCCTTCGATTTTTTTATTTTAATCTGAACATTTTTATGGGCCTGACGTTTCGATCCTAGCAGATCCTTTCTCTGCCTTTGAGAAAGGTCCAGCTAGGATCGAAACGTCAGGCCCACTAAATTTTGAGCTTTGCAGTTTGGTAATTTCAGTCAGTAAGCAGTTTGCAAGATTTTTGTATATCATATCTTTTTAATTATTATTATTTATTTTTTTAATTCCTGTCTTCACAAGGGCCGGACGGTCACCTGACCAGCCTAACTTGGGCGTGGCTGATTGAGTGCGGGCCCGGCAACGGCAGGGCCCCGCCCAAGCGCGACGGGACCACGCCCGAGCGTGTGCTGTGGAGGGGCGAGAAGCTGGCCGGGCTCCTCCCCTCCGACGTTCCCTTCCAGGCGTTCCTGGAGACGGAGGCCGGGCTGCGAGCGGCGTACGAGAGCTTCTACAAATTCGGGCTGGTCTTCATCGTCGGGTGCCAGCCCAACAGCGAAGATGCAGCGGTAGGCGCCGTAAAGTAAACGGTTATCGGTTGAGCAACGACACTGCAAGAATCGGAAGTTGAACTTTGCAGTGGACCCTTCCCGTGAAATATGCAAATAAGAGCTGGCGCATGCGCTTTACTAAATTGGTGGGCAAACGAGTGCGCGTTGCGTGCAGGTTTCGAAATACGCGCGCAGGAGACGCTGAATAGCCAGTGACCGCACGCCAAACTGTTAGTGAGAAGGAACGCGCGCACGCCCGTGGAAAACTATGATTGGTTGGCAGTCCGCTTGCCCTCCAATTTAGTTAAGCGCATCGCTAGGTCTAATTTGCATATTTCATGGGAAAAGTCCATTGCATTCCGTCCTCTTGGTATTGGTGTAATCATACAGCATGGGCCGAGCCGGTTTAACACAGGATAATCAAGAGTAAATAAATAAATAAATAAATCAACCGAAAGTACAAACTTTGGACCATCTTCAGAAAGTGTGAGAATTTCCCCCTCTCCAAGCATCTAAGCTGCGCTGTACAGATTCAAATCCACCGCATGACCTCGACCAGCTCAATGGTCAGGTGGTTGAGATGTCTGCATTTGAAAGCAGAAGTGGAGGGTTCGAATCCTGCCTGTGACCTGCCTTTATTTTTTTCAGCAGGTAATCGGGCAAAGCATTTGAGCGCTCAAATGCATATTACGCAGAGTATGGCAAGCCCTCATTGGATATCATTTCCAATGTGTAAAGGTTTCCCAAACCCCATACTTCCTCAACCTCCTTTGGGAAAACACAATCACACTTGGCAGAACACTTCTTCCCTGAATGTAAAGGATTTTCGAAAATTATATCGTAATTAGTGCAATATTGCAATTTTGCTTTTGAGAAAGGTCCTGCTGGGATCGAAACGTCAGGCCCTTTTTTTTTTTTTTTTACTCTGTTGCTTTTACAAATTATCAACCCCCCTAAAAAAAACCCATGTATCTCATGCCGCAGTTACGCACTTTTCCACCCTCTAGAGGGCAGCAAATCGCTTCTCCAGGCTGCAGGAGACTTTTTACGGTGACGTCTGCGTGGTGTCCTTTGAAGGAGAGATTGCCGACATTGGGTACTCCTGCGGCAAGCTGATGAACCACACCGACACCACGTACTTCCACGAGCCCAACGGGTGAGTCTTGTCCGACCCAATAGCCGCGTTTCCACTGGACTAGAATTTAACCGAGACGATGGTTAAAGTAATCAAGCTGGCAATATAACGGCTCATGAAGGTCAAGTGTCAGCCAGATACATAATGTACGTGTGTACATTTAGCGCGATACGAAGCAGACGCTGTGCACAGTGCATGTACGTGTTACGACGTAGGCCGGATGTGGTTTTTTACCGAGTCGCGTTTAACCGGGTGATGCGTTTCCACTGGACTAATCGGCTCGGTCAAACTTACCTGGTCACTTTTACTGGGCAGAGGTTGCTCGGTAAAAGTAACCATTGGACTGGGTTAAAGAAACCGAGAGAAATTTGACTGGGCCGTTTCCACTGGACTTATTTTGGTCAAAGTAAACCATCGTCTCGGTTACTTTAACCAAAATAAGTCCGGTGGAAACGCGGCTAATGATTGCAGCTCACCGCGAAGCTTTCATAGACCCGCTTACGCACCAAACTTTGTGTACGCACTGCAACCCCTCGCCCATCGTCTATAGGAGGGTGGCCTCCCTGAGTCTGCTCTACAGATACTTTCATGGAAGGTGTTCCTCTGGTATGGCTGACTTGGTCTCCCACCCCCCTCCAGTTAGGATATTTCAGCGAGCAACCAGGCTGTTTGCCTCCTCTCATCCATACACTCTGCCTCTTCCAAGATGTAAAGCAAGGAGGTATCGGAACAGCTTCTTCCCACATTTTGCCTCTTTCTGGAATTCCCTTCCTGGTTCACGTTTCCCACCTGCTTATGATCTTGTCCCTTTTAAGAGGAATGTCAATTCCTATCTCCAGCTTTCCTGAGTTCCTCCCTATCTCCTTCCTTCCTTAGCCCTTAACCTAGAGTGGCTGTATAGCCTTGTTTTGGGCGAAATTGCATATATATATATTTTTTGGCCCGATGCCTGATGAAAACATTTCTGGCAGCTCTGGCGGGATTTGTCGAGCAGGGCAAACCCTCGTTGTATTATGTACTAGCTCCCCACCAAGATCCCTTATCGAATTACAACATACCCACACTCAACGTTAAAGCAGAGGTCTCAGTTCAAGTCCAGCCAAGTTGAATTGTCTGCATTACTTTCTCAAATGTTTCACTGCAAAAATTTGGTCCGTCTTCATGAAATGGGGAAATGTCATCAGTGGCTGCCAGCTGTTTGCATTTGCCATCGACCAAAAGCGTGAAAGAAAATCTCGTCTTTATTTCTTTGACGTTCTCATCGCCGTTCCCCCCCCTGCAACCACCGTCTTTGTCTTGCGGCGTACGGCGCCTCCAGCGGTCTCCTGTTCAGCTCCCTCAAGCACGACGGCGAGGGAGGGGCCAACCCTCTGGTGGATGGGTTCTACGCTGCCGACAAGCTACGCAGGGAGCACCCCGAGCACTTTGAGGCGCTCCGCACCATCCCAGTCTCCATGCACTATGTGGACAAGGAGCGCTACATCACGACCAACGCCACCATGATCCAGACGGACCCAGTCACGGGCGACCTCCGTAAGATCAGGTAGGACCGGACGAAAAACAGAAGACTGCGTTGACCTTCCATTGCAGGTGTAAAGGACCCTGTCACGGGCGACCTCCGTAAGATCAGGTAGGACCGGACGAAAAAAGAAGATTGTGCTGGCCTTCCATTGCAGGTGTAATAATTGCTACCACCCCGGCCTTGTACAACTCCCGACACGAGTCTGACTCCAGTCTTATTTCCACAACTCCACGCTCACACTGAGCTCACAGCCAACATACCAAGACTTCCAGTGCAGCATCCTTTGTCAGTCCCGCCTTCACCCTTCACCGAGATAATCTCCACATCAGGATCCCTCTCTACACTACCTAAGCCCCACTCCCAGTTAGAATCCAGCAGTCTCCTGAAGACGAACAGAGCATACTGTTCAAAACAGTCGAGTTCCTCCGGTTCTATTCAGAACCACACACACTCACAAAAAGAGAATTTTTGCACGCTGTGAAGGCAAACCTATCTATTCGTCTGCTATTCTCACCATGAAAATCTTCAAGTCTCATTTGATTTAATAATATAATAATAAAATGATATTTATAAAGCGCCCAAATTGCCAAAAAAAGGCCTCAAACGCTGACTACAAAGATAAAAAAAACACAAAACAAGTTAAAAAATTACCACATGCAAGGTATTAAAAATTATTTGGTCAAAATGGCTTTTTGTAAAATATCTGGACCTCCTAAAAAGATAAAATGAAATTATGTTCAATGTTTTAAAATGATTGTCGTTTTTTTATTTTTTTTTTATTTTTTTTTACAAATAAAAAAGTAATATTGCAGGCTGTCTCATAAAATCATGACCAGCTACTGAAAAATTCAAATTCAAATGACTATTACATTACCAGGAAATCGTATTCGATTAATCATAACAAATATTGCCTAAAAAGGTAGGTCTTCAAATGACGCTTAAAAATGTCAATACATGAACAGCTTCTTTTGCTTGATTTGGGTTTTTTTTACCGTTCCTTTGCCTTTTTTTTTTTACCGTTCCTTCGCTTTATTATTTTTGTTACTGTTCCTTTGCTTTATTTTTTTTAACGTTCCTTCGCTTTATTATTTTTTTTTACCGTTCCTTCGCCTGATTTTTTTTTTTACCGTTCCTGCGCTTTATTATTTTTGTTAACCGTTCCTTCGCTTTATTATTTTTTTTTACCATTCCTTCGTTTTTTTGGTCTTTTTACCGTTCCTTCGCTTGATTTTTGTTGTTGTTGTACAGGTTCAATTCTAACGACAGAGCGCCGCTTTCCCACCTGTCTCCCCGGGACGTGGAGCGGTTCTACGCGGCCTACATGGCCTTCGCTCCGACCCTGCAGAGCCCCGACAACGCCTACGTGGTCAAGATGACTCCCGGCCGACTCCTGATCATCGACAACTGGCGGCTGCTGCACGGCCGCGAGGCCTTCACCGGCGACCGCGTGACGGCCTTCGCCTACCTGCAGCGCGACGAGATGGACAGCAAGACCCGCAACCTGCTGGGGGTCAGGCTGTAGGTCAGAGGTCAAGTCAGAGGTCATGCACCCCCCCTCCACCCCACCTCCCCCAAAGGCTGGGCTACGACCGTTTTGATGGGGAGGGATGGGGAGGGATTAGGAACCGATTTCTTGCTTAATCACAAAAATATCCCGTGTGCGAGTCACTTCTCTAGTGAGTCCGAGTCCGTACTGAGGTTGAGACCAAGTCTTCAAGCCCCTACACAACATTGGTCAAGGTCAAAGAATAGCATCCATACGTTGTCTGATCCAACATATGCATGAAATAGCACACCTGTGAAAATTTCAGGTTAATCCGCCAACCGAGTCTCGAGAAAATCGCGAAAACCGCTTCATTTGTTTCACGAAAATGCAGCATTCAACACTGTACTGTTCCGAAAAAATAGTTTAGATCTTGGTGAGATGTAAACTATTTGTTTTACTCATTTCTCCCAAAATATAACATTTTAGGCAGAAATATTTCAGTGAGATGTTTTTACTCTAACCATCTTCAAACTGAATAAGTTTCATGTAAATCTGTGAACATTTCTGTTGTTCTATCTTACCAATGTTGTGTAGGGGTTTTAAGTCACAAAGTTTGAGTTTAGAGTTGAAGTCACGAGTCACCTTCACATTGAATACTACAGTGCTACTCTTCTACTCTGAGTATCGGTGTAGTATTCAGTGATATAGTGATACTACTACAGTACTTTGTTTTGTTTATCTTTGACAGCTTTTCGCTCGAATCACATTCACTAGTGCTAGAATCAGTAGGTCAGAGTCATGTAATGTTCCGACAAATGGAGAGTAAAGTCACGTCCGCACTGGACTTAAAATGGGTAAACTAACCAAGCAAATGAGTAAATTGACCATTTTAAGTCCAGTGCGGACATCCCAGGAAGTTTTCCTCCCAGGTAACTTACCCGACTCCAGTGGGTAGTTTAACCGACCGACTTCTGCCCGGTTAAATTGACCAGGTCAGTTTAATCGAGTCGATAAGTCCAATCCGGACACGACGTCTCGGTAAAAAACCACATCCGGTCCGGCGCCCCGCATTGCCTCGATACCACGTGACGTGTACGTCCCTGTACACAAGACTCGTGCGGGCATGGGGTAGCAACGTGACTACAGTACATGCACATGTACTGTACATGTGCATGTACATAATGTACACACACGGCTGGTAGATTGTGTACAGACATCCGGTGAAAGGTCACCACGAAAGTGCCCTCATGCGTTTGTTTGCGCCAGTCGGCTAGTTTTACCGATCGTCTCGGTTATTTTACCCAAGTCGAATAGTCCAAGTGTGGACGCCTGGAAGATTTACCCATTGGAATGTTACCCACGGGCTTGGTAAAAAATAAGTCCAGTGCGGACACGGCTTAAGAATTAATTTTGACTCGAACCAGGGTCGCACAAGGTCTTGTAAATGGACGTGCGGTTGGTGATTTGGAATCAAGTGCCAACCTGGCAAAGACTAGTTGACTATTTGGGAAGACCACCGTCTAAGGCCTGGGTAACTCAGATGGTAAGAGTGCTGGTACCAGAGGTATCAGTTTCAAATCCCTGTTTCAAAATACATACGCTGAAAATCAAGTCAGAAAATCTGTACATCCACAGATGGGATAACGTACACTATGTGTACCTGTGTGTTAAATGTCTCTCAATTTCCAACTTCCATCCTTGCCAATGTTGTATTCTCAGACAAATATCTATTGATTTGATTTGAAAAAATAAAGATTTAAGAGTTGACAGGTTTTAGATAAGTAAAGTGCTAAGTACCCTAATTTTTTGCTACTTGTTGGTTGAATCTATATCGAAGATACTCTCATATTCAGGGAAAAGAGATAAGTGGAATATAGTGGAATATATTGTAACGGGGTTCCTGTTTTGGGGAGCCAAAACCCGCCAGTTGAAGGGAAAGGAAGCCAGACAAACGCAAGAAAGAATTTTCAAAACAGGCAATAACTGAGTTTCCCCTTTTGTTACAATATATACATAGGCCCTATATCATTAGAGCAAAGAGATGTGAAGGGTTTCATGGTGTGAATAGCAGGAGTAATAGGTTTGTGGTGACACCATGTTAATTCTCTCTTGTGAGTATGTGTGGTTCAGAAAAGAATTTTGAGTTGTAAATAATTTGTCGAAATCGTTTTAATCAGATCAGATCAGATTTTAAAATACGTAGAGTAACTACTCTATAAAATATATCTTAAATATATTCTCAGTATCATTTATATTTATATCATATATAATCTACGTATACAATACAGTACATGTGAATTGGAACTGACATTCCTCTTAAAAGGGGCCAGATCATAAAAAGGTGGGAAACATGAACTAGGAAGGGAATTCCAAAGGGAAGCAGAACGAGGGAAGAAGCTGTTCTGATATACCTCCTTGTTTTATGTGTAGTTCCATTAGAAATAAGCTTTAACAATCCCCAAGCAAGTGCTTTCAAATCCCAGTTGAAATTTGTGTGATTGCCGGCAAATTAAATTTGTATATTTCCAGTGCAGCCTGACGGCAAAGGGTGTTAATTAAAATCAAAATTGTACTGATAATGGATCATTTTTTTTTAGCAATGACGTTTGATGTTTCATTTTCAAAATGTTTGCAATAAAGTTATAGACGGAAATGGAATGAGATTGTGACGTGTCAATATGTGCACTTTAACATTTACAAACAACCCAGATTTTCAAAACGCCATCTTAGGTCACATTTTCAGAACCAACAAGAAAGTCCACACAAAACACAATGCATCGTTCTCAATCCCAATCTGGCCTTTGGTAACAAGTGTTTAATTTATTCAAATATTATACAATTCTACATTTAGGTTATTAAGAAATTCACACGATTGGCATTTGCAGAAAGAATCTATGTATGCCAAATCCCATACGCCCTTGAAAAATCAAAAACGAAAAACAAATTTGACTTACAACAAATTCAAAAAGAGAAAGTTTTCAGTCGGGGTACAGACAACACCAGAAGTTGCGCAAAGACCATCTGAAAAAGGAGGGCCTGGCATTTTTTTTCCAAGCAGGACCCTTTTTCCCCCCGTATAGACCTTTTGGAAAGGTCCGGCTAGGATCAAAAGGTCAGGCCCTCGACTTGATTGAAGTTCAGCCCGTGAAGACTGGGAAGTATCATCTCGGAGAGCTCTCCAAATCTTTCAGTCCAGTCTAACGAGTTTCCTGTCCTAAGAGCCAAAGGTGGGAGCGTCCTCTAAATGTACCGAGCAGAGTGGAATTTGACTGATCATAATTATTACAGTTCCTGATACAAATGCAGTGACAAATTTGACAATGAGTAGGCCGATCTGAACGAGCTAACAAGGTTTATCAACAGAGTAACATGGACAAATGTTGCAAACTGCTCACTGACATTTCTCAAAAGCAGGATTGATACATCATGCCCTCCTAATCTTTAAGCTTATGAATGAATGCAATACAAAACCTCTTGCCAGCTTTTTCATACAGCACTAATTAATAAAAAAAATTAAAAATTAAAAGAAAAATAATTTCAAGGGTCTGTGCAATGGAAATTTTTAATGATGATTATTGATGAAATAATTTTTTTTTTCGTCGTTTTTTTTTCGTCCCAAAACAGGTAGAAACACGGAAAATCAATTTTGTTTGCATTTATGATATTAACACAGAGTTATACAAACCATAAAAACAAATTAGAAAAATAACTGTACAGACCCTTTAAAGTGGGTGCAATGTTCTTACTGACTTTAATAAATGGCTCCCAATTCAACCCCAAATCATGACTACGGTCTCGCGCTCTTTTCTGTTGAAAGCAACGATTAAAAAACGTGAGGGGCATCTGACCCTAACCCTAACCCCTACAGCCACTAGGACCATGAGGAGGGCTTGGCCTAACCCTAACCCTAACCCCTACATCCACCAGGACTATGAGGAGGGCTTGGCCTAACCCTAACCCTAACCCCTACATCCACCAGGACCATGAGGAGGGCTTGGCCTAACCCTAACCCTAACCCCTACATCCACTAGGACTATGAGGAGGGCTTGGCCTAACCCTAACCCTAACCCCTACATCCACTAGGACTATGAGGAGGGCTTGGCCTAACCCTAACCCCTACATCCACTAGGACCATGAGGAGGGCTTGGCCTAACCCTAACCCTAACCCCTACATCCACTAGGACCATGAGGAGAGCTTGGCCTAACCCTAACCCTAACCCCTACATCCACTAGGACCATGAGGAGGGCTTGGCCTAACCCTAACCCTAACCCCTACATCCACTAGGACTATGAGGAGGGCTTGGCCTAACCCTAACCCTAACCCCTACATCCACTAGGACTATGAGGAGGGCTTGGCCTAACCCTAACCCCTACATCCACTAGGACCATGAGGAGGGCTTGGCCTAACCCTAACCCTAACCCCTACATCCACTAGGACCATGAGGAGAGCTTGGCCTAACCCTAACCCTAACCCCTACATCCACTAGGACCATGAGGAGGGCTTGGCCTAACCCTAACCCTGACCCCTACATCCACCAGGACCATCAGGGGGGCTTGGCCTAACCCTAACCCTAACCCCTACATCCACCAGGACCATCAGGAGGGCTTGGCCTAACCCTAACCCTGACCCCTACATCCACTAGGACCATCAGGAGGGCTTGGCCTAACCCTAACCCCTACATCCACTAGGACCATCAGGAGGGCTTGGCCTAACCCTAACCCTAACCCCTACATCCACTAGGACCATGAGGAGGGCTTGGCCTAACCCTAACCCTAACCCTAACCCTGACCCCTACATCCACCAGGACCATCAGGAGGGCTTGGCCTAACCCTAACCCCTACATCCACTAGGACCATCAGGAGGGCTTGGCCTAACCCTAACCCTAACCCCTACATCCACTAGGACCATGAGGAGAGCTTGGCCTAACCCTAACCCTAACCCCTACATCCACTAGGACCATCAGGAGGGCTTGGCCTAACCCTTGGCCTAACCCTAACCCCTACAGCCACCAGGAACGTGAGGAGGGCTTGGCCTAACCCTAACCCTGACCCCTACATCCACCAGGACCATCAGGGGGGCTTGGCCTAACCCTAACCCTAACCCCTACATCCACCAGGACCATCAGGAGGGCTTGGCCTAACCCTAACCCTGACCCCTACAGCCACTAGGACCATCAGGAGGGCTTGGCCTAACCCTAACCCTAACCCTAACCCCTACAGCCACTAGGACCATCAGGAGGGCTTGGCCTAACCCTAACCCTGACCCCTACATCCACCAGGACCATCAGGAGGGCTTGGCCTAACCCTAACCCCTACATCCACTAGGACCATCAGGAGGGCTTGGCCTAACCCTAACCCTAACCCCTACATCCACTAGGACCATGAGGAGAGCTTGGCCTAACCCTAACCCTAACCCCTACATCCACTAGGACCATCAGGAGGGCTTGGCCTAACCCTTGGCCTAACCCTAACCCCTACAGCCACCAGGAACGTGAGGAGGGCTTGGCCTAACTCTAACCCTAACCCCTACATCCACCAGGACCATGAGGAGGGCTTGGCCTAACCCTTGGCCTAACCCCTACATCCACTAGGACCATCAGGAGGGCTTGGCCTAACCCTAACCCTAACCCCTACATCCACTAGGACCATGAGGAGGGCTTGGCCTAACCCTTGGCCTAACCCTAACCCCTACAGCCACCAGGACCTTGAGGAGGGCTTGGCCTGGACAGGGCTGTCCTCCCGACCCCACTTGCCCTCGCTGTGCAGCAGGGCCACCTGCAGGTCCTTGCCGGAGGAGACCAGTTGCAAGAACCGGTTGCTCTCCCGGGAACGGACCGGGGACCGCCCCGCCCGCCGGCCGTCGTCCCGGCGATGCCTGCCGGACGAACCGCTGTCTCGCCTGTGTCGGCTGGAGCTGCTGCCGTCCCCGCAATCCCGATCGTCGTAGCTCCGGCCGCGGCGAGAGGAGTCCTGCTCCGGAGGGCTCCTCCTCCTCCTCTCCCCGTGCCTGTGGTGAGAGGGACGGCGCTGATCGCCGTGGCGCCGACCTTCCGCTTGGTCGTCCTGCTGCCGAGACGATCTCCTCTCGTCGTGACGTTCCGCCGCCTCCTCCCTCCTCCCGTGCCGGTAGTCCACGACGTGAGGCGGCGCGCTCCCGGAAGCCGCCTCCATCCTGCCGGAGCCAGACTGGTCTTGCCTGTAGTACCCGTGGGGGTCTGGATTTGGACCCGCCTGTCTGCCGCCCTCTAGCGGCCACTCGCCTCGGCCGTCGTGGACGGGCTCTTGCCTTCCAAAGTGCTGGCCGCCTGGATCGAGCCTTCCGCGCCATCCGCGGTGATCGTCCAGGCAAACGTCTCCGGGCGGAGCACTCGGATCCCTCAGACCGGCCGCTCCCTGTCTGAGCTCCCTGAGCTTCCCCTCGATGGCCTGATACTCAGCGGCACTCATATCTCGGCCGTGCTGATAGTCGAAGGACATGGGCAGAGGTTTCATCACGTCGGGCGGCTGGTCGTTCTCTCCGCGTCGGCCGGTTGCCTGGCCTCCCGGTCTCTGGGCGTCCCATCGTCTCCTCTGACGCTCGGGGTGACCGACGTCGAATCGATCAGCCTGCCCTAGAGTCTGCGTCATGGCCACGTTGTGATAGCCGGCGCTCGGCTCAAGCATTGTCCCGACGTGCGGGCCGTGTGAACCACTAGCGGCTTCTGACGACCACTGGCCCATAGCAGCAGCACTGCTGTCCGTCTGGTATCCCGGCTCTCCAACGGTTGCCTCTAGTCCGGGGTCGGACGGGACGACCAGCTCCTGAGCATGGGCTAGCTGTATGGAGATCGAGTCTATCACTGTCAGCTGCTCCGAGGTGAACATTCTGGGATGAGAAGACTCGAGCCGCGGCTCTGCGCGGGACACACCAACCGCGCCTCCACCGCGGTTCAGGATCGACTCCCGGTGGTGGGCAGCTGGCACACGTCCGTCTACAGACTCGCTCGGTTTGTGCCGGTCGTTCTTCCCGTTTGGCACCGACGACGGCAGCGAGACTCCGTGTTCTGGCGGCCGGCTCGGAGCTCTCCGACTCGCCGGCGGACTCTGCCGGGGCTGCTGGTGCGGGTAAGTGGTGGCGGAGGCTCTGCTTCCGGAGACCAGAGGTTGGTGACTCCCGAGCGGAGACTCCGAGAACTGCACCCGGGGCGGAGAGGCGACAGCGGAGGTGCCAATGTCGCCCGACCTGGTCGGCTGGCTCCCCGGGGGGAGAGACGACGGGTTGGAGGGTCTGCTAGAGGTGGGGACGGATCTACTGCCGTCTCTCTGGGAGGAGGCCTCGGCGGGTTGGGTCTCATTGCCCGGCCTGGATCCGGCAACGGACGGAGCCTCATCTCGCCCGGCCTCATCCGAGTTCCCCCTCTTCCTCTTCCTCTCCGACCTGCTCCTCTTTCCCTCGGCCTCCCCTCCCTCCTCGCCCGACGGCCACTTCTTCTTGGCTCCGGGCGCCGGCGCGTCCGCACCGGTCTTCCCCCTCTGGTAGCTCTTGCTCTCCATGTACATCTCCAGGTGGTCCCGGGAGATTTCGTAGATGCCCGTGTCGACGTCGCTGTCACTCTCCCCCGAGTCCCCGGCATGTCCTCTCGAGGGCCCAGACGATGTCCTGGAACGATGCAGCCCTCTGTCCCCCCTCTGGCCTTGCTGGTGAGCGCTGGCCTCGCCGGAATCGCTGCAAGACCCAGAGCTGCTGTAGCTGCTGTAGCTGCTGTGAGAGCGACTTCCGGAGGAGCTGTGACTGGAGTAGCTCCTGTCCGAGTCGCTCCCTTCCGGGGAGCTCTCCGACGGACTCGCAGGGCTACGCTGTCCGGCTCTACCGCTCCGTCTGCCGTCACGGATGTCCTCATCCTCGGAGCCCTGATCCTTTCTGATTGAGGCGGCATCTGTGGGGTTTTTTCCTCGGGCGGAAGACTGCCGACTCTTGAGATCACTCCACGGGACTGTAGTCTGCTTTGATGGCTCCGAGGTAATCCTGTCCGTGAGTCCTTCCTCGGTAATACTCCGTTTTTTTCTGGATTTGCTCAGTCCCGCTTCTGTGGACTGAAAAGCATCTGCCTCCCTTTTGACCGACGACCCCTTCAGGCCTGCAGACCCTGGGTACACCTGGACTTCCTCGGCTGCAATCTTGGCCCGACTCCTCTGTCGGAAGGACTCGTCCAACGCTGGCTTAGATCTCGAGCCGACTCTCTCTTCTCGGGCGTCCGCCGAGAGCTGGCCCTTCCCGGAGCCTGTTCTGCCGCCGGCGACAGCCTCGGGGTATTCCTCCGACAGTTTCCGCCTCCTCGGGCCGGGAGGCGAGGGAGGGGAACTTCTGCTTCCCCGTCTTCCTGCCTTCGTCTCCGGTCGGGACGATCGCTCTCTGCTCCCCTCCTCCCGGCTTCTCTTCCTCCTCCGGAAGCGGTCCAGACTCCTGGCGTCCGCTCTCGGAGAGACCGAGCTGTAGGAGCTCGCGGTCCCCGATCGCGGAGACCGGGACGAGCTCCTCGAGGTGCTGCCCCGAGACCTCCGCGCGCCTCCCTTGGAGGAAGAAGCCTGGGAGCTCCTCCGCGTGCTGCCGCTGGTGTGCCGGTGGTGGTGCCTCGACCGAGACCTGGAGGACCGAGAGCTCCCGTTCCCGGAGTGAGATGCGGAGCGGTTCCCTCGATGCCGTCGCTGTTGCTGCTGCTGCTGGCTTCTCCGCCGGCCGCCGTGCCGACTCCTGGACCGCGATCCCGAGGCGGAGGAGGGCGGGGATCTGCTCCCGTAGTTGCTCGAGAGGCTGGACTCGGAATCCGAGTACCGGCTCCTCCTCCTCCTCCCCTGTCCATCCGCTCTCTTCCTGGACGAGGATCTTCCGGACCGCCTCTTCTCTCCGGAGACCTTGTAGCCTCTCTGGTGAGGGCTTTTTGACCTGGACCTGGACCTGGAGTCATCGACTGACGAAGAGCCATCCGAGATGGGACTGTATTGCCTGGAGTGATTCCGCTTCTTCCTCTGCGACTTTCTCTGGCTACTTTGTCCCTGACGTTTACGCTCCTCCTCCTCCTCCTCCTCCTCCTCAATGTCCTCTTCCAGCCTGGACGATCTTCTCTGGTCCTTCTTCTTCTCCTCCTTCTCCTTCTTCTTCTTCTTCTTCTGCTTCTTGGGCTTCTGGGCGCTCCCGGACGCTCCCGCGGGCTGGACCAGTTGGCGCAGGGCCTCCACCGACATCGTCTCGACTCCGGCAGACCGAGGGGAGGACGAGGAGATGGTTTCTGGGGAATCCCGTCTGCGTGCGGGCGTCTAACAATGCCAGCAAGTTTTCCGGAAAGACGCACAGACAGCACGTAGGCATAAACACGACAACAGCAATTAAACAACAATCGATATGAATTTATTTGGCAGGGGGAGGGCGGACATATACATCAGAGATATTTTACATTCAAAAAAGGATTTACAAGAGGTTTGTGTCACGGCAAATATATGTGAACAAGTTGTTTTTATGAGACATACGACACAAGATTCAGCGAGTACGGTGATGTAAAAATGCAATTTGCAAACCAATTTAATATACAAATGTCACCATAATAATGGGTGTGTTTGTTTTGTTCAAAGGATACAGTTGGTCGTCATTGGACATCAATGACATCATTTCACAGCATCACATCGGTGCCAGGGCCCGAGGTCGCAAGAATGAGGTCAAAGGTCAGAGGCCGCATCCAAAAACAAATTGGGACATCGACAGACAGTTTCCATCCATGGCAACGTGTTCCAGGCCGTCAGCGTCCAGTTAAGGTTGTCGGGAAAGTCGCCACGTGCAGAGACAAGAATAGCAGAGAAACACAGTGTAGCATATAAACTGCCTTCAACCACAGACACAAATTCAATCAAAGCACTCAAAATCAAACATATCAGTTGATAATAAATTCCACTATTCCACTATCTTTTTCAAGATTCACATCAATTATTTTATATAAAAAAACCAACATAGATTGAAAAAATATAATTTTTAGTTATTTTTATTTTTTATTTTTTTCTCATGACGTTTTCAGTCCTGAAAAATAATTTTAAAATTTGAATTGAATTTGAAAAACTTTTCACAGGTTTTCTATGACCGCAGGCACTCTGTCAGTTGCGACCAGAGTATCAAAGAGACTTTTAAGAGATATACAAAAATGTTCCAAACTGCTTACTGACTAAAATTACCAAAATGCAAATTTTGTTTGTCGTCAGTGTCCCATTCACTCTCTTCCCCCTTTCTTCGTGTACATGTATCTGTGTTGTCCTTGTCACTCTGCCTTTGAGAAAGGTCCTGCTAGGATCGAAGCGTCAGGCCCACTAAATTTTGTGACTTTTAAGAGGAATGTTTGCGGTGACAGCATGTAACAAATCCCTTTTCAGATTAAGAAGGAGTGTGCGGCTCTGAAAAGAAGCCAGTAACTCGGGGGGAACTCTGCCCATCGTTGGGAGACTTTTGTTTCTGGTGCCAGGAGAAAAGGGGTTGCTGTCTGCTTTCTGCGGACTTGTTTTATTTGTGTGTGTGACCCAGGGTCTTCCGTTGGCCAACAGTGGATTCTCACCCGTCGTTTGTTGAGCTTGCTCAGACACAGCTCAGCCTCCGAGAAATCAGGCTTGATGTCCAGTGCCGTCTGGTAGCATTCGGCCGCCTTCTCCATCTCCCCACCTTCCTCCTGCCTGGAAGTAGAGGGGGGGGGGACAAAGACCACCCGGGCGGTGAACAGAGTTTAAACATAAGGCCGGTCCGGTGGTAAGATGCCGGTCAAAACACCTGTGGAAATCTAGCAGTCTTCATTTTCTGTGTGATGGCAGGGATGTAAGTGACTGACAAAGTCATTTCCTGAAAATCAATGAGGGCCAATAAATTGTGCGACTGTAAGTGAGCGCTTACGCGACCGAGAGATTCACGGCAGGGGTGCAGGCGCCCTTCAGTTTTTAGGGCTTCAACAGATAAAAATGAGCAGTTTGAGATACCTGTTTGAAAAAAAAAAAAAAAAAAAAAAATTAAATCACGCCATTTCCCAAAAATCCAGAAATTAAGAAAAGTGGTGGCGTGCAACGTAGTCTGAATCCCACTTACTGTTTGCCGCGCTCCACTAGCGTCTGACACATGTACTTGTTGGCGTTGCGGTGGTTGGGGTTGATCTTCAAGGCCTTGCTGAAATCCTGCAGGGCCTTGGACAGCAGGTCCTTGTTGGCGTAGCTGTTTTGTCGACCCCCCCAAAAAACAAAACGAGAAAAGCGCAAGAACCGGCCACAGACGTTATCGGTTGAAGGAAGCTTTTGAAAAAAGCAGTGTAACATGCCAAAATGTTGCAAACTGCTTACTGACTAAAATGACCAAAAAGCGAATGTCAAGAATTAGGAGGGCCTGATGTTTTCGATCCTAGCAGGACCTTTCTCAAAGGCAGAATGCCTTTCTCAAAGAAGTGTCATTGGATTTTGACGAAAATGACTACTCTCATTGGAGCATGTACGAGCACTAGTATATTGAACCAGAAACCCAAGTTTGAATCCACAAACGTCCACAGAGAAGATTTGAAGGCGTGCATGGTGGAAATACCAAGTTAAGTGTTACCTGCTCTTTTCAGAGCAATACTCCTTCTATTAAGAGTAACCGACTGTTTTCAGAGCCATTCTCCTTCTCTTAAGAGTTACGGGCTCTTTTCAGAGCCATACTCCTTCGCTTAAGAGTTACCAGCTCTTTTAAGAGCCATACTCCTTCTCTAAAGGGTTACCAGCTCTTTTCAGAGCCATACTCCTACTCTTAAGAGTTACCGGCTCTTTTCAGAGCCATACTCCTCTTAAGAGATGACGTACACGATGTCAACGCTAACCTCCTGCTTAATAACTTAACACAGTTATGCAGATCTGACTGGACAGTCCAACAGCCATTTAAATTGCTGCACCTCCGCATCACATTTTTTTTTCTGTTTGTGAAGGGAGGAGAAGGTCGGGGTATGGGAGAGACAAGAGGCCTGGACTCACAGAGCTCCCCGGGCTACCAGTGCCTCCACATTCTCCTCGTGAATCTCCAGCGCCTTGTTGAGGTGGTGCATGGCGTCTAGCAATCTCCCCGCCTTGAAGCACTCCACTCCCTTGGCAACGCTGCGAGGAAAAGACAGGCGGCGACAAGATCAGTGCTGGCATTTCTTTGTCAGTCGTGGTCGGTCATTTCGTTTGGGTACCCTCGACGACAGCGAAATGATTATAGAGGGTGCTATAGATTTTCCTGGAAGGGGATAATTCGTAGGTATTGCGCCATAAACAGACAAGGCGTGAGTTACGCGCCATTTCGTAAAATCGGATGCTAATATTTCAATTCTAGCGCAACATTTGTTCAAAGGCAGAAAGGTCAGGTGCTCTTTTTTTTTTCTTTTCTTTTTTAGATATGCCGTATTTGGTACATTCCAATTCGAAAAGTACAATTGACAATGAAAATGTGTTAATACACACAAATGTGGGCTTGGTTTTTTATAAGATATTTATTCCACGTTAAGAGGGCATGACGTTTCAATCCTAGCACACTAAGGCAGCAAGGTAATTCTGTCAATTGGCTGGCCTACAGTACTGATACTAAAATCCTCTGAAGGTGCTCTTTCCAACCAATCATCGCCAAGTTTCACCTTTCCATGGACCATTTATTCGTCTGCCACTTTCTCAGAGGCTCCGCGAACTCCTTCTCCGGAAAGTTCCTCCTGAAATAAACACCAAACCAAACCAAACAAAAACCTGTAATTTCTAAAAACAAAATGACAGAAAATGACGTGTTTTTTGGTTGAGCTACTACAGTATGAATGTTTGCGGTATGAGTGGATACAGCTTATTAAATCAAAATTTAATTGTCAATCAAACACAATTAAAGGCAAAAAGAGACATTCTAAATAAATCGAAAAAAAAATAAGAAGGAAATTTGACTGGGCATGTTCCAGAACTGTAATTTTTTTTTTTTTTTTTTTTTTAAATTAATTTTAAATTGCAAAGCAAGCTTAGACTGGACTGCGACTTGAACCCGAGACCCTGAATGAAAGCAGGGTTGTGATCCCTGGAGATATACAGCGGTTAACGGTTGATTTGCTTCTGATTGATGCCCCCACCCCGGCAAAGACTAGTTGACAACTAGGGAAGGCCACCGTCTAGGGGCTGGATAGCTCAGACGGGAAGAGCACCGGTACGTTAATCCAGAGGTCTCGGGTTCAAGTTCCAGTCCAGTCAAGAGTTCTTTTTGCCTGTTTTTCAGCTCATTGCTGTGGGAGAACGGGTCTGGGAAAGAAACCACAAAAAGGAGCCTCCTTCCGGCTGAGTCCCGCACAGACCTTTGCAAGCCTCTCATGAGGGAGTGAGGGCGGCTATCCTTGAGCCCTAGCCTGCCGCCCAGGTAGGCCACGTTGAAGGGGTTGTCAAAGCCCACGGTGTTGTGCAGCATCTCCTGGTACGTCTCCAGGGAGTCCAGCTGCGCCAGGCTGCGCCGGTAGTGCACCGGAAGCTCCGACTCCGAGATCAAGCCCTGGCGACGTCGAGGAAAAAAAACAGGGACAGAGGGAGAGGGGGGGGGGGATGAAAAGCGTAACCAGACTCGGACAAGCAATGTCTTAGACACTTACATGGACCTCCGACTTTGAAGGAGGGTTGCGTATTGCAATCGTGTCTTCATAACCGAGCAAGTTATAACGAGGGGAGTAGTCTGCATAACTGATTGGGTTAATGCTGGATCGTTACCGCTAAGCTACTGCACTTTCTTTAAGACGGAAACAAAGACAGCGCAGTGAGGGTCGGAGAATTGAGATCTTGGAACGTCAAAAATCGGGTCTGGCTCTCACCAGCTGACTCTGGTCCTGCCCGTCCCGGGCGTGCAGGGAGATGATGACCTTCTGCTCCTCGGCAGTGACCTTGGTGACGGCGGCCCGGACAAAGTCGCCCACCCGGAAGTCGTCCACGGCGGCCGCCGCGGCAAACTTGTCGCGCAGCTCGGCGGCCGGTAGCAGGGCCACCGCCTCGCAGTCCTCCAGGAAGCGCGGCGGCGGGTCGACGTCGCCGCCGGACCGGCAGAGCGCCAGCAGCCGGACGAAGACGCCGAACGGCTTGGCGCTGACCACCTGGCCGGCCACCAGTCCGCCGGCCGACAGGACGTCGAAGAGCCGCTCCCGGCAGACGTCCGGCGGGACCTGGGCAAACTGCTCCAGCGGGGGGAGGATGGCGTAGTAGTCCGACTTCTCTGCCAGCTCCTGATCCCCGCCCCCGCCCGCGCCCGCCTCCTGCGGGGACTGGGCGGGAGGTGCGGCCACGCCCACGCCCGGTGCCGCGCCCTCGGCCCCGCCCTCGTCCGTCGCCGCCTCGGCAAACAGCAAGTCCGCTTTCCTCGCGATGAAGCTGTGGAGTCGACGCGTGAACTCACCGCTGAAACAGAGAAAGAAAAGAGAGACCTTGTTATGTTAGTGTTGCTGCGTTAGCTTTCCTCGCGAGCGAACTCATCCACTGATCCAGACCAGTCATGTCAATCTTTGACAAACAGAAAAACAAGAGACTGCACGTATAAATAAGGGAAAAAAAACTCAATTTTGCTGAAAACTGACCCAAGTTTTACACATCTGATGTTCAATGAAGTCAACTGCATATCACACAGTACTGTAAGTGTAACTGTAACTGTAAGTTGTATAGTGTAAAGAAGTGTAACTAGTAATACTAACACGAGTAACACTGTAACACTAACAGTAACACTGCAGTGTAAGTCAAATTAGTTTTATTATATCACTATTAATAATTAATTTAAATTAACTTAATTAAGTATAAACTTCATTGAACTTTGAACTGAAGTTGTTCAACTTGTTCAACCATCGGCATCGCTCCATATAATAATACTGAAATACACTCTACCTGACACTTTTGTCTGTGCTACTTTTTCGGTCATCTCGTCTGCTCGACGAAGCTGTCGACTTCTTGAGTTTGGAGTCGACTTTGGGCGGCGTGGCTTTCTGGCCGCTGGGGGCGCCAGACAGCTGCTCGGCGGCGGCGCCGTCGCGCAGAAAGGCCGGCCCTTGTTCCTCCTTTATCAAGCGGCCCAGCTCGCCGCCGTGCAGCTCGACCGCTCTCCGAAATAACGAACTATCCATGGCTGTCGCGGGCAAATCTGCGCTCACAGGAGAATTCCGTGGACTCCAGTTTTTGTGCAGACTCTTCTCACACCCTGCGAAGACGTGGAGGTCGCCATGTTTAGAACTGCTTTCAGCTACAGTCAACTAGAACACATCCGTCTCAAGGAGGTTTCCGCCTTATTTTCTATATGATTATAATATTTTATTATTCATCGTCTAGTCGTACTGCATGGATCAATGGGGTTCTTGCTTATCACAAGAGGGCGCTCTTGCATCAACTTCAAAAGTGTGTTGTGTTGAAGTCCACATCATCAAAAAAAATCATATTTTTTCCCCGGTTGGGGGAACGAAAGGTCCGATGTCTGAATTTGTTCAGGCATTAGTGTGATCACCGCCTGGGCAGTTTATATTGGCCAGGAATGTTCTATCCATTTCACAGATCTCAGGTTTGCACCGCCTAAATCTAGTTTTATTTTAATATTTACTAAAAATTGAAGCTGACTTCCTGAGCCACTGTGACTGAGTCGTGACTGTGAGTGTGACACTGACACTGACAGTGACAGTGACAGTACTGACACTCGACTATTATTAACTTCAACTTCGTTTCATATTCCAGGGTTCGCCAGGAAAAACCCAAATAAACAATGGTAAGTACAAAGACTAAGACTAAGTAAGAGCTGTTAGTGTTACTAATAATACTATTAGTAATACTAGTAAGTGTTCAATTGTTTGTAATTTAATAATATTATTAATAACCCAGTAAATTTAACTCAGTCATCACTCAGTGACCACATATTATTAAATAAAGATATTAATTGACTAAGTAATTATATTAATTAATAATGATTTATTATAAATTATATAACTATAATTATTTTAATATAATTAATGTATTTATTTCAACAACAAAAATCAAAATAATTCAAGCAAATAAACAAAAAAACTTACTACAAATACTAGTTACTAACTATGCATCTTTTGAACAATTTTGAAAAAAATGGCTAAGAAAACTCTGACCAAACTTGAATTTGAACCCGAGACTTCTGGTTTTGCATACCAGTGTCCTTACCTATTGAGCTGTCCAGCCCTTAGGCCTTATTTAGATGGTGGCCTCTCCAACCTGTCATCTAGTCTTCGCCTGAGGATGATAGTCAGAAGCGTTCAACTAGTATTATTAATTGCAGTATGAAAAGAGCGTTAAAAGTTGTGCATGGATCACAAGGTTTTTAGAAAAACGCAGTGGCTGTTGTTACGGCAGTCGTTCGTGTGGTTCCCTGACTTCACAGTATTTGTCAGGATGTTTAGCTCTTGGAACCAGACTATCAGCTAATAGACTGGTTCAACCAGCCTGCAATGCTAACGAAATACAATCAAGTCAGGGAACCACACGGACGACTGCCGTAACAACAGCCACTGCGTTAGAAAAAAGCAATAACTACAGTGCTTGACTAATGAAAGTCTGATTCCGAACTAGATCGTTCCACAAAGGATGATACGTTGGATGATACCCTGTATTCGTTTGACTCATGACTGTGTGCCATCCCATGACAAAAGGTTCTCAATATTTGACTCAACACTATGCAGGATTTTTCCAAGTTTCTGGATGACCAGTTTGACGCCAAGGACTGGGTCAACTCAGCGTTCCGAGCTCAGAAGGATGCCCCGGAACAGAAAGATGTGAGCGAACCAAACTTGTCATCTCCCGACGACGGACATTCTGTCCGAAACGTTGAGTCCATTGTGTTGTCTCACACACAGTCAGTCTCTGGACTAGTCCGGACTACAGGCAGCGAACACACTGCCTGACTTACCAGCTCTTTTCAAAGCCATACTCCTTGTCACCGCATACCTCCTACTTGGTATTTCCACCATGCAAACCTTTCAACCTTACCGGCTCTTTTGAGAGCCATACTCCTTCTCTTAAGAGATGATGTACGTGGTGTCACCGCAAACCTCCTACTTGGTATTTCCACCATGCAAACCTTTCAACCTTACCGGCTCTTTTCAAAGCCATACTCCTTCTCTTAAGAGATGATGTACGTGGTGTCACCGCAAACCTCCTACTTGGTTTTTCCAACATGCAAACCTTTCAACCTTACCGGCTCTTTTCAAAGCCATACTCCTTCTCTTAAGAGATGATGTACGTGGTGTCACCGCAAACCTCCTACTTGGTATTTCCACCATGCAAACCTTTCAACCTTACCGGCTCTTTTCAAAGCCATACTCCTTCTCTTAAGAGATGATGTACGTGGTGTCACCGCAAACCTCCTACTTGGTATTTCCAACATGCAAACCTTTCAACCTTACCGGCTCTTTTCAAAGCCATACTCCTTCTCTTAAGAGATGATGTACGTGGTGTCACTGCAAACCCCCTACTTGGTATTTCCACCATGCAAACCTTAAAATCTTACCAGCTCAATTCAGAGCCATACTCCTTTTCTTAGGATATGATGTACTTGGTGTCACCGCAAACCCCCTACTTGGTATTTCCACCATGCAAACCTTTCAACCTTACCGGCTCTTTTCAAAGCCATACTCCTTCTCTTAAGTGATGCTATACATGGTGTCACTGCAAACCCCCTACTTGGTATTTCCACCATGCAAACCTTAAAATCTTACCAGCTCAATTCAGAGCCATACTCCTTTTCTTAGGATATGATGTACTTGGTGTCACCGCAAACCCCCTACTTGGTATTTCCACCATGCAAACCTTTCAACCTTACCGGCTCTTTTCAGAGCCACACTCCTTCTCTTAGGAGATGATATACATGGTGTCACCGCAAACCTCCACCATGGAAACCTTCGAATCTTATCTCTCACGCACACTCACGAAAGAGTTTGTCACCACAAAACTGCCTTGTCTAGATTTGTGGACTATTTCTTCCTTATACAGCACAGTATAAAAACAAAAATCTGGGCCAATTGGGAATGGCCCCCGTTTGGCCCGAGACATTTCCAAGTGTCATTTAGCCACTGGGCCACCTTTCAATTTCAGTCCAAATTCGTCTGTCCCACTCTGCAGAGTCAGATACTGTATGTTTTGTTTTTTATTCCTTCATTGATGCAGGCCCATGCAGCTACGCTTGTCATGAAACTACAGCTCTTCATTCAGGTACCGTAGCAATTCCTGTTTCAGAGTCAAATCCCCCCAAAAATGTGCAAGCTGCTCACTGACTACAAGAATTCCTCCCCCACTTCTCTCTTTGACATCCCCCAACCCCCTGCCCTTCCCTTTGATCTCACCAGCAATCGTATTTGTCCTCTGTCTGTCATCCGTGTCCCTATCACGCTCTCCTTCCTATTTGGTTTTGTCCTTGTCATTCTGCCTTTGAGAAAGGTCCTGCCAGGATCCAAACGTCAGGCCCTCCTGACTTTTTGAGATTCGCATTTTGGTGATTTCAGTCAGTAAACAGTTTGCAACATTCTTGCATATTATTGCTTTCAAAATGTAAATTTTGAGATTTGCATTTTGGTGATTTTAGTCAGTAAGCAGTTTGCAACATTTTTGTATATCAAGTGCTTTCAAAATGGTTTGAAAACAAACTCGCGGTCAGTTTTTCCCTTTTCTTTTGTTCGGTTGGAAAAAAAACCTTGAAATGATCTTGCCTCTTTTTTTTTTTTCTTTTCTTCGCTCTCGCAGGAGGTGAACAATTCCCTGGAGGAGACGAGCCAGCAGGCTGTTCAGAACCTTCCCAGGGTGCTGAGGGAGGTGGATGCGGTCCGGCAAGAGGCCACATTCTTGAAAGAGCAGATGCAGCTGGTTAAGGAGGATATTAAGAAGGTGCTCTCTCGCTCCATCTCAACGTCTTGTTTTTGCTTGTGCCGGTAGCCTCCTTCTAACTTTTTGTGCACATGCATGCACGGCGTACATGTTCAATACCTGTCAAGCTAGAACCTTGTGACGGGCACAGGTCTTATAAAAAAAAAAAAAAATCAGTTCAAGATGAGATCTGTTCACGCTACACAGTTACTTCCTGGAAACTTCCAGACGATTTATAATCCCACCGACGATTCAAACTTTTTAAAAATTTTGTTTTTCACGACAGTGATTGATTCGTAAAGATCTGAAAATTATGAAATTTAGCATTGTTTGGTCATTGTTATGAGAGCAAAACGTATGAGAAAGACACTTATTTCTGGGAAAATAGAGGGCAAAAGGCGTACTATTGTACTATTTACAACAAAGTTCACACAGAAATAATTTGGATATCATTTGAAAGCTATTGGTATATTCTTTCACATCATTAGAAAATCTCAAAGTCTCAAAAGTGGGGGTTATTCCTCATTATGCTGTGCCGGGTCATAATGTCTGATGAAATTACTACAATCCGAAAAGATCGTTCCGTTCTGGCGTTTTCCTCCGGCCAGGTTGAGGAGGACACCTCCCAGTCTATGAAGATGCTCCTGGATATTGACGCCATCAAGTCCCGCATGAAGGCAGCCTCCGACGCCCTTCAGGTGAGTCGGGAGGGAACCGACAAAGCCGGTACCCGGCAGAGTCGGTCAACTCGCGCCGGTAAGCATTTCATATTATGCGGACCAGTCAACTGTCAGAATCTCTAAGGCCGTTTACGGAATTGAAGGCCCGTGCACAGGCTGCGGATACGGTTTCCTTTCTTTCCCCTCGCCCCGTTAAAATGTCACAGTTTTGACCGCAGTTTCTGATTGGAGACTGTACTGAAGAGCAGACCTTCCGATTCTGCGGCGAGGGTCAAGCGAGGGCGCCGCTGCACCGAGGGACATTTGATGCAAATGGTCCGTCGCATCGTTGTTGATTTTTCTGGGGGTTGTTGCTTCATCAACAGGAGGCGGATAACTGGACCACCCTGATGGCGGACGTCGACGAGGTTTTCCAGAGCCAGAACACCCAGGCGGTAGGTTCTATTATTCTCTCGGTCATCCGTGGGGATATTTCGGTGAAATTCTTTCAACTGACCCGTCGCTCTCCTTTCCATCGTTTGTGGGGGAAATGAAGCTTTTCTAGAAGTTGCGTCCACCTTGTGCGAATTCCCCGAGCTTGCTGTAGCCATGGTTCACGAGTAATTGTCATTTGCATCTGAAAGAAAATAGGGGGGAAAAAAATGAAAAATTCGGCCAACAAAAATTTGACTGGACCGGAACTTGAAAATAGGCCTGTGATCCCTGGAGATAATACAGCAGTTAATAGTTATATAAGCGTTTGTCAAAAATTGAATTGTTGTTGTTGTTTGACTGGTGAAATCATTAGCCTGCTATTACAGTTACCAGGGGACGTGACGTGGATGCTGATTTCTTGTCCCCCAGTTAATAGTTGAATGCTTATGACTGGCGCCGCTTACACCAGCAGTGTTAGCTGACTATTTGTGGAAGGCCGCCGTCTAAGGGCTGGATAGCTCAGGTGGTAAGAGTGCTGGCAGGTTTAGACCAGAAGCAAAAGTTCAGAACCTGGACCAGTGCAGTTGTCTATGCTAATTTTTTATACACTGTTGTAAAATTTCACCGTCAGTTGTATGTTTAAATTATTAAAGTTCAGTACAAAGCCAGAGCTCTTTGAGCCAAATTTGCAAACTGTTGACTATTCCCGTTTGTTTATTGAAATTTGATACAATTTGGGTCTGGATTTGATTGCAGATTGCAGACAAACTGATGGCAATGCAGCACAGCCTGGTAAGTACTCAGTCCACAGAACCCTGATTGGTTTTTTTACACAGATTCCTTCGATCCTAGCAGGACCGTGCCGATGGTTCCTGCCTTTGAGAAAGGTTACGATAGGGTCAAAACACCAGGCGTGGATTTCACAAAGCCTCACGATGCATCGTAACTCATCTTACGACTGATATTTCATTGTAAGGTTTCTGTGCATCGTTCATCATTGTGGGATTGATCGTACTTTATGATGGGTTTGATCAAATCAAACGCTAGCCCTCAATTTTTTTTTCGGGGGGAGATTTTGTGGCTGATTTCATCAAACTGTCTGTATTCTACAATCAGTGGCAAGACAGATGAATGATGGTTGATGCATGTTTATAAAACAAAAAAATTCCAGCACGGCACGTCCTCTTAACTGCAATATGATATCCAGGGATCACACACCCGCTTTCATTCAGATGCAAACAACCAATTGTTGTACCGGTAAACCTGGCTACAGCAGCTCGGGAATCACACAAAATGGATGCAGATTTTTTTAAAATTCAAGTCAAACAAAAGGAAAAACTGACTGGGCACTTTTGAACAAATTGAGAAATCTGCCTTTGAGAAAGGTCCTACTAGGATCGAAACGTCAGGCCCACTAAATTTTAAAATTAAAAATTGAGAAATCGGCAAAGAAAACTTTGACTTGACCAGGGACTTGAACCCGATTTTTAATTTTTATTTCAGAGCATGCTCGCTCACTGCGGGGACTACGAGGAACGATGCCAGCACCTTGAAACGCTCAAGAATCGTCTGGAAGCCATGCTGAGCACGCAGCTCGTCAGCGCCTTCAACACTCACTCGCTCGGTGAGTTCCTCTCGTTCGGTGCGGCTCTCTCGGGGTCTAGGTTGTGTCGCGGAACGCTCGCAGGCAAACGCCGTGACAGGGACACTATGAAGATCTAAACGGTGAAAATGGGGTGAAAATGTCATTTAGCCGTGAGAAGAAATTCACCGTGTTTTCACCCCTATTTCATGGCACACAGTTAGCCAAGTCTTTTTCACGGTGTTTTCATAGTGGTCTCCAAGGCCTTGTTCCTGGTGGTAAATGGCTAGAGGTAATTTAGAAGTATCTGGGAGTGACAGTTACAAGGACACCATTCAGTACCTCTATGGGGGCTGGTGGTCCCTACTGGTAATTGAATTAGCCATCCCCCAAGGCTGGAGCTTGCCACCCTAGATATTCACAGTTTTTTTTCACGGTCTCTTTAGTGACCTGAAGATGTCCTTATCAGGTCAGAGAAGCGATTATTTTCATGGTAAATTCACTGTAAAATGCACCGTGAAATCGCATTGACTTTTTAGTTTCACGGCGAAATGACATTTTCACGCCTTTTTCATGGTTTAAATGTTCGTAGTGGGAAGAGATTGCCACGCACTGTAAGCAGCAGCATTGATGCTGCCTGTGCGTTTTTGTTTCTTTCTTTTTTCGAACGTGTGATGAACGTGTTTTTGAGAAGAGCGTTTGAGTTTGTGGTGAAGTCAATACAACAAAAACTGTTGCAAACTGCTCACTGACTAAAATGACCTGCAATACATGAATCTCAGAAAGTTAGAGGGCCTTAAAATTGAGTGGGCCTGACGTTTCGATCCTAGCAGGACCTTTCTCAAAGACAAAGTGAGTTTGAGGTGGACGGTCTGAGGAGAAAGGGACGACCAAAGAGGACATGGAAGACGCAAGGAGGAGAGCAGGAGGGTTGGGCTTGAAGAGGGGGGATGCGCTGAATCGGGTCGAGGTGGAGGGAGATTGCTCTGTGAGTGTGAGGCGAATCCGGCCACCCCTGTTAACGGGGACAAAAAATCCGGATTTTAAAATGTTGGATTTACTACAGCTACTACTTCCTGTTAGGGCTGGCCTTCTACTGGCCCGAGACAATTTCGGCGGCCGTTTGGACACCTGGCCCCAACTGAATTTTGTCCGTGGTGTCACATTCTTCTCCGCACTCGTAGAGGCCGCCCAGGGCTACGTGAAGATCTTCCTCGACATCAACAGACTGCCCCAGCTGTACAGCTACTACTACAAATGCCACAAGGTCGGTGCGAACAGACTGGTCTGAGCGTCCGACCGCTATGCGCGCTCGAATCCTAACTGACACTCAGTCAGCTGACTTGGGTCAACTCGGGTCGAAGTGACGTAATTTTTGACGTATTTTTACAGTGGTTTATCGCGCACTACTACAACACACAACCACATTGGGCATTGACGTCAAAGCATCTTGAGGAAAATCTGAGAGGTTTGACGCTGGGATTGCCTTGTCTCAAAATTTGTTTAATGATGGTTACAATGTTAGTTGGAGGTCAGGCGGTGCGTGGTTAGTCCCTGTGATGATGTGACGTCTTCAAACTTCCGAAGCACCCTCTAATTTTCCTCTTTTTTTTTTTTTCAACTTGGTGGCAGAGTTCGTTGCTGCAGCAGTGGCAGCACCTGCAGGCAGAGAACCTTGACCGGTCGCTGGCTGAGTGGCTGCCAAACTTCTACGACACTCTCTTGTCCACCTGGCACAAAGAGGTACGCCGCCCGACTTGTCTGTTTGTCTCCGTGTCTGTCTGTCTGTCTCCCTTTTTTTAAATCAAAATTCGCCCGAAAACATGGCCATAAAGCCACTCAAGGTAAAGGTGCTAAGTAGGAAGGAGTAAACAAGGTGAGTATGGACAATCCAATCTAAGATGGCCAGGAGGAACAAAAGTGAAAAACATCGTGACTCAAAATCCTGTTCCTCTAGTCCTAGGTTGGTGAATAAAAAGCTAACTATAGTAAACTAAGTAAGTAAGTAAAAACAATCAAATACAAGTAAATGGTAATGTTTAAGATAAATCCTGATTTAAATGATGTTACAAATCATGGAAATGCAGGATAAATTTGAGAAATATAGATATGAATAATTTTGCAGCAAACAATCAGCTGAACAAGTTTATGAGTTAAAAGATTTAAAATGTTTATCGCCGGAGAACCTTTTTCATATTGTAACGGCGTACTAAAAACCAGCATGGACCAAAGTAAATTTAAATGTAACCAATTATTTTATTTAATATGAATCCAGGCAAAGAAAGATCAACAAGCAAAGTGACTCAGCTTACAAAGAAATAATTAAATAATACTAACAAAAATAACTGCTGGAAAATGCTGGACAGCTGCTGAACTTAATACAGAACAGTAAAAAAAAACCTTAACAACTCAAATGGCAGCCGCCCAGCAAGATGTGCCACTCTCAAGATTTAAATGCCTCACTGTGTGGCAATGCCACACCGCTTATATTTGATTTGGCAATTCCTTCCAGGCACAGCCCAGAAACACCCAACTAGTTGAATAAATATGCCAGTGACTGGATAACACACCTAAGTTAAGGAATTAATATTACAGTATCTCTCCTTCTCCTGGCAGGTCAAGTGGTGTGGTCAGGTATTCCCGGAGGCAGTCAGGGTCGTCTGTGAACTGCTGACCCAGACTCTAACCGGTCTGCAGCCGTCGCTGCCGGCTTGCATGGACACGGCGCTGCAGGACAACACCTTGCCCAACCTGCTAGAACTCAGACAGGTTCGTTCACCGCGGAGGAGGACTATTGTAGCATACGTCGTTTGCAAAAAAAACAAAAAACGCCATTGTTGTGATTCAATCTTGATTTAAATCACGAACCAAATAATCCCCTGTTGTTTTTTTTCTGTGTCAGTCGGTCCGTTTTCACTGTCCAAAATGAACGTTATTGTTTGTTGAATCGCGATCCAAACGCCACTTGTGTGTGTGTGTGTGGACACAATAAATGCAATTATTATTGGGATTTGAATAGCGATTGGAACTCCAATTTTCGTTTTCTTTGCAGATCACAAACCGGTTTATCAAGAATCTCGAAGGTGCAATTCAGACGACGGCAGGTGAAACTTATGAAGAATGATTCTTAAAATTCGATCCTAGCTGGACCTTTCTAAAAGCCTTTGAGAAAGGTCCTTCTAGGATCGAAACGTCAGGCCCACTAAATTTTAAGATTTGCATTTTGGTAATTTTAGTCAGTAAGCAGTTTGCAACATTTTTGTTATCACTCGAAGATTGATTCTCTGCAAATGTATAGATTACAGACTAGAGTGGGGTTTTCTTTGCGAAATTTGATTTCATTGAAGGAATGGAGAGAATGACCGGGGAATTCCTCAAACAAACAAAGGAAAAAACTGACTGGGAACTTTTGAACCAAAAAAAACCCTTGAACCCGAGACCCTGAATGAAAGCAGGGGTGTGATCCCTGGAGATATACATGTACGGCGGTTAATGGTTGAATTGCTTCTGACTGGCGCCCCCACCCCAGCAAAGACTAGTTGACTATTAGGGAAGGCCACCATCTAAGGCCTGGATAGCTCAGATGGAAGAGAACTGCTATGTCAATCCAGAGGTCTCAGGTTCAAGTCCCGGTCTCAGTCAAAGTTTTATTTGGCAATTTTTAATTATTTTTTTTACAAATTATTATTATTTATTTTTTTCAGGCACACCTACAGGCCGCCATTTTGAAGACCTAGTGAATGCGATCCATGCACCCTATGTGCCTTACCTTTTGCAGTATGGCCGGCTAGAGAAGGAGTTCCTACTGCAGGAAGTGGACTGTGCTCAGATGGTGGGTACAAATCTTGAGCGAGCTGAGAGGTCTCCCAGAAAAAAAGAAAAAAAAATGCTCCTACCCAATAGATCAGTTGCACCGGCGGCCATCTTTGGGGCCTAGTCTTTGTTCCTGGATAGGCAAGAGTGCACTCTTTGTACCTGCATTGTCACTGATTTGTAATAACACTAGAAGGCCCCAAAGATGGCTGCCAGTGCAAGAGATCTATTGCAAGCAGGGAAACTGGGACTGTCAATATTTAATCGTTGTCTAATTTCTTTTTCTTCGCAGGAGAGGAGAGACCTGATTGATTGTGCGCAGCTGTTGTCCGACTCTGTCAACAAACTCTTCAAAAATGCCCGTGAGGTAAAACAAAATCATGCACTCGCTACAATCCCAAAGTTCGTGGTTTGCATAGTGACTGTTGACTGATGCGATTATTACCATGGATACACCATCATACCGACTTATTTAACCACCTTGCGGCGTGACCTCCGAATTCGATTGTCACGACAACAGCACCGTGCTGACCTTAATTTTTTTTTTTTTTTTTTTAGGCGGTTGAGCGTTGCATGGGTCTGACGGACGGCTGCGGTATCGTTGGACTTCTGGAAGCTCTCAAAGTAGGTCGAGAAATTTGGACTAGGAATTGTGTCAGATGAGCAGAGCGCTCAATGCTGTGTATCTCAAGAGATCGCGCCCTTATTTCCGTTCAGATGCAAGCGACAATTTGCCGTTAACCTGGCCGCAGCAGTTTGGAGTGGATGCAGCTGCTTAAACTTTATTTCCGGGAAATCAAAAGTGGGAAACTTTTGTAAACAATTTGTGAAAAATTTAAAAATTTGCTAGAGAAAACTCTGACTGGACCGGGACTTGAACCCGAGAGCTCTGGATTAATGTACCAGCGCTCTTACCATCTAAGCTATCCAGCCCTTAGATGGTGGCCTTCCCTAATAGTCAACTAGTCTTTGGCACACCAGCGCTCTTACCATCTGAGCTATCCAGCCCTTAGATGGTGGCCTTCCCTAATAGTCAACTAGTCTTTGGCACACCAGTGCTCTTACCATCTGAACTATCCAGCCCTTAGATGGTGGCCTTCCCTAATAGTCAACTAGTCTTTGGCACACCAGCACTCTTACCATCTGAGCTATCCAGCCCTTAGATGGTGGCCTTCCCTAATAGTCAACTAGTCTTTGGCACACCAGCACTTTTACCATCTGAGCTATCCAGCCCTTAGACGGTGGCCTTCACTAATAGTCAACTAGTCTTTGCCGGGGTGGGGGCGCCAGTTGGAAGTAATTCAACCATTAACAGCCGTATATCTCCAGGGATCACACCCCTGCTTTCATTCAGATGCAAACAACCAACTTTTTGGTGACAGATCACTACATGAATTTCTATATATCTCGGGAATGGAACGTGCTACAGAGGTTAAACTTGCATCAAAATAAAGCTTATTTCATGCTCTTTCTGACTACGGGTGTAACTTTTTAATGTCATTTTTCTTTAGACTTTATTTCATGGCCTTTTTTCAATAACGAGGTAGTCACATATTTGTGCAATTGGTGTAATCATTTACCGATATATACATTGTAGCGATCCAACAGTTTTCTGTACTATATAAAACATTGCCTGCAGCATATGGTCATTTTCTTTGTCTAAAGCCGCGTCCGCACTGGACTTAAAATGGGTAAACTAACCGAGCAAATGGGTAAATTGACCATTTTAAGTCCAGTGCGGACAGCCCAGGAAGTTTTCCTCCCAGGTAACTTACCCGACTCCAGTGGGTAGTTTAACCGACCAACTTCTGCCCGGTTAAATTGACCAGGTCAGATTAACCGAGCCGAAAAGTCCAATCTGGACAAGACGTCTCGGTAAACGACTCGGTAAAAAACCACATCCGGTCCGGCGCAAGACTCGTGCGGGCGTGGGGTAGCAACGTGACTACAGTACATGCACATGTACTGTACATAATGTACACACACGGCCGGTAGATTGTGTACAGACATCCGGTGAAAGGTCACCACGAAAGTGCCCTCATGCGTTTGTTTGCGCCAGTCGGTTAGTTTTACTGATCATCTCGGTTAGTTTACCCGAGTCGAATAGTCCAAGTGCGGACGCCTGGAAGATTTACCCATTGGAGTGTTACCCACGGGCTCGGTAAAAAATAAGTCCAGTGCGGACACGGCTATAATCTGAAGCGCTGAGCAGTTTGGTTAATTCCGGGTGTTTTTTTTCTGTCAGGCATTCTTCCACAGTTACTGCCTCAAGTTCCACGCATCCTTGGACGTGTTGCGTACGGTGGGGGGATTGGATGGTGCGGCGCCCTCGCAGTCAGAGCTGGGAGAGGACTGGAGCAAGTTTCAACACGCCCTTAAGATCATACAGACTTGCGGTAGGTCAAGCTCGGAGCACGTCCCCCCCTTGCCCCCAAAATGAGAATGAAAACCACACGCACACGCTCACAAGAGAGATCTTGCCACAAGATGTCGCCGCAAACTGCCCACGTGGCTCATTAAGCTCAAGTTGTTTGTGCTCGAAGTGTTCTTTCATATTTGGCTGGTTTTCTTGTTCTCCTCAGGTGAACTTTTGCTACAGAATGAGGAGTTTGAGCTGGAGCTGATCGGCGCCATCTTGAACACGGCTACTAGTCACGTCGCAGAGGCGTTTTCCCCGACTAAGATCACGAGCATCAGTCCGACGTAAAGTTGTTTAAAGTCGAGCAAAAAAAATGGGGAAAAAATGACTGGTTACTCTTTTAAGCAATGTTGAAAATCATAAAATTTAGTGGGCCTGACGTTTCGATCCTAGCAGGATCGAAACGTCAGGCCCACTAAATTTTATGATTTGCATTTTGGTAATTTTAGTCAGTAAGCAGTTTGCAATATTTTAGTATATCACTTTAATGTTGAAAAATGGCAGATAATTTTTTTTTTTATAGGACCGGGACTTGAGCCCGAGACCTCTGGTTTTGTGTACTGGCGTCCTTACCATCTGAACACCAGCCTTTAGATGTTGGCCTTCTCAAATAGTTTTGAGAAATCTCAAATTTATTTTACTTGTTCTCTTGCTTTTTATTATTGTAGCCAATGTATTTGATATTTTCAGCTGTGTGTACAAGTATGGTCTAAATTTTGAGTGTTTTTCGTCTCGTTTGTGTTTTTTTTGTAAAGGCACATATCTACTGACCCGTTCAAGGAGTATAATTACTTGGTTCTAGAAGATCCGGTACAGCACGCGACCTTTGTCGACCTCGTGGTCAAACTCAAACAAGGTAAGAGTGAGACCTTGGACAAAGATTGCCAGTGCGAACAGAAAATGGGCAACCTTCCATTGTTCCTTGGATTACGTGTCTGTCAATGCTGGGGATGTTTTTTTTTCATTCTTGTGATATGACCAAAAAAGTGACTTTCAGTTCCTTGCAGTGACCTAGAAAATGAGTGAAAATTCCATTTTGTCCCAGCACCTAGTTATTAGCTTTTGCGCCTCGAAGCGGAAAAGCTATTGTTGTTTTTGTTCTCTTTTTGTGCAAGGGCCAAGAAAATCTAAAAAAAAAAAAAAAATCCTGCATTTGTTTGACGTAAATTGAAAAAGCTGCATCTACTTTCTATGACCCCTGAACTGCAGTAGCAAGGTTTATTACAATTATTTGTTGTTTGTAGTCAAGGTTTTGGTTGCCATTTTTAAAGATAAAAAAAAAAATCAAAAAAATTCCCCAAAAAATATTTTCTTAAAATTGAGTGGGCCTGACGTTTCGATCCTAGCAGGACCTTTCTCAAAGGAAGAGGAAAGACTCTTCCTTTGAGAAAGGTCCTGCTAGGATCGAAACGTCAGGCCCACTCAATTTTAAGATTTACATTTTGGTAATTTTAGTCAGTAAGCAGTTTGCAACATTTTTGTATATCACCAAAAAATATTTTGTGTCTTTTTTTGCTCTTCTGTTGGATTCATGCCAGACGAGGTCACACTCCTGAAAGAGGTCACCGAGTACATGCAGAAGGTCAACGAGCATGCCCACAGGTTCACCTTTGGCATCGTCTTCCGCCAGCTGGAGGCCCAGCTGCAGCAGATATCCAGCATGGAGGTGAGAAGGCGGGGCACCAGACCGGTCCCACGGGACGGATGGCTCTAGGCGGCGGTCATGGCAACAGGCACTCTTAAGCCCTACGATTTAGATCTGCGACCCTTCAGTCAGTAATTTGAGTTCACTTGATTAGTGAATTTGCAAAGTCAACTCTGACTGGACTGGGATTTGAACCACGCGCTTAAGTTTTTTTTTTACTAGCCCACCGGGCTAGTAAATTGAGTTTTTTTGCTAGCCTGCAGCAAGTTTTACTAGCCCTGTAAAATTAATATTGATTTTAACACAAGGTTATTAGGTCAAGTAAAACAAATTTAGTTTCTACTTTCTCTTCCCCACCTGCATCGTTTTTTGCCACCACACCGCCGTCTACTTTTTACTAGTCCGCCGGGCTAGCAAAGTGGGTCATTTTACTAGCCCGCGGCTGTTTTTACTAGACAATGACCGCTGGGCTAGTCCTAAGGTCGAGCCCTGCCGAGACCTCTGGTTTTGCGTAGTAGTGCTCTTGCCATCTGAGCTATGATTTTGATATATTGATTTTAATTTCTTAAACTTATATTGTGCTCCCTCTGTGACATTTTAAGCAATTTAGCATAGCTAGGAAGCTAGGAAGCTATTTAACATAGCTAGGAAGCTAAATAGACATTCAGTTGTCGTCAATAATTTTAAAGAATCAGTAGATTACATTAGATTACATTAGATTACATCAGGCCCACTTAATTTTTAGATTAGATTACATTGATAAAAAGGTCAACACAAGATTGCATGCGGTCAGGATGAAACTAAAAAGTCCGAAACAGAACAATGCCACACTACACCTCACAGATGTTACACGATCTTTGCATCAAGGAGAATTTACATGAGATTTGAAGGTTTGCATGGTGAGAATAGCAGGATAAATAGGTTTGCGGTGACACCATGTAAATGGCAATCTCTTGAAGCAGTCTCCTGAATACGAGCAGAGTACACTGTTCGAAACGTCGAGTTCCACCGGTTCCTTTCAGAACCACACTTACTCACAAAAGAGAATTTACATGGTGTCACCGCAAACCTATTTATCCTGCGAATGTACATGTAATTCAATGAGGGTCTGCCCTGCTCGACGTGATAAGCACCAAGTGCTCAGTGCTTATCCCGCCCCAGCTGCCTGATTTTTTTTTTTTTTGCAACAGGCATCGTGCAAAGCACTGAGCCACTCGTAGAGTAGGGCAAACCCTCATTGAAGGACATCACACATCACCGAATGCTTGACAGCAATTTGAAATTGTTTCCTTTTTCCCTTTTTTTCCCTTGTTCCTTTCACGCTGCGAATTTTTCAGGTTTGGACCGCGGAGGGAGGAATGCTGGCCGCGGAGTTGCCTGAATTCAGCCTTTCCCCCCAGGAATACATCACCAAGGTACTTGCTTACTTACTTTCTTTCTATTTTTTTTTTAATTCACTTCTTTAAATTCACATTCATTACTATCCATTCCATACACAATACCAAAAAAATCACGTAACACAATGATCATGATCATGAGGTGATATACAAAAATGTTGCAAACTGCTTACTGACTAAAATAACCAAAATGCAAATTTTTAAAATTTAGTGGGCCTGACGTTTCGATCCTAGCAGGACCTTTCTCTCTGCCTTTGAGAAAGGTCCTGCTAGGATCGAAACGTCAGGCCCACTAAATTTTAAGACAATGATCATGTTAGATAATTATACAAGTTGTACACTTAGAAATAAGTGAAAATTATTCAGCAAGTTGAGCGTCTACATTAGAAAGGTTTCACTTAAAAGTCAGTTTGAAGTTCAATTTAAAGAAATAGCAAAACTCAGCTTGCTTACTTACTTACTTATTTATTTCTCAAAATTTAGTGGGCCTGACGTTTCGATCCTAGCAGGACCTTAGTCCTTGATGTCCTGCTTGGATCAAAACGTCGGGCCCACTAAATTTTGAGATATGCATTGTGGTAATTTTAGTCAGTAAGCAGTTTGCAACATTTTCATATATTACTTATTTACTTACCTACTTACTTACCTACTTACTTACTTGCCCATTAGGCCCGTTGCAGCCAGTCTCAAGGTTGAAATTGTCTAGGTCAAGTTGAGGCTCTTCATTAGGGTAGGGTGTACTCTGCCTGCTGTCAGGAGACTGACACTACCACTTTGTATTCATCCAGTAGAATGGACTGTCGCTGTCCGTTCGTTCGTAGATTCTGGAATGCCGAATTTGCATTAAGACATGTCAGATGAAAGAGTGACAATGAGGTCTTGTGTGGTCTTGTAGATTGGCCAGTACTTGATGGAAAGAGTGACAATGAGGTCTTGTTTGGTCTTGTAGATTGGCCAGTACTTGATGGAAAGAGTGACAATGAGGTCTTGTGTGGTCTTGTAGATTGGCCAGTACTTGATGGAAAGAGTGACAATGAGGTCTTGTGTGGTCTTGTTGATTGGCCAGTACTTGATGGAAAGAGTGACTATGAGGTCTTGTGCGGTCTTGTAGATTGGCCAGTACTTGATGGAAAGAGTGACAATGAGGTCTTGTGTGGTCTTGTAGATTGGCCAGTACTTGATGGAAAGAGTAACAATGAGGTCTTGTTTGGTCTTGTAGATTGGCCAGTACTTGATGGAAAGAGTGACAATGAGGTCTTGTGTGGTCTTGTAGATTGGCCAGTACTTGATGTAAAGAGTGACAATGAGGTATTGTGTGGTCCTGTAGATTGGCCAGCACTTGATGGAAAGAGTGACAATGAGGTCTTGTGTGGTCTTGTAGATTGGCCAGTACTTGATGGAAAGAGTGACAATGAGGTCTTGTGTGGTCTTGTAGATTGGCCAGTACTTGATGGAAAGAGTGACAATGAGGTCTTGTGTGGTCTTGTAGATTGGCCAGTACTTGATGGAAAGAGTGACAATGAGGTCTTGTGTGGTCTTGTAGATTGGCCAGTACTTGATGGAAAGAGTGACAATGAGGTCTTGTGTGGTCTTGTAGATTGGCCAGTACTTGATGGAAAGAGTAACAATGAGGTCTTGTGTGGTCTTGTAGATTGGCCAGTACTTGATGGAAAGAGTGACAATGAGGTCTTGTGTGGTCTTGTAGATTGGCCAGTACTTGATGGAAAGAGTGACAATGAGGTCTTGTGTGGTCTTGTAGATTGGCCAGTACTTGATGACTCTGCCTCAGCAGCTGGAGCCCTTCACGTCCCAGGAGCACCCCAGCCTGGAGAAAGCCCTGGAGATGGGCAAGCTGCCCTTCCCCCCAGACGCAGGTGGGCAGGCAAATTGGTGTCGGGGTCCACGCCCGGAGCATCGTCTCATTTTTAGATAGTCTGTGGGCCTGATGTCCCGATCCTAGCAGGGCCCTTTCTCAAAGGCAGGACCAGCCTTTGAGAAAGGTTCTGCCTTTGAGAAAGGTCCTGCCTTTGAGAAAGGTCCTGCTTTTTGAGAGGTCCTGCCTTTGAGAGAGGTCCTGCCTTTGAGAGAGGACCTGCCTTTGAGAGAGGTCCTGCTTTTTGAGAAAGGTTAAAGGCAATAAAAGTGTCCTGTTTTCATAAAATAATAGATCCCTCCACCCTTTTGTTTGTAATCCCTTTGATCTTTAATCGCCCCTCCATTTGTGTGTACGTCTGCTTCCCACTCCCTTCCTTTTTGTGCTTCCTCTGACATGTGTGTCAGGACTTTCCTTCCCCTGACTGTCTATGTTTGTCCTTGTCACTTTGCCTTTGAGAAAGGTTGTGCTAGGATCCAAACGTCAGGCCCTCTAACTTTCTTTTTTTACCAAAGTCTCAGACTCGGGAGCCCTAGTCTCGGTCTCGAAAGCTCTGGTCTTGGTCTCAATCTTGGACATGACACATGTCTCGACTACAACACAATATGTAATATGCAAAAATGTTGCCAACAGCTTGCTATCTAAAATGACCCCGAATATCAAAGATTAGGAGGGCCTGACATTTTTTTTAATCCTAGCAGGAGCTTTCTCAGAGGCAGAGAAAGGCCCTTTGAGAAAGGATTGAAAACTCAGGCCCTCCTCTATTTTTAATATGAACATTTTGGGTGTTTTAGTTTTTAGGAGAGAATTGAAATGTGCCCTTTCCTCTGGTTACCATCTGCAGGGTCGGCCACGCCTGATCACCTGGCTGACTACTGGCTGGGGGCCATTGCCAGGGGAACCATGCACACCTACGTGGAAGCCATCCTGAAGATCAGCGAGCTGACCCAGAATGCCACTCGCCAGCTCGCCAAGGACATTGGTGAGGGGGCAGACGTAGCCGTAGCCGACTCGCGACTCAGATTCACACCCGGGGTGTGATAATAACAGAGGACTCGGACTCAGACCCACAGACTGGGACTCAGCCTTGACTTGCGTGACTTGTGCGCGGATGAAAAACTTGGTGAACCCACCATGCAAACCTGCCAATCTCATAGGGAGTTACTGGCTCTTCTCAGAGCCACACTCACTCACATGAAGAGATTCTGACATTGTGAACCCACCATGCAAACCTTCCAATCTCATCTGGAGTTACTGGCTCTTTTCAGAGCCACACTCACTCACATAAAGAGATTCTGCACATGGTGTCACTGCAAACCTCTTACAGTGCCAACCCGCCATGCAAACCTTCCAATCTCATCTGGATTTACTGGCTCTTCTCAGAGCCACACTCACTCACATCAAGAGATTCTGCACATAGTGTCACTGCAAACCTCTCACATTGTGAACCCACCATGCAAACCTTCCAATCTCATCTGGAGTTACTGGCTCTTCTCAGAGCCACACTCACTCACATCAAGAGATTCTGCACATAGTGTCACTGCAAACCTCTCACATTGTGAACCCACCATGCAAACCTTCCAATCTCATCTGGAGTTACTGGCTCTTCTCAGAGCCACACTCACTCACATAAAGAGATTCTGCACATGGTGTCACTGCAAACCTCTTACATTGTGAACCCACCATACAAACCTTCATATCTCATCTGGAGTTAGTGGCTCATCTCAGAGCCACATTCCCTCCTGCTAAGAGATTCTGTGGACAAACTGTCGTCATTGTCGGCGAAAGCCTCAGTCAAAGCAGCCCAGTAATGCCACCTGGTTCTGGATTCTCTCGCAGACTACCTGTGCAACGTGCTGGACGAGCTAGGAATTCACGCCTCCGAGTCGTTGAGGAACATTGAGACATTGCTCAAGCTGCCGCTATCACAGTAAGTACTGCTGCCAGCCCTTTCATATCTCCACAGTGCTGTGGTATTGGCACCTAAAGCCAATACTAAACGGTACTCTTATAGTTTCTTCCCCACGCACTGCCTCACTATAGAATTCTCTACATGCAACCTGTTTCCCCAATTTCTTATAACTTGTCTGAATTCAAACGAAACATAAACGTTCATCTCTCTTCCTCCTGATCGATTATGCTCCTGGTTCTTTTCCTTTTTTTTTTTGTAGCCCTCACCTTGAGTGGCCTTTTGGGGCCTTGTGTTTGGCGAAATTCATGAAAAAAATAAATAAAATCAATTACCACAAACTATTTGGGAATCACATTTTTTATGATTTATTCGACAGAACTTGCAGAAATGCCGCTGTAACAATTACTGAATGATGTTTCATTCAGTATTGTTTTTGGCGAAATTCATAAAAAAAAAATAATAATAATTACAACAAACTCTTTCTGAATCACATTTTTTATGATTTATTCGACAGAACTTGCAGAAATGCCGCTGTAACAATTACTGAATGATGTTTCATTCAGTATTGTGTTTGGCGAAATTCATTAAAAAAAAAAATTAAATTACTGATACAACAAACTTTTTCTGAATCACATTTTTTATGATTCATTCAACAGAACTTGCAGAAATGCCGCTGTAACAAACACTGAATAATGTTTCATTTGTCTTTCTCTCTAATCTCTCCAGATATGGAGAAACTCGAGGAACCATACCAGACCGTTTTGTGCACATCATCGGAGCCATACGAAGTGCACACGAATCATAGCCAGAGTTTGTTTACACCGTGACAGTCAACATCTAGGGCGCACTTCGCTTGATTCACAAGAGTGCGCCCTCAAGAGTTTGCAACGCGTTGGGCCAATCAGAATTTGCAAAATCTGTCGACCCGTCTGGGAAAAGAGGTCGGCAGATTCCGCGCTTTGTGATTGTGTACAGGGCATGACAAAGGGGAGACCTTTGGCTTTGGTTTTTGATTAAATATTGCACCGCATTTTGAAAGAAAAAAAAAGTATCCAAAGCTTCAACTTCAACAAAGAACTCCAACCTGAGTTTTCAGCTTTTGGATAAACAGAGATGAAGCCGGAGCCGAAGCCTAAGCCGGGTTTTGGAAAAGGGACATCGCTTACGGCTGGAACTTCTTGGAGTCAGTTTGTAGTTATTTTGTTTGGATTGACTGTCTGATGTCTGTCTGTCAAGCCACGTTCCCTGCCGAACTGTGCTTGTTCTTGTAGATATGTCCTAAGATGTCTGAAACTGACAAGGGTTGTACATTAATAGAACTTCATTCTCTCACGGGGGACTATCCCAAGGTTTTGTATAGGGGCACCTATTAAAAGTTTCCTTACTTTCAGTATTCCAAATCTATCATTGCTATAGTCCATTCTGTAGTCTTAATCAAAGAATACGGTATTTTCTTATGTAATTATGTACATTTGTTCCCACTGAAAGGAGATAATTTCATGGTTTCATGAAAAAGATTATTACTATCTTGCAATTTTTCATTGGGCGAAGTTTCATTTTGAAAAATTTGAGAAAGGGCCAAAGTCCTTGTAATTTTTAAAATTTAAAAATAAAATGCCTGGTCAGTTTTCCTTGACTTCTATCTCGACAATTTCGACTCCAAGACTCCTGGTCGAATGATAAGACTCATACAGATTGTCTTCATTTGGAAATACGAGGGGGAACTGTTATTATAAGTGTACGAAAAAATGACCTCTTTTTATGTCAAATTTGAAAATTATTAAACTCAGAAAGACATACTGCTTATATTTAGCACGAAAATAGCCATTAAACGTCTTGAGATAAAACTTATTGAAAATATTGGCTGAGGGTGCTTCTTTCCCTATATTCAGCTGAAATTTGGTCAATTTTCCCAAAGAATAAGGACCAACAATGAGTAATTTGATGCGTTACTCCCCAACTTGATTTGACAAGTATATTTTGTTCCTATTAGTCCACGATTTAATCAAACAATTCCTCAACAAATCTTAATTCTGTATCCTTTGCTCAATTTGAAATCATTTTGAGAATAGAAATTAAATTTCTTTTTAACCCCAACAAAATCCAAAATTATAATCAAACATCCATGATTGGAACAAAGTGTCCTATTATGAGGAAACCAAAAACAGGCATTCTACCATCGAGAAAAACAAATTGCCATGGTAATTATTTTATAAGCTTTTCCGCTGCTTCTGGCGAAGCGGAAAAGCTATTGTTTTGTTATTATTTTTCTTTTTTGTGTCTTCTTGTCGCCAAAACCCCTGTAGACTTAGCTCAGGGGTTTTATGAATTAAATGAGGTCATGACCTTTCCAGATTCTAACATTCAAATGAGCATATTTGGCTTTGTTCGGTCCAAAGATACGCAAGGACAAGAGTGAAATGATTCTACAAGAGCACCGTCCGCCTCTATTTTAGTTTTCTTTTGTTTTTCAAAAAACTCAAATCCGAGTGGAGGGCGACGATATTTCATGCCCCCCCCCCCCGTAGCTACGCCGCTGGTTGTAAAAGTGGATGCAGTTTTCTCAATATTCAAGTCAAACAATCTACATGTATAAAGGAACAACTGACAGGGAATTTTATTTGCAAAAATAAACATGTTTTATAGATGACCTGCAAAAGTTGGAGGGCATGACGTTTCGACCCTAGCAGGACCTTTCTCGATATTGCAAACTGCTCACTGACTAAAATGACCTGCAGTACATCTCGAAAGTTAGAGGGCCTGACGTTTCAACCTTAGCAGGACCTTCCTCAAAGGCAGGACATTTAGGTCCTGCTAGGATGTTCTATAGATATCAGAAATGAAATTGAGAACTACTAGTAGTACACTGTACTGAGTCATTACCGAGTTAGTTCCCTTAGTGGGTAATCTTGTTCAATTGTGTTTCGTGATGTTGTAAAGAGGCCTAAATTTTTCCTAAAAGTCTGCAGCGAACCATGACATCATCGCTGCTCTGGTTATCTCATTGTTACCTCCACGGGGGGTTATATACGTGGGAACATCGATGGTAAAGGTCACGATGATTAATGTCTCGTTATCACAAATTGGGGAGGTATCGGGAATTTCCCCTGCTGAACGACAACCTCCCCCCTCCCCCACAAAATGACCTTGGAGTACGGCTCCAAAGATTTATTGCACAAAGATTTATTTGTGCAGTAGTTATCGACAGACTTGCAGGACCCTGTTTATAAGCTGCTGTCGGTATAATCCATTTCTACATTGTCATTATAAATTATACATACAATATAACTGTGTCGGTGATCGACTGTGGCTTGTTGCGGGATGAAAAACCAGAGGGCCAAACTCGCTGAGCTGAGAAAGTGCACTGGAAAACCCTGCAACTAATTATTTTCCACATTATGAGTACGGTTGTACAGTGTAAGTGTTCATATGAACATTTATCTTGTTGGGGTAAACTGTTGGCTGAATCTTGCCATCAACAAATTGATTGTTGTCGTCTGTTGGCAGCGGAGTACTATTCTTGAAGCCCCAATACAACATTGGGAAGATCGGAAAACATCGATGTCCACAGATTTCCTTCTAATTTATTTGTAGATGGTCATGATACATGTAGAACCCTCATGTTGAAATCTTACGGTTTGGAATGCTGTACTTTTCGAGAAATCTTCACCCGAACATCGACAAATAGGATTATTACTTGAGAGTAATAAACTATTTCCTACACCACAGAATGGTGCGTAAACCGTGACAGTTTTTTTGCATTTTTCTAGTTTCTCAGATCACCATATTTGAGCTAAAACCCTCGCAGGATTGCTTTTTTGGATTGTTTTATGGTTTAACACAAAAACGGTGGCAATCTTTTTACCTTCACCAATGTTGTAGTGGGCCTAAGAACTAATTTTCGTACTATAATTCACTACCCCGTTTAAACGTCCGAAAATACACGTGTCACCGCTAAAGAATATTATTGAAACGACGGCTTTGCTGGAGTTACCTTGAAGCCAGGGTGTCTGTAATAATTTATTTTCCTGTCGTCAACAGATAACTCAAAAAGAATAACAATTAATGGGTCTGTCCTCTGAACTTGAAATCGAATCCGCCACACGACCTCGACCAGCTCGGCGGTTAAGACTTCTGCGGGTTCGAATCCCGCCCGAGCTGCCTGATTTCGGTGAGGTTTTTTTTTCACCAGGCATCGGGCAATGCCCTGAGCACGCGGTCAAGCAGGGCAAACCCTCATTGAAAATATAGCCTTGGAATTGTGTACTTGACGCAGAGGTTATAACTACAGCAGCTAAGCGCTGCAGATGTATAAACAGCTATTTCAGAAATTGCCAAGAATCTAGTTTTGAATGCGGCGTGTTCGCTGCTTGAAGCGTGAACTCCAAAAGAATGATAATATGCGGGTACGCAGGAGGTATGAAATAGTAGCCTTGGATATTAATTGCGTCACGGGGAGATCTTTCACTTGGTTTGCACTTTTCAAGGGGTATAGCGCCCATCATATGCGCAGTGTGGCCGTGAATGGGATCTAAGGGGAACAAAAGCGGCTCACCGCTATTCAGAGTGTAAGAATAGTCGCACTGCGCCGGCGGCGAATAGCATTGTGCCTTTTTTATCAAACGGGCCACAGCCGAGCCTAGTATACTAGGTGAGTTGACTTGTGTGTGGCGTGCTTGCCTATCGGATTGACAAGCCATGGGTGTGTGTGTTCACCTACTTAACAACAAGCTCTCAACCCGGAACCTATCATAACTCCCGTGTGCATCGCAGCTACCTGACAACCAGACGCTTTCTGATCGCGCTAGTTTGTTCTGCTCTTCACTCGCCAACTTTCTGGAGGATACTAATTCACATCGGGGGATACATTTGGACTCACGGAATCAGCCTCTTTGCGAGAGTTCATCAGCTGGGAAAGATCGGATACACCTTCTTACACGCAGTGGTAAATCTTCGAGTTCGAACACATTGTAGGGCTACATTACTAATAAATATATCGATGCAGTTATCACGGTATATGACACTAGGCATGTCGACATCCTGAAATTCATATCTTGATAAATCGCTGTGGGGGTTAGATAATGTGCAACGCTTTTGAACCCGCTGTACAATGACATTAGGAAATTGTACACAATGAATGTATACGGGTGTTATACCTTGGAGAAATGTATTATTTTTCAAATCGTTAAATTTAGGCAAGGCGTTAAGCGTTGTAGTTGTACAACCTGTGTGATTACACGACCTGTCCGTTAGTCCGTCTGTCTGTTCAGCTGTTTGTATCGCACCTTGATTGTGGAATGCTCTCCCCCACTACCATGGCGTCATAATTAAGCCTGCAGTAGTCCCTTCAACAGAACACATCGTGTCCATTTGAAGTGTCCAGACCATTTGTCATAGCAACAGATGTAACTGTGTATTTTAAGCCTAGTTGTCCCTTCAAAAGAACACATAGTGACCGGAGTTTAAAGTGTGTAGACTATTGCCATAGCAACTGTCTATTAGTGAGAGTATTAACCATACAAAAATGGTGAAAATTGCTTATTGACTAAAATGACCGAATTGCAAATCATCAGACATTCTGCTTTTGAGAAAGGTCCTGCTAGGATCGAAACGTCAGGCATTCTTCCTTATTGCGAACGGTTTAGTTATTTTTCCGAAACAACATACACAAAGCAGCGATAGACACACATATCTAAACTACTTCGCTCCGGGCTCTATACGAATCCGGGCACCTCTTAGTTGTCAAATTTGTCCATTTTGCAAGATTTTAGTTCGAGGCCCTCACCGTAAAAGTCTGGTCACAATAAACCTAAACCCAAATCAGGCCACCTATGCAATTGTAATGCAGACAATATCCATGGTCTGACACAACCCCTTGTCGGAAATAAAAAACATGATTTTGTGGCGTGTCGGTGTGGCGCCTAAGTGCTTGTTCTGTACACAGCCGCGTATTCACCGTCATCTGGCTGACACATGTGCGTAACAAAACCATGTATTTGGGGCAAACTGTAAGTCCAATTTTTTCCGGCAAGTGGTTGTGCCAGACCATGTATATTGTCTACATTACAACCGCTGGTCTAATTCGGGATTTTAGGATTTCTTTTCCACCCTTTGACGGTGAGGGTATTGATCTATTTTCCCCCTCTCTCGGTTTTCGATACAAACAGTTTCTGGTTGTTTTTGCATTCCGGTGTGTTTCAACTTATTGTAGGCAACGTTCCTGGCGGTTAAATTTAGGTTCCAACGCGTAAACACTTTTCAACCTCGCTTCTCCCAGAAAGGGATGAAGCTTCGCCTATTTAAAAATCTAGTCGTGAGGTCACAGTTCTGCGAACATTTCTTTCAGCGGTGTCGACTAACGATACGGCCAAGAAATCTCTCTTTATCTTTTGGCGGTCGGGGATGGATGCACCAGGGACACTGCGCGCTTTATATCCCACTGTCGGTGTGTTCATTGGTCGAAGATCCCTTTCTTTTTATCTAAACGGGGTTTAGCAGTGTAAGACCAGTCGAGGGCGGATTGGTGGATAATCTCTTAGAGGGATTTGTGTCCCGGCTATAAGACTTTGATAACTATCTTTCCCGCTTTCAAATGGACATCCTGCTTTTGGCTGTGACGTCATCAGTGTATCTGTACCGCTGATAACGATGCTTGAGCGATCAAGTTAAGTACACGACACTTTAAGGCCCCATACAACACTGGGAAGATCAGAAAACATCGATGTCCACATATTTCCTTCTAATTTACACAGTTTGTAGATGGTCATGATAGAATCCTCATGTTGAAATCTGACGTTCTGCTGTACCTTTCGAGAAATCCTCACTCAAACATCGGCAAATAGTTTTTTTTACTCGCGAGTAATAAACTACTGTGCCAATTCCGTGGTTCGAAATTCAGAAGCAGTACTTTATTCGACTTCAGTACCGAGTAAGATTAATGTTCCATTACGGGGTGATTGGATATTGGCAAAGTGCAATCTTTGCAGCTGAGGAAGTTTTACACATTGGACACAGGCCTACATCACTGACGCGCAAATATGTGACCCGGCACAGCATAATGAGGAATAACCCCACTTTGGAGATTTTGAGCTTTTCTAATGATGTGAAAGAGTATACCAATAGCTTTCAAACGATATCAAAATATAATATCCTCTAATACTTAAAATTTCCAAAAATACCCCCCCAAAAATTGATTTGTGATCGAATTGTGAAGATACTTTAACTTCAGGCGTTGTTTACTCAAAAAATGTTTTGGTGGGATATTCCACATATCGTTGTGCCGGGTCACATATGCACACTCAACTATTATCCGCAACACATGAGATTGGCGTGTACACTGTATACTCACTTGAACTTCCCAGACGACAATTGTTGGCCCATTTTGCTACTGGATTTTTTTTTTGTCAAGCAGCGTCCGCTATCTTTCGAGTGGTGTATACGTGGCACCCTTGTATTCCTTTATCCATGTGTGTTTATCATTTGTCACCAGCTACCTGGTTACAAAGTGCAAAACGCACAAAAGCGTCGATAATGTTGTATATTTCTGACATAGTCTGCCATTGACATTCATACAGTTCCTGTACATTATACAGTTGTTTAGCTCTGCGCTGTGAACGACTACAACCCGATCTTATTACAAAGCCAGCTGGGCTCTGATTTCATGTGGGGAAATTTAACTTGGGTTATATATAGTTTGACTTTGGGGGAAGAGGTTTTTTCGTGCCGCGCACTGTGGCAACGCCTCTTCGAGTGTAAACTATTTTGGAACACCGATATATAGATAGAGAAGGGTGTGGAGAGAGACAGATGTAGAAAAAGAAAGCGAAACAGAGAGCGAGGGAAAGAAATAGAGAGAAAGAGGTGAAGAGAGAGATAGGGGAGAGAAGGGGAGAGAGAGGGGAGAGAGAGAAAGAGAAGGGGGGAGAGAGAGAGAAAGAGAGAGAGAGAGAGAGAGAGAGAGAGAGAGAGGTGCATGAAGAGTGACAGAGAGAGGGAGAGGGCTAGAGAGAGGAAAGAGAGGGAGAGAGATAAATAGGAAGGGGGAGAGAGTGAAATAGAGAGGGAGAGATATATAAATAGAGAGGGGGAGAGAGAGAGATAGAGAGAGAGAGGGAGAGGGAGGGAGGGACGGAGGGAGGGAGGGAGGGAGAGGTTGAGAAAGAGGTGAGTAAAGAGAGAGAAAGGTGCAGTGATAGGAGAGAGAGAGATGGAGGGCAAGAGAAACATATAAGATACATGTAGATATAGAGAGAGACAGAGAAATACATAGAAAAGACAGACAGGGATAGAGAGAGAAAGACAGAGAGAGACAGACTGAGACAGAGAGACAGCGACAGACAGAGATGCAGAGAGGCAGAGAAAGACAGAGAGACTAGCTGGCATGCCTTATAGTTGACACCTATCGATCAGTAACCACTTTGTCATAACTACTACGGCCAATCCACCGCCTGCCCTTTATCGTTACCGCCGAGTCGTTATATTAACACCTCTCATCGTGTAGATCGATGAAGAAGCATAAGAGGTATCGCTGAGAATACGCTCTGCACACAAGTCACGAGGCACGTGTTTATTACCGCAAGAAGATGTCACCGTGCACGATGTACCGATCAGACACTAGGCAGAGCATGATGACTAATCGGGTAATCGCCTCCGAGTGACGTGAGACACGCACGACGGTGAAAGGTCGATGCGCAATCGAGTCATCAACGGTCGACATTTCTCTTCCCGCGTTTGGAATTCGAAAAAAGGCCTTTTCATCAGACAATGCTGAAAAAAATCGCAAGGCTTGAGAAAATGTCTCACGCATGAGAAATCTTACAAAAGTGCCATCGTGTGAAAGGTTACCAATGCTTGAAAGTGACAGACGTCCCTGGTGAACCCTTGAGAGATGTTGTCGTAGGTCTGGACCTCCGCCAAATCTTCCGCTAGCGGAGGATTTCTCACGGGTCCCTTGACAATCGATCGTGTGAAGGGAGGAACTCTTTATTGTACGACGTCCCATGCTATACACTAAATTCTCTCTCAAGCCTTGCGAGTTTTTTCATCGTCGTCTGAAAAGGGCTTAAGGTTACAGAGGTCAGCGCGTTTGAGGTTGTGCTCAAGATCTTGGACGCGAATCTAGTGCCCTGTGGAGATCGACCTAAGACAATAGGTTGAATAGGTATCCACAGGGAAATTGCAAAGGCCTATATCTAGGTTTCCACAAGGTTTTCACGAAACTGGTATTTTGAAATAACTCAAAAACGGGAAATTTGTGATTGGTAAGAATGCATCGCAAATTGAAGTGTTATATAATAAGGACATATGGTCCAAATTTCTACCCAGGAAAGTGAATGTAGTTGAAATATAGGAGCATTTTTCAAACGTTTCTCGTTCGGTTGTATATAGTGCACGAGAACAAAGCAATGTCTCCACAAGGATACGAAGATGAGTATGTGACAACGTCTGTGTAGTAGAGGTTGGGAAGGTTGTATGTCTACAGGGGAACTTCAATTTTTGTCGTCTGATGTTCTCCATTCTGACGACACAGGGGTTGTATGTACTTTCTGTCACTCGGTTATTTACCCTGCGGCTATTGGTGTTTTTGTTTCTGGAAACGGTGAGCTGAATGAATTATGATATATCACTTTCTATTAGAATTAAGCCAATACCAACCTCTGCAAAAACCAGTCTGGAACCATAATAACCGGTCGACCTTTGACCCACAGGTTGTGACCCCATAATTACATGAACAGCGACCAATGTCCTGAAGCGACACTGCTACGAACTTGATTATATTACAAGGGCAGCATCTGTGTTGTCATATTATTTCATATTAGACCGAAACTGAGTGTATATCCATGTATGTCTTCGGAACGGATTTGTGCACGTCCTATGGATAATGAGCTGGTGCATGGTTGTACCGATTTGCGTTGAAATAATTATTTGTCATTGATAGATAGATTTAATTATCCACAGGATTTGGGACAGCTGCTTATAGATTGAATTTGTATCAAATGGTCTCTGCAATTAACAATTAACATGTTATCAATTAAATCCATGCTACAGAACTGTTTCGCAATGTTGGTAACAATCAAACTATTTTTCACACTCGTCCTGGAAGTGTATTTGCACTGAGTTTTATTTTTTTTATGCTGATGAGAATTTCAATATTCATGAGCAAATTTGTGATAAAACAGAAACCCTTGCAATTGGTTGTGTACAGAAGTTTCTGAAAATGTCTGGTTCGTCCTGCAGACCTGTCCCTAAACCTGGTGATTTAGACATCACAGGGCAGTATTCTTAATTTTTCTGGTCTATCTGCTAGTCCTGTATCTATTCATCTCACAACTGAGTAGAAATGTGACACGGCACAGCGACATGATGAATATCCCACCAAAACACTTTTCGAGTAAACAACGCCTGAAGTCGAAGTATCTTCTCAATTCGATTAAAAAATTTTTTTTCGGAAAGGTAATGTATTGGAGGTTATTATGTCCAAAGGATTTTTCCGAAATCCGTCTCTAATTGTTGAAAAAACGAGGATTTCGGGGGAGTGTTTGTGTACTGTTTTCATGAAAATATAAAGGTCCTGCCTTTTTGAATAGCAGCTTTCGAGGAGTTAGACTGGTGCTGCTATAATTGTGCCTGGTGCCAAATGAACGAGCGAAGTCCCCTTGTACTATTTACAACAAAGTTCATACGGAAATAAATTTGATATAATTCGACAGCTAATGGTATACTCTTTCACATCATAAGACAATATCAAAATCTCAAAAGTGGGGGTTATTCCTCATTATGCTGTGCCGGGTCACAAATAGTGATATCTTTGGAAGCGCACTTTGCTCAGAAAATCCGAACTTGTGGCGATACAATACATATTGATTCTATCTAAAACGCTGAGCGCGTTTGTTTACAGAATTTACCTGCCCGACATTTTCACCTTCGGCTGCCACCGTTGGAAGCGCCTGTGTGTATATTGGACTTAGCAGCGTCTCCGTTCGTTTGTGTCGTTCTTTTTGCGGTTGCGGATTAAGTTGTTGGACAAACCTCAGTCAAAACTGACAGGTCTGTCTCGTCCGCGTTGCCATTGCAGTTAAGATTAGCGGGCGATGGGTAAACACGGGAGTAAAAACACAGCAGGGAAGGGATGGGATGGGATGGGATCATTGGGATGGGATGGGATGGGATGGGATCATTGGGATAGGATGGGATGGGATGGGATGGGATGGGATGGGATGGGATGGGATGGGATGGGATGGGATAAGGTGGGATGGGATGGGATGGGATGGGATGGGATGGGATCATTGGGATGGGATGGGATGGGATAAGGTGGGATGGGATGGGATGGGATGGGATGGGATGGGATGGGATGGGATGGGATGGGATCATTGGGATGGGATGGGATGGGATGGGATGGGATGGGATGGGATGGGATGGGATAAGGTGGGATGGGATGGGATGGGATGGGATGGGATGGGATCATTGGGATGGGATGGGATGGGATAAGGTGGGATGGGATGGGATGGGATGGGATGGGATGGGATGGGATGGGATCATTGGGATGGGATGGGATGGGATGGGATGGGATGGGATCATTGGGATGGGATGGGATGGGATGGGATGGGATGGGATCATTGGGATGGGATGGGATAAGATGGGATGGGATGGGATGGGATCATTGGGATGGGATGGGATGGGATCATTGGGATGGGATGGGGTGGGATGGGATGGGATAAGGTGGGATGGGATGGGATGGGATGGGATGGGATGGGATGGGATGGGATGGGATCATTGGGATGGGATGGGATGGGATAAGATGGGATGGGATGGGATGGGATGGGATCATTGGGATGGGATGGGATGGGATCATTGGGATGGATGGGATGGGATAAGATGGGATGGGATGGGATGGGATCATTGGGATGGGATGGGATGGGATGGGATGGGATGGGATAAGATGGGATGGGATGGGATGGGATGGGATGGGATCATTGGGATGGGATGGGATGGTATGGGATGGGATGGGATGGGATGGGATGGGATGGGATTGGATGGGATGGGATGGGATGGGATGGGATGGGATGGGATGGGAAGGGAAGGGAAGGGATGGGATGGGATGGGAAGGGAAGGGAAGGGATGGGATGGGATGGGATGGGATGGGATGGGATGGGATGGGATGGGATGGGATGGGATGGGATGGGATGGGATGGGATGGGATGGGATGGGAAGGGAAGGGAAGGGAAGGGGAGGGGAGGGAAGATATCTATGAGAAGAGAACTAAATGGAAGAGTACAGAACATCAGAGTAAAGCAGAACAGAACAGAAATGTCATTATTGGAACAAAAAATCCAGAACCATACATCATGAGTCTAAATGGAACTCCGCACTTTTTGTGTTTCGCAAAGAAAATATCCGAGTGAAAAACCGAAAGTGTTCACCGTTTTTAAATGTCTCTTCCCCCACCCTCACCCCTCACCCCCGTGACTCCCAGGAAGGTTTGTCCGTCAGGCTGGGATGGCCAGCGGCGAGAATGCAGCCTCGGTGCTGGTCTACCACCGGGACCGGCTGAACAAGCTACGGACCGGCATCTCGCTGGTGTTGGGAGCCTTCGCCCAGGTGCTTGAGGAGAAGGGACCCATCGGCAACGGAGACCCCGACGACCTCAGCAGGAACCTCCAGGAAATCGTGAGCTCAACCCTCCCTCTTTAAAGCCCCTACACAACATTTGTCAAAGAATAGCATCCATACTTTGTCTGATCCAACATATGCATGAAATAGCACACCTGTGAAAATTTCAGCTCAATCCGAGTCTCGAGAAAATCGTGAAAACCACTTCATTTGTTTCGCAAAAATGCAGCATTCAACGCCGTACTGTTCCGAAAAAATAGTTTTAAAGCCCCAATACACAACATTTGTAAGATCGAAGCAGAAATGTCCACAGATTTACATGAAACTTATACAGTTTGAAGATGGTTATAGTGGAAACCTCACACTGAAAAATGTCTGCCTAAAATGTTGTATTTTGGGAGAAATTAGTAAAATAAATAGTTTACGTCTCACCGAGATCTAAACTATTTTTCGGAACAGTACGGCGTTGATTACTGCATGTTCGCGAAACGAATGAAGGATTGAGCTGACATTTTCACAGGTGTGCTATTTCATGCATATGTTGGATCAGACAACGTATGGATGCTATTCTTTGACCTCGACCAATGTTGTGAAGGGGGCTTTAAAGGGTCTGTGTATTGAATATTTTATTACTTAAATCCATACAACAGAACTGTTTTGCAATGTTGCTAACAATCAAACCGCTTTTGACAACTCATTCTGGGGTGTAAGTTTTAAGTTTTTAAGCTAATGAGAATTTCAATATTCATGAGCAAATTTGTGATGTCATCACATGATCACGCAACAGAAACCCAATGGGTTGTGCACAAACGTTTTTGAACATATCTGGTTTTTTTCCAGCGGACCTATCCCTAAACCTGTTGATCTACTGCCAAAATGTATGCTTCATAATCATTTAGTGAAGGAGTTCTTTATCAAACCTAACCCAGAGGCAGTTTGAAAGTTAATGTTTCTCTCTGTGAAAATTTCAGCTCAATCCGAGTCTCGAGAAAATCGTGAAAACCACTTCATTTGTTTCGCAAAAATGCAGCATTCAACGCCGTACTGTTCCGAAAAAATAGTTTTAAAGCCCCAATACACAACATTTGTAAGATCGAAGCAGAAATGTCCACAGATTTACATGAAACTTATACAGTTTGAAGATGGTTATAGTGGAAACCTCACACTGAAAAATGTCTGCCTAAAATGTTGTATTTTGGGAGAAATTAGTAAAATAAATAGTTTACGTCTCACCGAGATCTAAACTATTTTTCGGAACAGTACGGCGTTGATTACTGCATGTTCGCGAAACGAATGAAGGATTGAGCTGACATTTTCACAGGTGTGCTATTTCATGCATATGTTGGATCAGACAACGTATGGATGCTATTCTTTGACCTCGACCAATGTTGTGAAGGGGGCTTTAAAGGGTCTGTGTATTGAATATTTTATTACTTAAATCCATACAACAGAACTGTTTTGCAATGTTGCTAACAATCAAACCGCTTTTGACAACTCATTCTGGGGTGTAAGTTTTAAGTTTTTAAGCTAATGAGAATTTCAATATTCATGAGCAAATTTGTGATGTCATCACATGATCACGCAACAGAAACCCAATGGGTTGTGCACAAACGTTTTTGAACATATCTGGTTTTTTTCCAGCGGACCTATCCCTAAACCTGTTGATCTACTGCCAAAATGTATGCTTCATAATCATTTAGTGAAGGAGTTCTTTATCAAACCTAACCCAGAGGCAGTTTGAAAGTTAATGTTTCTCTTATGTTTTAAACTGTGGGTTCCTGACATGACCTTACAATAGCGCCCTCATTTTTATAAGGCTGTTTTCAAAGGTGAAAAAGCTGACCAATTTCTGACCCTATTTAGAAAAAGAAGCTTGCCAATATGTTTTCAATAATTATATACTTCAGATCCCTAGATGACAGCAGACAATGAGATTGACTGCGATATTTATTGTACAGACCCTTTAAAGGCATGGATAGCCCAGATGGTAAGCTAAGAGTGCTGCGTTCACAAAATGCAGAGGTCTCGGGTTCAAGTCCCGGTCCCCGGTCAAAAATGTTCTGCGCTTTGCCGAACTTAACCATACAGGAGGAGAACGCGTGGAGTAGGATCCGCGAGCATTTCTTGGACCACCACTCGCCGCCTGAGGGCGCCCCAGAGAGTCGGGACATGGCCAAGCTGCTCCTGGATTTCACCGAAAAGCTGGATGACGTCAAGGGTGCGCTGGAAGACAGACTGAGGGTGAGTGAAGCCATTGAGGGAGCCGTATCCATAGCTACATCTCAGTTTTGCTTGTGGGGGGGGGAACCTGCCCCGGGCTAACGATCTCAGACGGGCCCCCGTGCTGAGTTGAGCCGTGACGTCACTTGCTCACCTCAGCACGTTGCAGCAACGTTCTCAGCTGCTCAGCGTGCTCAGATGAGTCAGTGAACCAAGCACGTGGGGGCGCCCTTCATTTGAACGTTGTTTATGATTTTCCGCGAACGAAAACAGTTTGCGTTTGATTGTATGAAGCAAATCGATACACCCTTATTACAGGGAACAACTGTAGCATTTCTTCCCCAATGTAAAACTGCAAGTTCTAGGCCTAGGTACTAGGCTCCGTACGTACTGAGCGAGTTGGTAAATAACTACGGGTAAACGAACGTGCCTGAAAGCGCTGCATTGCCAATGGCCGTATCGACTCAGCACGGTACAACTACCATGCGCACTGCGCATGACGTTTTTATCCATATATGGTAACGCTCTCATCTGAGCATGGGACCCGGATCAGACCGCTACACCGGGTTACGTATAAGATACAACATCAGCAGGTAATATGCAAAAAAATATTGCAAACTGCATACTGACTAAAATGAACTTGTGAAGGTTCTGCCTTTGAGATACTAGAAAGGTCCTGCTAGGATCGAAACGTCAGGCCCTTTATTTTCTTAATAAGTATAGGCTACATCTCAACATTTAGTGGGCCTGACGTTTCGATCCTAGCAGGACCTTGCTCAAAGGCAGGACCTTTCTCAGGACCTTTCTCAGGACCTTTGAGAAAGGTCCTGCTAGGATCGAAACGTTAGGCCCACTAAATTTTAAAATTTGCATTTTGGTAATAATTATTTTAGTCAGTAAGCAGTTTGCAACATTTTTGTATATCACTTGAAGTTGGCTTTAATTATAAGCATTCTGTGCTTATTCCGTCGAGCAGGGCAAACCCTCATTAAATTACATTCTCCTCGATGGTAAACATTACAAGTACCGAAAAGTACCATCTTACTTGACGACTTGAAATAAAGTCAACAATGCTATCCTTAGCCTCGTCACTTTTTATCAACCGTCGTCAACAAGTCGTCATGAAGATATTATCTTGCCAAGTTCATGACAAGATTTAAAGATGTCGGCATGACTTGAAAATCTCGACGTGACTATTTGGCAAGATAATATCTTCATGACGACTTATACAGGTTGACATGTCCGCATAGTGGAAATAAGAATCATCTGCGCATGTCGGTATGATGTGGGTTTTTATCTCGACTTGACAAGATTATCGTGTCAGGTCAAATAGGGTGACACTTGGGTGTTTCCGTAGATTTCCACACCGGTTCCCTTTTTTCAGTAAAGTGTAATACCCAGGTCCGCTGTTATGTACTTTCAATTTAACTCACGCCCCTCTCCGGTCTCACTTATCGATAAGTACCGGTACATTACCGCCGCAATCGATACGCCCTATTGTACGGCATTTGGAACACGCTTTGTGCAACTCATGGTGAATTTATCGCGAGCCATCGCTCGGAGCTTCGTCATCGACATTTTGCAAAACAAAATCGATAGCGAAGAGTTCCACACTCTATCTAGCGGGCGAGACCGATGGGCCTTCATAATGTTATCAGTAGGAGATAATACTTTTGAATGGGCGTGTGGGCTTGTTCGTACGTACGCAAATGACCATTTACGAATACATGGGCTCGAGCTCGAGTTTTGTCTGTCTGGTAAAAGCTAAAAATACAGGTTTTGGTTTGTCGCCGAATCTGTAGGTTTGCTGGCTTGTTGAGTACAGAGCATACACCTAGAAACTGGGGCCAAATGCTTAAGCCCAAGCCTAAGCCTAAGCCTTCCTGCAGGTATAATTAAAGGCCTGGTAGGATCGCAACGTCAGACCCTCTTCATTTTAAAGAGAGGGAGATAAATCCTTTCCTTAAAAAATGGGAAGAGTTTCCAAAGGACGATTGTTATCAGTGATCAATCCTTTCGGATAGATCAGTCTTGAACTCCTCAGGTATGACTGCAGTCGCAGATTACACATTCTTTGTTGGTCTAATTTCAGGACTTGAAAAATCAGAAGGAATCACAACTGCAGCAAGAGGTGAAAGATCTTCAGAGTAAGTTATAGACCAAATGTGTAGATTCGCTTCGAGTGCTGTAAAAACAAATATCGGAAATTGGCGACAAAACTTTGACTGGATCGTGGCTTGAATTAGAGACCTCTGGATTCGCGTACCAGCGCTCTTACCTTCTGAGCATATCCCTAAATTCCCTATGACGGCCTTCATAATACTCAACTAGTCTTTGGCAAGACGTTGTCGCGTCAGAAAAAATGCTAAAGAAGACTTTGACTGTGCTTGTTTTTTTTTTACCTGGCAGGAGCTTTCTCAAAGTCAATCAAAAATGAAGCAAAAACTTTTGAACAATATTTAACAACTGAAAAAATGGCAGAGAAAACTTTGATCGGATCCGGGACTTGAACACGAGACCTCTGGATTAACGTATACCAGTGCTCTTCCGTCTGAGCTATCTAATCCTTAGATGGTGGCCTTCCCAAATAGTCAACTAGTCTTTGCCGGGGTGGGGCGCCAGTCATCAGTGCCCCAAAGATGGCGAAGATGGGATGGGGTCGCCCAAGGGCGCCTTTGTTTGTTTGACCCAAATCGAACAATGTCTAGAAATCTGGAGTGGGATTCGAACCCGCGATCCTTCGGTCACCCAACTGACTGTCTTCACCTTCGTCTCGGTCGTATTCCAGACAGGCTCGCCAACGAGAAGTCCAAGTCCACAAACCTGATGTGGAAACAACAAGAACTGACCGAGGTCTCCAGCTCCGAGAAGCACTACAAGAAAGTCTTGCAGCAGCAACTGAAGGAGAAACAGGACATCATCGCCCAGTGAGTCATCCCCTTTCTAAATCTCTACACCCGATTTCTATCAAAGTTCCCGTCTTGGCAGTCCCCACATGACACCCAATTGTGATCAGATAGGTCTGTCACTTATTCAGCTTCGAGAGAGCATCTGCCTTCGCATGGAATGTCTGATGAAGGGCGATCTATAGTGAGTATCGTCGCGCATCTGCAGAACAGTTTTTGAAACTTTGGAAAAGGGAAAATGGGAGAAGTAGAAGAGAGAGAGAAGAGAGATGGGGAGACAAAGACAGATAGACAGACGGAGAAGGGATTGGAGGAGACAGGAAGATAAGAGAAAAAGAGAGAGATGGATGGAGATAGAGGGAGAAAGAGAAAAGGAGAGAGATTGAGGGAGAGAGGGAGAAACTGAGAGGTAGGAGAAACAGAGAGAGATGGATAGAGATAGAGGGAGAAAGAGAAAAGGAGAGAGATCGAGGGAGAGAGGGAGAAACTGAGAGGTAAGAGAAAAAGAGAGAGATGGATGGAGATAGAGGGAGAAAGAGAAAAGGAGAGAGATTGAGGGAGAGAGGGAGAAACTGAGAGGTAGGGGAAACAGAGAGAGATGGATAGAGATAGAGGGAGAAAGAGAAAAGGAGAGAGATCGAGGGAGAGAGGGAGAGAGGGAGAAACTGAGAGGTAAGAGAAAAAGAGAGAGATGGATGGAGATAGAGGGAGAAAGAGAAAAGGAGAGAGATCGAGGGAGAGAGGGAGAAACAGAAAGATAAGAGAAAAAGAGAGAAATGGAGAGAGACAGAGGGAGAGTAGAAAGCGGAACATATCGATAAAAAAGAGAGACAGAGATAGAAGAGAAATGTAACAATAGAGAGAAGAGAGGGAGTGGAGAAAGATGGAGAGGGAGGCAGATAGTGAGAGAGAGAAAGAAAAAAAACGGAACTCATCATGGAGTGTATAATGAAATGACAGAAAGTTGCCCCACATTGAAAACTGGTTTGTTTTTATCACCGTGCATTGAACAGTGAGCAGGGCCTGGGGTTTGTAATAGTGATTGCGTTATGGCCTGCCCGCAGGTTGCAGCGCAATGGCACCGTGCAACTCTGGGAGAAGGAGAAGGCCAAACTGCTAGAGGGCAGCAGACAGAGGGAGGAGACCCTCACGCGAGATCTCGCGGAGCTTCGCGAAACTCACAAGGACATGAAAGACCGCCTCCAACAGCGAATCAAGGTAAACATTGAAGATGGTCGTTGATGAGTGCCGTTACACACACTGTGAGAAAACTTTGACTAGAGCAGGACTTGGACCCGTACCAGTGTCCTTTACCATCTGAGCTATCCAGCCCTTAGAGGGCGGCCTTCCCAATTAATGGTCAACTAGGCTTCGCCGGGGTTGGGGGCGCTAGTCAGACGGGCTTTAGGTCACAATGGCAACAGTTACAGCTCTAGGTGACGATGTTTGTAAACTTGATCGTTTGATTCTGATGTCCTTTTCTTGTGAAGGATCTTGAGGATAAGGTGCGGATGGAGCGATTGAAAGATGCCGTCAGCAAGATAGCATCAAGAGAAGGTATGACGGGGTGGGAATTAAGAAGATCAGAGGGAGAGGGAGAGGGAGAGGGAGAGGGAGAGGGAGAGGGAGAGGGAGAGGGAGAGGGAGAGGGAGAGGGAGAGGGAGAGGGAGAGGGAGAGGGAGAGGGAGAGGGAGAGGGAGAGGGAGAGGGAGAGGGAGAGGGAGAGGGAGAGGGAGAGGGAGAGGGAGAGGGAGAGGGAGAGGGAGAGGGAGAGGGAGAGGGAGAGGGAGAGGGAGAGGGAGAGGGAGAGGGAGAGGGAGAGGGAGAGGGAGAGGGAGAGGGAGAGGGAGAGGGAGAGGGAGAGGGAGAGGGAGAGAGTGAGAGAGAGAGAGAAGGAGAGAGAGGGAGAGAGAGGGAGAGAGAGTGAGAGAGAGAGAGAGGGAGAGAGGGAGAGAGGGAGAGAGAGTGAGAGAGAGAGAGAGGGAGAGAGGGAGAGAGAGTGAGAGAGAGGGAGAGAGAGAGAGAGAGGGAGAGGGAGAGGGAGAGAGAGAGAGGGAGAGAGAGAGAGAGAGAGAGAGGGAGAGAGAGAGAGGGGGGAGGAGAGAGAGAGAGAGAGAGAGAGAGAGAGAGGAGAGAGAGAGAGGGGGAGAGGGAGAGGGAGAGGGAGAGAGAGAGGGAGAGGGAGAGGTGGAGGGAGAGAGAGAGGGGGAGGAGAGAGGGAGGCTAGAGAAACTGGAAGACAGGCAGAGAAGTAGGGAGGAAGAGGCTGAGAGAGGGACAGTTGGAGAGAGGGCTAGAGGGAGAGGCAAAGGAGAGAGGGAGAGAAAAAGGAGAGAGGATAGGATAGAGGGAGAGCAAAGGTGAGGAGAGTTGAGAAGGAGATGGAGAGGTTGAGATGAGGGAGAAATGTTTCACGGTTTATAGTCATATAGGTTTACTCACCGAAAGTCTACGTCCGTGCGTTTTGTAACATTTTCAGGCATCGAAGCAGACGTGGAGTCGCAGGAGCGAATCCTGTACAGCAAGAAGGCAGAAATCTCGCGTCTTGAGCAGGAGTTAGTCAAACAGCAGATGCTGATTGTCGGCTGCGTGAAAGGCATCCAAAGAGACTTCAGGTTAGTCTCCAAATCAGCCGCGGTATCGATTCTATACAGAGCCAGAGATCGGAGACAGAGTCAGAGCAACGGAGAGCCAGACAAAGGCACACAGAGACAGAGAGGCAGAGACAGAGAAGGACAGACAGAGAAAGAGACGGAGACTGAGAGGCCGAGACGGCATGACACAGAGAGAGACAGCCTGCAGAGAAACAGAGAGACAGTGAGACAAAGAGACAGATAGAGAGAGTATTAAGACAGAGTATTAAGATAGAGAGACTGAGAGAGACCGAAAGAGAAAGACAGAGGCAGACAAAGACTGAAAGACAGAGTGACAGGGACAGAGACAGAAAGAGAAAAACAGAGACAGAGAGGGACACAGAGACACAGACACGGACAGAGACACGTCTCACCAACGTTCATCCCGAGCTAGTCGAGGCGAGGATAGGTCCAGTTCCAATCCTCACTCGAGCTCAGGGTCTGAAGATCAGGCCGTCTCGCACTCCCCTCCCCCTCCCTCCCCTCCCTCCCTCTACGCGAGTATTGGTAATAACTGTGGAGATGGGACTCTCCCTCGCAGGATCATGGGAGAGAGGCAGGAGAACAGGCGGCTACGCAAGGACGACATGCCCAAGATGAACGCCATCTTGGACGCCATCGTGAGCGGAGCAAGAGAGGGGAGACTGGAGATCACCAAGGCCGACCTACCCTTGCACTACATCGCCCTTCAAGAGGTAAGAAGGAAGAACAAGAAGGTGAGAAGCACGGGGAAAGATACAAGTCCACCCGAATGGACGTGGTGTTTTGTCCAAATCTCGGCTAGTGCTTCTGTAGAGCCAAAGTTGTGGTAAACTTGGCGCCATGCCTCCAATATGAAATTCAGTTGTCACAAGCCTCTCCGCGAAGCAAAATGGCAGCGGTGTTTCACCAATGCATAGGCGCTTCCAGTCTATCCTCAGGCGCGCGGCCATTGCCGTGGGGCGCCCTCTATATTCGCGGACCGTTAATCGGGATGTCACGGGTTCGCCTGTATCCAATGGCAAGACGGCAAACTCGAAGGGGCAGATTTGCGGCCACAAGCAAGTCACGTGGTGGGTGACTTGTCAGTGTTCGGTCAGCTTCGCCGGTCTACCCCGGCTGGCTGTGACGTCATCACCCTTAACCCAGCCAGACTGAGAGCAGGGTCACTGGTGATGGAGGGGGGGGGTCTGGTACTGCGATTCTACCCGGCTAACACTATGAACATCTAAACCGTGAAAATGGGGTGAAAATGTAATTTAGCCGCGAGAAGAAAATTCACCGTCTTTTCACCCCTATTACATAGCACACAGTTAGCCAAATCATTTTCACGGTTTTTTCACCAGTGGTCTCCAAGGCCACATTCCCTGGTGGTAAATGGCTAGAGGCAATTTAGAAGTTTCTGGGAGTGACAGTTACAAGGACACCATACTGTACCTCTACGGGGGCTGGTGGTCCCTACTGGTAATTGAATTAGCCATTTCCAAGGCTGGAGCCTGCCACCCTAGATATTTACGGGGTTTTTTTGGTCTCTTTAGTGACCTGAAAATGTCCTTATCAGGTCAGAGAAGCGATTATTTTCACGGTGAATTCGCTGTAAAATGCAGCGTGAAATCACAGTGACTTTTTAGTTTCACGGCGAACTGACATTTTCACCCCATTTTCAAGGTTTAGATGTTCATAGTGTAAGCTTATCGAACTCATCTGTTATAAAAAAAAACCAGAAGAGGAACACGCCAAGTGTCTCAGTGAAGTTTGCCAGTCGGGAACCTGCCTTTTCCTTCGCCTCTTTCATCACTTCCTCTCACGCCGGAGCCATCATTTTGGGTGACAGTTTGGGCGCGTACGAGGGACGAGTTGTCGTCGAATACCTTACAAAGACAAGGTCGGTAATGCAGTATTGATTTCTGGGTTTTTTCTTCTTGTCACTTTCATTTCACAGGATCTTGTGGCATATCCGGGCAGGAAGATTTCAAGGCCGGGGTGAGTTAATTAGCGGGCACTGATTACGGGCTATGTAAATTATATGCAAATTATAAGCAGACCAATATGTGTATATACATATTACTTTGTAAATATGCATAATTATGTACATACTGTTATTGATATGTGCATATTAGCATGCATTACATGCATATATGTGACCCGCCACAGCGACATGAGGAATATCCCACCAAAACACCTTTCGAGTAAACAACGCCTGAAGTCAAAGTGTCTTCTCAATCCGATAAAAAAATCATTTCTTTTTTGGGGTATTTTCGGAAAGTTAATGTATCGGAGGATATTATGTCCAAAGGATTTTTGCCGAAATCCGTCTCTAAATGTTGAAAAAAAACGAGGATTTCGGGGGAGTGTTTGTGTACTGTTTTCATGAAAATGTAAAGTTCCTGCCTTTTTGAATGGCCGCTTTCGAGGAGTTAGAATGGCGCTGCTATAATTGTGTCTGGTACCAAATGAACGAGCAAAGTCCCCTTGTACTGTTTACAACAAAGTTCACACGGAAATAATTTTGATATCATAATTTTGAAAGCTCATGGTATACTCTTTCACATCATTAGAAAATCTCAAAATCTCAAAAGTGGGGGTTATTCCTCATTATTATGCTGTGCCGCGCCTGGTCACATATTCATATTGATATGGATAACTTGCACATACATGTATATTATACAAACTAATATTATTTGCATTGTAATATGTATATTTTCATAGTAATGTACATAATTGCATAGCAATATGTATAACTGAATATCATTGTGTACACATTTGCATGTAAATGGGATATACATAAATCATGGTATATGTTAATGCATATACATGGGGTGTCATGGCATTGCCGTACTTCGGCTGGCTGCTTGCTCAATTATCCCTTTTTTACCAAAAATGAGAGGGCCTGATGTTTCGATCCTAGCAGGACCTTTGGGAAAGGTCCTGCTAGGATACCGCGTTGCGTCACAGATATAACACGACGTTTGCTTCGAGGAGAATATAATGGAATGACCTTCCTCAAAGGAATTCGGCACTTTGCCTTTGAGAAAGGTCCTGCCAGGATCGAGGTGGATCTACTATAAGTCGGTATAGATTGCCTGCACCGGCGGCCATCTTTGGGGCCTAGTCTTTGTTCCTCTTGGATAGGCAAGAGTGTACTCTTTGTACCTGCATTGTCACTGAATTTTAATAACAGTAGAAGGGCCCAAAGATGGCCGCCGGTGCAAGCGATCTGTCACTGACGGGGTAGGACTAATATAATTACCCATCTAATTGACCCGATTCGTTTGTATTGCTTTATCGGTATATCTCAGCATGCTGGCACCGGTGATAAACCGTCATCTGGAGGTCATTGGTGATTCGCCGGTCTCCTCTCCGGTGAGCAGCCCGCCTGGTAGCCCCAAGCTGCCCCGGCGCGTCCCACCCTTGGCCCTGCCCCAGGCCGGCACCCCGGGCCCCTCTCTCAGCCCGCTGCCCCCGAGCCTGACCGGCCCCGTGCCCTCCCTAGTCGCAGCAGCAGCCGGCGGCGCCAAGACGAGGTCCAGCGTCTCTCCCGTTCCTCCGTCCGGCCCCAGGACGCGAATCTCCGTGGACGAGCTGATCACCACAACCACCACCGCCACCGCCGCCGCCACCACCGCGTCGCCGGTCGGCCCCGGTGCAGCGGTCGCCGCCCGCGCCCCCTCCAGCGCTGCGGGTCGCCGGCCCCGCAACGCCTCCGTCAGCTGCGCCCCTCGCTCCCCGTCCGTCCTGAATCGGCGGCCTCGGACTCTCTCCTCGCCCGCCCCGCCGCCGCCGCTGGCCGAGCTCAGACATCAGCCGCCGATCAGTCCGAGGGAGCAGGCGTTCCTCGCGCCCCGCCAGCCGGCCGCCAGTCCGCACACGACCGTCGCCGGCATGGCAACCTCTTCCTCCACCTCCACCTCCAGCTCCACCTCCTCCTCCTCCGCCTCCTCCTCTCCGTCCTCCTCCACGTCGCCGGTCAGGAGGGCAAGGGGATCCCCGAGACATCAGGCGGACAGCGGCAAGGGCGAAGGGTCGGCCTCGAGCGAGACAAACGGGAAAGCCAAGGCCAAGAGCGCTGTGACAGGGACGGGACAGTTGAGTCTTGATAAAGGTAAGATGTCATTTTGCTCTCCTCCATGCACTCTGTGTCACACACGCTGATGTGGTGTTTTCATCTTCTGTACATTGCATCGGTGGCCGGCAGTAGACAATAGCCAATTGCTGCCATTCATCGCTCATGTTTTACGTGCACGGCTTGCCTATTGCTGTGGTATTTTGAGGCACATGAAAGCGAATGATGTTTTGTGGCCGTTTGCTTGTTTATCGGTGTGATGTCTGCTTGCGTTTTGATTCCCATTTGCTAGCTATTTTATTTTCTTGCTATTCTGCTTGCTATTTTTGCTTAGTTGTTATTTTTGTCCCATTCGCTTACTATACGCTCTCTATTTGCTCACTATTCTTTAGCTATTTGCTCACTATTTTGCTTCCTATTTGCTTGCTATTTTGCTCGCTATTCGCTTGCTATTTGCTTTCTAGGTGTTCGCTATTCGCTTTATATTTGCTCGCTATTCGCTTTATATTTGCTCGCTATTCGCTTTCTATTTCCTCGCTATTCGTTTGCTATATGCTTTATATGTGCTCGCTATTCACTTGCTATATTATTTTGCTCGCTATTCTCTTTCTATTTCCTCGCTATTCGCTTTATATTTGTTCGATATTCGCTTTATATTTGCTCGCTATTTGCTCGCTATTATTTTGCTTGCTATACGCTTGCTATTTGCTCGCTATTCGCATTATATTTGCTCGCTATTTGCTCGCTATTTGCTCGTTGTTTGCTCGCTATACGCTTGTTATTTGCTCGCTATTTGCTCGCTATTTGCTCGTTATACGCTTGCTATTTGCTCCCTATTTGCTCGCTATTTGCTCGTTATACGCTTGCTATTTGCTCCCTATTTGCTCGCTGTTTTCATTTCTCCGACCTCGCCCCGACATTGTGCTCTTCACACCCTTTAACAGTGTCAAGCACAGCCCTCGTTTTACTTTCAATGAACGCGTTTAAAAAATGCGACCCAAACTAATTATTCATGCAGGATCTGAAAGAGGAACATTTCATTATTTTGTTTCCCGAGCAAATGAATGTTTCCCATTCTGATTAGCCACCCCCTTGTCGCATTAAGTATTAACCAGCCGCCCCAGCTTTTAGCCGAAAGACGAATTTAATATTCATGAGGGGGAAATAGAAAAAAATTGATTTGATTAGCAGGCCACCTTCATTTGCATATTTTGCATTCAGGGGAGGAAGGGCCGATGGGGAATTGTATGGGCTGGTTCATGGCTCCGTGTATTGTGTGTATACGAGAGAGAGAGGACAAGCGGGTTTTCAAATCCGCGTCGACCGTCTTTGATTGAATTACCCCGGCGACCTTCTTCCCCAACCATCAAAGCCAAATGGCCGGCAGGATCTCGTGTTCCTTTCAATCGTCTCTCTCCTCCTCCCCCCTCTCTCCTCTCCTCTCTCCTTCGCTCACCGGCAGAAGAATTCGGAATCAAAGCATGGCGTGTGTAGACACGTGATGTCCGAGCTGCATTGGAAATGTTGAAAGGAAGGGAAGGAAGGGAAGGAAGGGAGTCTTCGAGGGACGTATTTTTTTCTTTTAGAAAAGAAAATGATTCCGCCGATAATTTGTTTACTCCTGCAGCGCAATTTAGGTCTTGGACAAATAGATTTCGACGATGAAGCGACCGAGTAAATCAGATTTTCTATGAGCTCGTAATGCGGGCATCATTTCGCGATGGAGAATGACGTGGACTGCCTTGTATACCTATACTGGCTAGGAGCCTGTATATGGATCGACTTGAATGACTTGCAGTTGGACGGAAGGACCCGTCATCAAATCATTGTGACAATGTCGGCAGCTGTAGTGGCTTCTACATACATTTATGTCTCGGTATATTGAAGCACATGTGGGTTGATCCAACGATATCTGTAGCCTAAGATGGCGTATTGAGACATCTACCCAGAAAGCCAAAAATGCATGTCAAAAATTGCATTTTTTTTCGGAAAGCCCATGTACACGAGAATCACCTGTCCGAAGGAATTTTTCAACAAAATGTCTGTAAATATTTGAAAAATCGGGGATTTCGTAAGTGTGTCTGCGCGCACGCTGCAATCACTGTCGACGCGTCGTGTGCATGATGTCAAACGTTAGAGCCGTTTTTCTTTTCTCGAAAAGTGTTTCAAGGCACTGTTTGTTGCCTCGTCGTATTTCTCGCGTCGTAACTTCGGATTTAGGCAACGTATGGAAATGCTTTTGATGTCACTGGAAAGCTGATGGGGTGCTCTTTGCAGTGGTGGGGAAAAGACTTAGCCTGCATCTTCGCAGTGGTGGGGAAACCCTTTTTTTCATTTTTCTCATTTTTGTTTGCCGCTTTGTCATTTTTGTTTCCGCTGTATTTTGCGTGCATTTTGGTGGGTGGTGCTGTTGCTGTGTCGACGTCACTAGGAGCCAACGGAGTGCAGAAGTGGGCTTACCATAGCATATCAGGTTCGAAGCGTGGCCTGTCTGTCTGTCTGTCTGTCTGTCTGTCTAGCTGGCTGTCTAGCTGGCTGTCCGTCCGTCCATCTTTTTTTATTATCTCCCATTACGTCTGTCTGTTTGTCTTTCTCTGTGTCTGTCTGTCTGGCTGTCTGTCTGTCTGTATGTCTGTCTGTCTGTCTGTCTAGTTGCTGTCTAGCTGGCTGTCCGTCCGTCCGTCTTTGTTTATCATCTCCCATTCTGTCTGTCTCTCTACCTCTCTTTGTCTATCTGTCCGTATATTAATATATCTCTATATTGGCTCCTTAATTGCTTGCAATAAACACAATGAAATTAAGCTTTCACTAACAATATACTGATACCAATCATGATTATACCAGTTATGCAGAATATTTATCTGTATACGATAGAAAGATTGAAAATATTTCTTGAGGGTTTCGGGGTTTTGTCTTGCTTTCCGATAATAACACATAGATCTTATAATTATGATCCCAAACACATTACTTATTCGGCAAACGACGTGTATATCTAATTTACACGGATAGCAGTATTCTGTTTCATGGGAATGAGTAATCACTCGGGTTGATTACTGCACGGCGTGTCGTTGGAGATGTGTTCATCACGCTTGTCATCACAATGGTCATCACACATCACACATCCTATGGTCATCACACAGATCACCCGTGCCTGGTCGACCTTGAGACGGGCCTACTAGACATCGCTGGTGCCCGCGCCTGCTTCCCGCACATGAACGAGGACCAGGTGAGCCGCTCCTCTGACCCCGAAGCCAGACTAATTCACTGCGTGTAGTCATTTCATGGCCGTTTTCGAAATGAAGGCTTAGGCTCGGGCTCAGGCTTTGTCTCCGTCTGCCAAACTCAAACAATCCAGGTTGTAGTTTATTTCCGAATTTGAAGGTTTATTGACTTGATAGATACAGAGTATTCCCCAAGAAACTGGGACCAAACGCTTGTTTTTAGATGCCTGTGATATTATAATGAGTAAGATTAATACGACCGAAGCCTAAGCCCGAGCCTAAGCCTTCATTTTGAAAGCCGGGCTTTTGAAAAAGGGCCCAAATTTCCTGAAGCACAAAAAGTAAGGGTTCGTAAGGGTTCCTTGCCAACCCAAACTTCACCTTTTGTTTGATGCTAAGTAAAGAAGAGTGGAATACAAGTCAAAAGCAATTGACATCACATGGGAGAATTTCCTGCTGAGCAGATTTTGAAATTGGCCGAAGATCTCAATTTGCGTGAACTCACAACCTCTTTTTCACCGTCCGTTTATAAAAAAAAAGATACGCGAGCACTTTGCGCAGTTCAAGAAGTACGACACGAACGGAGACTACAACCTGGACTTCATCGAGATGACGCAGGCGATCCAGTCCACCGTGGCCGACTACTACAAGCCGAGGCAGATCAAGGTAAACGTCAGTAGGCTGTGCCTCGGCCGGCCTCTAGAGGGCGCTACACAGGGCCCGTCCAATTCCCAAGGGTGAAAAGCTTTGAAGTAAACTTTCCATAGACCAAGGTGGAAAAGATCCCAGTAAGACGGACATAAAACAAGCAAAACAAATAGAACTTCCGAGCACAGTAACTTCCCGGTCTTTATTTTGTCTAAAGATAAGGCAGCTTGTTGAATTGTACGTGATAGATTGGGGTAGCTGGAACTCCTATAGGTTTAGTGCGAAACAAGATAGAACCCATTTATTAATGTAGGTAAGGAATGTGCACACACCTAAGGAAGGGCAGGGGGGTGGGTGACTTTGCCTGACTCATGCGTCCCTCACTGAGGGACTGAGGAAGTGAAACCCCCTCTAAACTACGTGGTATGGACCTAATAGTCACGAAGGGCGGGGTATTAAGTGCGGTTCAGCATAGGGTCAGGAGGTCAGTCTGTCAATTGTGTGTGTCGCTGCACACAGGCTCCCTTCTCGGAGGGTCAAGATCATTTCCAAAACCCAGCTTAGGCTCAGGCTCCGGCTTTGTCTTTCTTTCTTTCTTTCGTCCGTTTTAAAGTACAAGGATGAAAATAGGAGGCTTTTGGCTTCGTTTCAGAATGTAATACTGCGTTTTGAAAAAAAAGAATCCAAAGCTTCAACTTCAACAAAGAACTCCAACCTGTGTTTTCAGCTTTCGGAGAGCAGAGACGAAGCCGGGCTTTGGAAAAGAGGGCCCAAGTTATCATATCACTGATGGTCATTGTGAGTCGTTTCTGTTGCATCGCCTGCAGGAAGCCATGGTGGAAATCGACGTGGACCAGTCGGGCTGCATAGATTTCTACGAGTACCTGGGCATCTCCACCATGCTCATGATGAAGGTGGGCAAGTCGGAGATCTTTCGCAGCAGCATGGTCAAGCACGCTGGTGGCTCCATCTCCAAGGTCTGTTCCATCCAGTGAGAGGGGAAGGGGTAGGGGGGGGTGTGGCACAGACCCCCACTACAGGGCAGGGTGTGGCAAAGTCCCCCCACTGTCTCAATGCAAAAGAGTGAATAATTCACTCTCACATGGAGTAAAAATCGCTCCAGAAAGCCAGAACCGCTCAAAAAAGAGTGAAAACCACTGTAATAGATGTGAACATCGCTCATCAGAGTGCAGTGAAATCCCACTCTTGTAAGGAGCCATATGGAGGACAGCTTATAAAAGAGTTGTCCTCCATATGGCACCTCTATAGAGTGGTGTTTGACTCCACTCTTCTTTGTTTTCACTCTTTTTGAGCGGTTTTTGGCTTTTCACTCTTTGTGCGAGTGGATTAATCACTCTTTTGCATTTAGAGAGCACTATTGTCCGTTCCCTGTATGAAGGAGAAGATCGACGTTCATAACATCGCCAGTCTGGACTTTTTTTCTAGAGAGAAAAGCAATGATAGACATTGAGGCAATTTAATGAAATACTGATTGGGAACTTTTGAACAAATTTAAAAATTGGCAAGGAATTTTGGACTGGACCGGGATTTGAACCCGAGATCTCTGGTTTTGCGTACCAGCGCTTTTCCCATCTGAGCTATTCAGCCCTTAGATGGTGGCCTTCCCAAATAGTCAACTAGTCTTTGCCAGGGTGAGGGCGCCAGTCAGAAGCATTCAACCATTGAGCTATCCAGCCCTTAGTTGGTGGCCTTCCCAATTAGTCAACTAGTCTTTGCTGGGGTGGGGCGCGGTGATGAAAAATGCTGAACAACCACAATAATACTAATGATAAATTAGATCTTAAACAAAATACAGATACATGTCTTTTAATTGATAAATGTCTAAAGGTATTTTTAGGCGAAAGCTGTTATCAGCTGTGGTTATTTTTTATGGAAGCTGAGGTCAATGGTTTGTAAAAAAAAATTCGATAATCAATTGGTCAATACCTGTATAATGAGCTATAGGTGAACTAGGACATATTCGAAGCGTATCTGAAACGAGGGTTAAAGGTGAAAGTGTTAAAATGTGTAGCATAGTTTAGGGGCGTGTGGTTTTTTGTACATCTCAAAAATAATATTGAAATAATTTAGTCATTTAAATAGATTTGATTGGATTCGATAGCAATACATGTTGGTACGTTTTGTAAAATGTTTGCCCTCAAGAAAAAACACCAACAAAATATTACACAGACAATCAATATGTTCTAGATACAAACTCATTACGATGTAATATCTTTTACAACTATATCTAATTTTTATCAGAAATTTAATTTATTTTTGCCGTGAACTGATACCGCTTGTGGCGGCAAGTACGACACGGCTGTCACGAATAATAATTAACCTGAAACAAATGAGCTTGGAGTTCCTAATAAATTAGGGTTTATATTTGCAATTCATGGTGTCATTTGGTCAGAGCTACAATCCATCGCATTATTTTAGAGACGAGTTCCACGATGTGACCGAAAACTTCCGTGGCTGTACTTCCGCCATGCAAGGCTTCGAATCCTATCGTGTGGTAGCTAACACTGACGGTACATACGCCGGACGCGTATTTTTTTCCTAGCATGGGAAAGGCCATCATTAACATTTAACGCTTGCTATTGGTTGGGTTTTCCTCATATAGTGAATTATTCATGATGCTAAAACACTAGCGCGTGTCTGATTATTCTCGCACGTTACAGTTCGACGGCAGTACGTATACAAGCAGGCTATACACACTACATAAATCTTTCCTAATGAACATACTGTACATAAATCTAATCTGTACTCTACATGTACATACATACTGTATGCATTATACATGTACTGCAGGGCTGGATTTCACAAAGCAATTACAATGCATCGTAACTCAACTTACAATGGATGACCCATCGTACGTTGTGATACAACGTGTGGTTTCTGTGCATCGCTCATCGTCTTACGAGTGATTGCGAGTTTCGATGAGTTTTGGTGAAATCGACTCATGGGTCACGTGCACACGAACGTTGTACATGTATACTCGATATGCGGGTGCACAAACGGAGAATCATGAATAATTCATCATGAGGGGAGAATCCCAACCAATAGCAAGCGTTTATGTTAATGATGGCCTTTCCCGTGCTGGGAAAAACAAATTACGCATACGGCACACGGGTCATCATGCTTAATTAAAACGCAGTGGCTGTTGTTACGGCAGTCGTCCGTGTGGTTCCCTGACTTGATTGTATTTCGTCAGCATTGCAGGCTGGTTGAACCAGTCTATTAGCTGATAGTCTGGTTCCAAGAGCTAAACATTCTGACAAATACTGTGAAGTCAGGGAACCACACGGACGACTACCGTAACAACAGCCACTGCGTAATGGACCTTTCCCATGAAATATGCAAATTAGACCTAGCGCATGCGCTTAACCAAATTGGTGGGCAAGGGGGCTGCCAACCAATCATAGTTTTCCACGGGCGTGCGCGCGTTCCTTCTCACTAACAGCTTAGCGTGCGGTCATTGGCTATTCAGCGTCTCCTACGCGCGTATTTCGAAACCTGCACGCAACGCGCACTCGTTTGCCCACCAATTTAGTAAAGCGCATGCGCCAGCTCTTATTTGCATATTTCATGGGAAAGGTCCATTAAAACGTGTCAGTTCTGGTCGAAAGCGCGGGAAGCACTAAGAGCCAACAGCCCACGTTGTTTGCAAACCCAGCCTGGTTCGGTCTATACTATATCTTTAATACCAGTGGCGCCTAGACGTAATGAAATACATCGCAGCACGACCAGCGATGTTCCTTTTTTTTTAATGAGTACAGCTTCCAAACCATCTGTCCTCTATTTTGCACCACTCCGGGCTGTTATAAATAGACCGTTTCTGCATAATTATTTTGTTTAACGATGACAGCATTTTGGGCTGAAATTTTTAAAAAAGACCTTGCTCGAAATACAAGTCAAACTCCAGGCTCAAAGTATTTTACTCACGACAGACGTTTCTCGACTGGGGAGCGATTAAGAAAATTATACTTCCGAAATGAAACGATCGCCATTTTGTTTTGGTATTTTCACTCTACCGCCCTCTTGTGTTGGGGGCAATGTTTAACTATTATTGTGTTGTACTTAACGTGCAGTGTAGACATGGAGTAGGCTCTGTCTAGTGTCCAATAAACACGGCCGTTTCTTCTCCACCTCTCGTATCATTACGTTGTGATTTATTGTGTGGCCGATCGACCGACCGACCGACCAACCAACAAATATCCAACCACCAACAAACAAACTGACCGACTGATCCACTTATCTATTGATTTTATTTATATATTACCTGCCCTGAGGAATACCATCGGTATAGTATAAAAAAACCTACCAATTTATGAATTAATTCAGCTAGTAAAAACCGAACACCTTTCTCAATGTCGGAGGTCAATGTTTACGAGCGCTTATGACCTATCGACAGAACGACACAGCAAGCAACCGACCGACCGACTAACTGACTGATTGGCCGACTAACCCACCGGCCCACCAAGCGCGCGTAATCTCTGACCAGTCACGCTGGCCGACTCCAAAAACAAAAACGCTCTCGTTTTCATTCGCGCTCGTAAAAATTGACCCCTGTCATAAAAAAGAGTGTTTGTTCTGTCGATCGTAAATCGAGATTAAAGGCATGATATCCAATAAAACCCGGTGTGCATGTGTGACACGACCTCATGAGGGGAAAACTGGATCCACGAATATTTGGTCTACTCGATGGGGAAAGAGCTGAACGAGGCGCCTCGTGAGGTAGAGAGTCAAGTTGAAGCTAGTGATTAGGTCCAGCTGAATGTCCTCCACGCTCATTTTGGGTCTTTGTAGAGAAGCAGTTTGCCCGAGAACAAAAATGATTGATCAACTTTCAATCCTGGATCGCTGCATGGGGCCCGTCCATTTAGTCGAAGTCCTGACCATGCGTGCCAATACAGGCTGCTACGACACTATATAGATAGGCGCTGCGTATGATGGCCGTTACATTGCAGTCGTTTGACGACCTGGTAATGAGTCACTGATTTCAGTACACGAACTGGGACCGCGGTCAACGATAACCCGATTCTTTGATGTCACGTTCCTCTGCTCTTGTCGACTTAGTTAATTCCCTCCCCATTCAGGACTTTGAAGTGAGCAACCAGGCCGTTTGCCTCCTCTCACCCGTTCACTCTATCTATCCCAAGGTGTAGAACAAAGAGGTGTCAGAACGGCTTCTTCCCTCGTTCAGCCTCTCTCTTGAATTCCCTTCCTGGATCATATTTCCCCCAGCCTATACGATCTTGCCCTTTTTAAGAGGAATGTCAGTTCCTCTCTCCAGCCTTCCTGAGTCCCTCTCTATCTCCTTTTTGCTCGGCTGGTCGTAATTGTTTTGCTCAGATTCTACCAGGACATTTTCTTTGTGACCTGTCTATCCTCCCGCGGCCGTTCAGATATTTGCTCTCGAATTTATGTTGTTTTTACTGGTCTTCTTTTCAATGGAGCTCACGTTTTATTCACCCATATTAAAATACAAGACTATAACGACAATTATATGACTACCATTCGACTTGTAGTCGGACAACGGGTCGTGAAATACCGTACATATTGAAGTACGGTGTAAACGCTTTCTCTATATTTTTTTCTTTCTCATTCTCTCTCTTTCTCTCTCTCCCTCTCTTTTTCTCTCTCTTTTTATCTCTCCCCTTCGCATTCTCGCTATCTCCACCTCTCCCTTTCTCTCTCCCTCTTTCTCTCTCTCAACCGCTCCCTTTGTCTCTCTCTTTCTCTACCTCCCTCTCTCTCAACCTCTCTCTTTCTCTCTCTCAACCTCTCTCTCTCAACCTCTCTCTCTTTCTCTCTCTCAACCTCTCTCTCTCAACCTCTCTCTCTTTCTCTCTCTCAACCTCTCTCTCTCAACCTCTCTCTTTCTCTCTCTCCCCTCTCCCTCTCCCTCTCTCTCCCTCTCTCTCCCCCTCTCTCTCTCTCTCTCTCCCTCTCTCCCTCCCTCTCTCTCCTCCTCTCTCTCTCTCTCTCTCTCTCTCCCTCCCTCTCTCTCTCTCTCTCTCTCTCTCTCTCTCTCTCTCTCTCTCTCTCTCTCTCTCCCTCTCTCTCTCTCCTCCCCTCTCTCTCTCTCTCTCTCCCCCTCTCCCTCACTCTCTTTCTACCTTTCTTAAGTCTCTCTCTCCTCTCTTTCTTCATCTCTCTTTCTCCATCGCGTAAAATTTGGAATAACTGTATCGAACGCTAGCAATGAAACACGTGAACACATTGCAATTTTTACTTCTGATTTTTTTTTTACAAATTTGTTTTTATTAAAGATCACGCGTAAAATGTCAATACTGATGATATTATAAACTCACTTATCGGCCCATAGACAGTATGTTCACATTTTGCGTACATGTAATTTCTAAAATAAAATACATGTAGCATGTAGAATAGGCCTACAGTGATAAATAATATGTTGCTGTACGTATATCAGCTGTATGCCTTAAATTATATTCGTTTCTGCATTTGTTTTACATAATTTAGGCTTTTCACATAAATAAATCTATATACATAACTTGATGGTGAAGTATTTGAATTTTTATGGTTTACATTCGGATACACAGTGCTTATGAAAAACGTATTGACAAAAAAACCGTCCTCATGAAAATTCAATGTCAAATTCAGATTGTTTACAGCCTAATTAGTATGGAGTGTACGTGGACTGGCCAGATGTTTGCCGCTTGGCCAGGGCAAATTATGCTAACGAGCTGGTTGTTGAGAACCGATATCATTGTCTCCCTGAAAAAAAACCTGCAAACGTCGGTCAGGTTGACTGTAATACCTCGATGGAATCTCAGGGCGTTCACGAAATGAAAGCTTAGGCTCAGGCTTAGGCTTCGGTCATATTGATCTTACTCGTTATAATATCACAGGCATCTAGAAACAAGCGTTTGCCCCAGTTTCTTGGGGAATATCCTGTACCTATCAAAACAACAAACCTTCAAATTCGGAAACAAACCACAACCTGGATTTTCATGTTTTGTCAGACGGAGACGAAGCCTGAGCCCGAGCCTAAGCCATCATTTCGCAAACGGCCTAAATTACGCTTTTTCGGAAAACCAAACAAGGATAGAGGCAACAGTTATTTTGATTTGGTGTAATTATCTCCCATTTTTTAATTATTATTTATTTTAACAAAATGGTGTACACAAGGTTCTGTCACCAACGTATGAGAGAACATGTTCTACATGCCTAAAGATATAAAACAGATGATTGCATTGTCGAGAATGTTCACTCTCGCACGCACCATCTGCTAAGCGAAAACATTATCATCCACACAATACCACTTACTTTTCAGATGTTCGTCATATAATTGCAATTATCGATTTTTTTTTCCCGCCAAAGCCCAGCCGGCGTTATCAAGATGCAATTTGTTACCATGTTGGTTATTTTTCTTTATTTCAAAAGGAGATTGTCTCCCCTCCTTTATCTAACAATGGGCTTTCGGTTCAACAGCTGGTTCGCTCAAGCCTTTTTTTTCGAGGTAGAGCGATTGTGGCTTGTTATCGACGTTAAAAAAAACCTCCCCGCTCTCAGTATTAAATTCAATTGAAAGCTAAAAAGCTAAAAGATAAAACTTTTAGGAGCACTGCATAAATATAACAAATATATAGTGAATGCCCCGTTGTACAGCAGATAGGCGTTGAAAATGTACATAGGCGTACACAGTGTACACAGGCTGTCATAATATTTGGACACCATTTGAGCGACACTACCAAAATATTCCAATGTAGAATGTTTGAGTTGGCGTTAGGTATATATTACTTGGGGAAGCGAGTGTGGCTGTGAGATTTAGAGCCGGTAACTCCACGGTGGGTCCATAATGCGAGAGGTTTGCGGTGACACCATGTGCAGAATCTCTTAGTGTGAGTGAGTGTGGCTCTGAGAAGAGCCAGTAACTCCAGATGAGATTGGAAGGTTTGCATGGTGGGTTCACAATGTAAGAGGTTTGCAGTGACACCATGTGCAGAATCTCTTAGTGTGAGTGAGTGTGGCTCTGAGAAGAGCCAGTAACTCCAGATGAGATTGGAAGGTTTGCATGGTGGGTTCACAATGTTGAAAGCTTGTGGTGACACCATGTGCAGAATATCTTCATGTGAGTGAGTGTGGCTCTGAGAAGAGCCGGTAAAACTAAAATGTTTAAGGTTCGTATGGTGGGTTCACAAAATGCGCCGAATCTATTAATTTGAGACAACCCTCAAAGATAATGTACCCACTGTATGCCTACATTGTGGAACCACTGAACGACCCTACGGAATGCCATGCACTGCATATCTGGTGGCCGTGGTATGCCTTGATAAATATATGCATTTATGTCAAGCAGCTATTGTACCGGTAGACGCTATTGTATTCAATCTCAAGCCGTGAGATAACAAAATGAGATACGGGTTTGGCTGTGTGTTTTTTTTTTTAATGGTACGAGTTGATGTCATATAGAAATAGGCGCTATGACTATCATACCAATCTCATTATCATGGTCTGGTCTCTGCCGCTAGTCGGACGCTGAAATCAATGGCGTCTTTTGGGACCAGCCTTCATTTTGACTTCCGGATGAGGGCACCCTTTAGGGTCGTGAAGTAACATGCTTGTAAGTACTATGACCTCTCACGACCCCCCCCCGGATCTGGCTCGGGCTTCGTGCCGATGAAAACAAACAAAAAACCCGGGTACTGAAGCTGTGCGCTGGAGTCGTTGCTTGCAGTTGTGATATAAGCAAAGCACACTCCACATGGAAGACCCATCCATGTCACCTCATTCAAGGACGTGTTTTAGTTGCAGAAGTGGGCGGCTATAGGTGTAATGAAGCGACTCGATGAGAGAGAGAGGGGATGGAGAGAGGGGAAAGAGATGGAGAGAGAGAGAGAGGAGAGAGGAGGTGGAGGTAGATGAAAAAAGGGGATATGGAGAGAGAGAGATGAGAGAGGAGAGAGAGGGAAGGGAGCGAAAGAGGGGTGAAGAGAGAGGAGAGACGAGAAGTGGAGAGAGAGGAGAGAGGGGAATAGAGAGAGGGGAGAGAGAGGAGAGAGAGGGGGTGGAGGTAGATGAGAGAGAGGGTAGGGAGAGAGAGGGGAGAGAGAAGAGAAGAAAAAGGGAAGAATAGAGTGGAGAGAGAGAGAGGAGAGAGGGGGGTAGAGAGAGGAGGAGAGAGAGAGGGGTAGAGGGGTAGAGAGAGAGATGGAGAGAGAAGGAGAGAGAGGTGGAGTGAGAGGGAGGGAGGGAGAGAGAGGGGGAGAGAGGGAGAGGGGGAAAACGGGAAAGAGAGATGGAGAGAGATATTGTTGTCAAAGGCTTGCTCTTTCATACATGTACCAGTAACTTTATCAAGGCGAAAGAAATAAAGTCTAGGCCCAATGCCCAACCAAAGCAGTCATTTCATCAAGGACTTCTGTCTGCAGCGTACTGGGGATATTGGGGGCCAGTTTAGATGATCAGTTCTTCTCTATCTGGCTGTAGTCCAGTGGGTACCTGGTGGGCAGGTCGTGCACCAGGGAGTGGACCAGTGCCCAGTCCACGCCCAGCCCCTCCACGGTGTCCATCATCCGGTTGTCCGGGCGGCGACCCGGGCTCTGGTGCCGCGAGTCGTGGGCGGCTCGGAGAGCATCCAGGACTACCTGGAGCGAGTCTCGCACCAGGTTGATGCTGTCCTCCATGCGATGGCGGTCCTCCTTCGCCACCCGGAAGTCGCCGGAGACTTTCAGAATTGCCCTCGTCTCCTGTAGAGTAGAGAGAAGCAGATACAATGTGTGCGTCTAATGACTGACTGCTAACACCATCCTCTGCAATCTGTTTCACATCCTACTCTTCTTCTTTTCCTCTTCTTTCTTCTTTTCCATCCTCTTCCTTCTATTCCTTCTCCCCTTCCTCCTTCTCTCCTCCTCTTCCCCCTCCCCATCATCATCATATTTCGCCTTCTCCTCTACCTCCTTATCCTCCTCTTACTCCTCCTCGTCCCCCTCTTCCTCACCCCCTCTTCTTCTCCCCTTTCCTCCCAATCATCATTCTCCTCTTCCTCCTCCTCATCTCCCTCTTCCTCACACCTCACCCTCCTCCTCTTCCTCCCAATCATCATTGTTCTCCTCTTCCTACTCCTCATCTCCCTCTTCCTCAACCCTCTTCCTCCTCCTCTTCCTCCCAATCATCATTGTTCTCCTCTTCCTCCTCCTCATCCGTCCTTTTACTCCTTCTTATTCCAACCTACCTCCTCCATATCTCCTCATCTCCCTCCCCTTTTTCCAATTACCCCCATTCCCTTCCTTCATCCCACCTTATATTGCTCCTTCGACTTGTCCTTTCCAAAACAAAATGTTGTTCGAATGTTGTCCAGACTCATTTACAGTAAACATTTCAGCCTAAAGCCTAAAGTTGAGACTGAAGCCTGGAATTCAGTCTACGAGAGGGAGACTTACGGTATCGATCGCACTGAACAACTCGGGGAAGGCGTCCTTGGCCGCGTTGCTTGGTCGTTCCTCAAGTCGTCGGAACAGCTTCTCCAGAACCACGATGAGCGCGGCGGTCACCCTGAGCAGTTGGCCGAGTCTGTGGTGGCGAGCTAGGGCGGCCAGGGTGGGCGTCTGGTCGCCGCCATCGCCGCCGTCCTGTCCGGCCTCTTTGTGCGCCTTCAGGCTGGAGGACAGACACACGGACGACTCGTACAGACGTCTAGAGGGCGTTCTCAGTGTTCTGACTATAGATTCATGTGTCGCCATGTCTGGTAGAGAGAATAGAATTGAGTGGGTATCGTGCGTGATTACAAACTTCAAACTGAAACAAACTGTCTACGAGAGAGAGAGAGACATGGGAGAGGTGGAGAGAGAGAGGAGAGAGAGAGGAGAGAGGGGTGGAGAGAGAGAGGAGAGAGAGGTGGAGAGAGAGAGGAGAGAGAGTGGGTGAGAGAAAGAGGGGGAGAGATGGGAGAGAGGTGGAGAGAGAGATGGGAGAGAGGTGGAGAGAGAGGAGAGAGAAGGGTGAGAGAAAGAGGGAGAGAGATGGAGAGAGAGAGATGGGAGAGAGGTGGAGAGAGAGGAGAGAGAGGAGATGAGAGAAAGAGGGAGAGAGGTGGAGAGAGAGGGGAGAGAGGTGGAGAGAGAGAGGAGAGAGGGGTGGAGGGGAGAGAGAGAGAGAGAGAGGAGATAGATAGGGTGAGAGAAAGAGGGAGAGGGAGGAGAGAGAGAGAATGAGATAGAGGGAGACACGGAGAAAGGGGGACGGAGAGAGAGATGGAGAGAGAGGTGGAGATCGAGAGACCGAGAGACGGGGGGGGGGTGAGAGGGAGAGGGAGGAGAGAGAGAGAGGTTGAGATCGAGGGGGCGGAGAGAGAGATAAAGAGAGGAAGAGTGAGGGACTGGGCCACAAACAGAGGCAGGAGCCGAGAGGGGACCTTTCTCAAAGCCAGGTCCGATCCTACTGGGAGCGAAACGTCACCGAAGCCCTCTGATAATTATTTCCGAGAGAAGTCGTTTGTTTTTTTAAGGTCGATCAAAATGTTAGTTTGCCCAACACGTTTCAAAGCGTGTGATATAAAGACGATAGTTATACCTTTGCACTCCTCTGACCTATATAAAGCGTGCGTCCCGGGCCGGATGTCGCACGTTTCTGCCAACTTTTCAACTTGGTATCAAGTTTGTAAAACAAGCACAGTCACTGAATTCACCGGGTCAACGATATATCGTCTGGCAGAAAATATACGGGCAGCTGCTTGTTAAGGCGGACGATGCTTAACGTTTACGAGTTCGCGCACGAGTGAACAAAAACAACTGGCCGCTGACTCCAGACGAACTGAGCCGTGAATCATGGTTTTTTTTTTGATGGCCGGAGAATTCAGCGCGGTTGAGTGGAGGCGGCCGAGTGCACGTGTGAACAAAACAGGCTGGTATGCGCGCCAAAACTGAAGCCTTAAAATTTGAAGCATAAAACGCTTCATTTCTTCGGACGAATGCGGGCTGTTTGACTCAAACCATCAAACGATTGACTGACCTTACAGTGTTCTAATGACAACCCTTTTTACTGTGCTCTTTGTCTGGATAGTGGTCGTATATTTCCATAGCAATTATTATTTTACTGTTGCAATAAAAACAAAGTATAGTACAGTAGGTTTACTATATCAGTGTCTGGATAGTTGCCATAGATTTGTACAGCAGATACTATTTTACTATTTGCAATACGAAGTATACTACAATGGGCTACTATTTCATTATTAGCAATGTATTATTGTACTGTAATGTAGTTGCCAAACCTTTGCACTTTTATTTTTGTACTATTTGCAATACACTACGACATTTTTCTGGGTATTATAATTATGTAGGTACCATACATTTGCCTATATAGCACATATGTGACCCGGCAAAGCATATGTGTCTGGTACCAAATGAACGAGCGAAGTCCCCTTGTACTATTTACAACAAAGTTCACACGGAAATAATTTTGATATCATTTGAAAGCTAATGGTATACTCTTTCACATCATTAGAAAATCTCAAAATCTCAAAAGTGGGGGTTATTCCTCATTATAATGAGGAATAACCCCCACTTTTGAGATTTTGAGATTTTCTAATGATGTGAAAGAGTATACCATTAGCTTTCAAATGATATCAAAATTATTTCCGTGTGAACTTTGTTGTAAATAGTACAAGGGGACTTCGCTCGTTCATTTGGTACCAGACACATAACAGCACCATTCTAACTCCTCGAAAGCGGCCATTAAAAGGCAGGAACTTTACATTTTCATGAAAATAGTACACAAACACTCCCCGAAATCCTCGTTTTTTTCAACATTTAGAGACGGATTTCGGAAAAATCCTTTAGACATAATATCCTCCAATATATTAACTTTCCGAAAATACCAACAAAAATATATATATATTTATCGAATTAAGAAGATACTTTGACTTCAGGTGTTGTTTACTCGAAAAGTGTTTTGGTGGGATATTCCTCATGTTGCTGTGCTGGGTCACATGTTAGCAATATGGATACATTTGCATTGTATTTGCTATGCATCTACAACACAAATGAGCGGTGCCACAATAACTTGCCTGTTCAAATAGGCCTACTTCCGTCGGCATTTGCCCTGACATGAGGAATATCCCACCAAAACACTTTTCCAGTAAACAACGCCTGAAGTCAAAGTATCTTCTCAATTCGATTTAAAAATATATATTTTTGTTTTTTTGTATTTTCGGAAAGTTAATGTATTGGAGGATATTATGTCCGAAGGATTTTTCCGAAATCCGTCTCTAAATGTTGAAAAAACGAGGATTTTGGGGGAGTGTTTGTGTATTGTTTTCATGAAATATAAAGATCCTGCCTTTTATAATGGCCGCTTTCGAGGAGTTAGAATGGCGCTGCTATAATTATTGTGTCTGGTGCCAAATGAACGAGCGAAGTCCCCTTGTACTATTCACAACAAAGTTCACACGGAAATAAATTTGGTATCATTCAAAAGCTAATGGCATACTCTTTCACATCATTAGAAAATCTCAAAATCTCGAAAATGGGGGTTATTCCTCATTATGCTGTGCCGGGTCACAAATGCGAAAGACGGTGCACGATAAACACCGAGGCTCGTATCATTGTGCATTGTGCGGACGATGAGCTTCTTGTACTTTGCGCCTATTAGGCAGCGATTGCAGCAGGGAAAAAACAAAACGAAAAACTGATAAGCTGAGAAGGCCACATGTAGGTGAACTCCACAATATCTCAACAGATTACTAATAAGTGGGACAGCCCTTACACCGATCGACATAATGATGTGTCTATATGATTTGAATGTACCTGCCCAAACCACAAAAACTATCGCAGAATGTTACAAACTGTTCGCTTACAACCGCCGACCAAAATGCAAATTTCCAACAGAAAAAGGGTCTGACGTTTCGATCCTAGAGAAAGAGATAGAGAAAGAGAGAGAGAGAGGGGGGAGGGAGAGGGAGAGGGAGAGGGAGGAGAGAGAGAGAGATGAAGGAGAAAGAATGAGAGAGAGGGGGAGAGAGAGAGGGGGAGAGAAAGAGGGGAAGAGAGAGAGGGGAAGAGAGAGAGAGAGTGGGAGGGAGGGGGAGAGGGAGGGGGAGAGAGAGAGGGAGAGAGAGGGGGAGAGTGAGGAGAGAGAGAGAGAGGAGAGAGAGAGGGAGAGTGAGAGAGAGAGAGGGAGAGAGAGAGGGAGAGAGAGAAAGAGAGAGAGAGGGAGAGAGAGAGAGAGAGAGGGGGAGAGAGAGAGAGAGAGAGAGAGAGAGAGAGAGAGAGAGAGAGAGGGAGAGGGAGAGAGAGAGAGAGAGAGAGGGGGAGAGAGAGGGAGAGGGGGGAGGGGGAAGAGAATGAACTAAACGGTACTTTCTGTAAATGTAAAGGTTATAACTTGATGCACTGCATGGGATGAAATTATTATTGAAGTGTTTTTGTAGACAAACAATTATTGTATTTTCTCCTTCCGCCAACCGAGTCTCGAAAAATTCGTGAAAGCCTCTTCATTTGTTTTGCAAAAATGCAGCAACGTATTGTTCCGAAAAAATAATTTAGATCTTGGGTGAGACGTAAATTATTTCTTTACTCTTTTCTAAAAAAATGCAACATTTTAGACAGACAATTTTCAGTGCGAGGTTCCTACCATAACCATCTGCAAACTGTATAAGTTTCATGCAAATTCTGTGAACATTTCTTCTTCTTTTTTTCGATCTTCCCAATGCTGTGTAGCGGCTTTAAGTTAAGGATTATCATTCTTTACACTTGGTGTAAAGGTGTTCAGTATCAAACCAAACGAGACCAGGAAAGTGAATCGGAAAGGGTGTTCACATGATAAGTTAAGGCGCTCAAAATCGAACCAAATCAGTACCCGGGAAGTGAACCGGAAATGTGTGCAAAGATACGATATGAGACAAGCCACTGTTAGTTACAAAGCAGATAAAACTGAATAGATAAAACTAGTGTTAAAAGAGGTCACTTAAAAGTGCTGTGTATCAGACCTGTGAATCTGTGAATCAAAGGAGCAATAGTTCCCTAAGAGTTAATTTCAAACTGTAAGTTGTTTCATCCAAGTTGACTAACCCTGACAGTGTCCTTTGTGCATCCCTCTCACTCCCTCCCTCCCTCCCTCTCTCTGTCCCCATCTCTCTGTCTCTCTCCGTCCTTTTCCCCCTTCTCTCCCTCCCTCTTCTCCCTCTCTTCATCTCTCCCCTCTCTTTCTCTTCTCTCCCTTCCCTTTGATCTAACTCTGGTCTGTCTACGAGCTCTCCTTTGATCCCTTCCCTACTGCTTGCCCTTCCCTTTGATCTCACCCTGGTCTGTCTACCAGCTTTCCTCCTTTGATCCCTTCCCTACTGCTCGCCCTTCCTTTTGATCTCACCTTGGTCTGTCTACCAGCTTTCCTCCTCTGATCCCTTCCCTACTGCTTGCCCTTCCCTTTGATCTCACCCTGGTCTGTCTACCAGCTTTCCTCCTTGGATCCCTTCCCTACTGCTCGCCCTTCCCTTTGATCTCACCTTGGTCTGTCTACCGGCTTTCCTCCTTTGATCCCTTCCCTACTGCTTGCCTTTCCCTTTGATCTCACCTTGGTCTGTCTACCAGCTTTCCTCCTTTGATCCCTTCCCTACTGCTTGCCTTTCCCTTTGATCTCACCTTGGTCTGTCTACCAGATTCCCTTATTTTATCCCTTCCCTACTGCTTGCCTTCCCTTTGATCTCACTCTGGTCTGTGCACCAGCTTTCCTCCTTTGATTCCTTCCCTACTGCTTGCCCTTCCCTCTGATCTCCCCCTTGTCTGTCTACCAGCTTTCCTCCTTTGATCCCTTCCCTACTGCTTGCCCTTCCCTCTGATCTCACCCCGGTCTGTCTACCAGCTTTTCTTCCTTTGATCCCTTCCCTACTGCTTGCCCTTCCCGTGGATCTCACACAGGTCTGTCTACCAGCTTTCCTCCTTTGATCCCTTCCCTACTGCTCGCCCTTCCCTCTGATCTCACCCTGGTCTGTCTACCAGCTTTCCTCCTTCGATCCCTTCCCTACTGCTTGCCCTTCCCTTTGATCTCACCCTGGTCTGTCTACCAGCTTTCCTCCTTTGATCCCTTCCCTACTGCTCGCCATTCCCTTTGATCTCACCCTGGTCTGTCTACCAGCTTTTTTCCTCGATCCCTTCCCTACTGCTTGCCCTTCCCTCTGATCTCACCCTGGTCTGTCTACCAGCTTTCCTCCTTTGATGCCCTTCCCTTTCATAACAGCCCATCTACCGGATTTCCTACTTCGTGCACCTTTTATCTTTGCACTCTTTTAGCTTCTTTTCATTGTGCCTTTGACAAAATACCACACCCTATGAATTGTTGACGTAATTATGCACGTTCAGGCAATTAAATTCAGCAAGCAATTTAGTACCGGCGATACTCGAACAATTGATTGTGTTTTAATATATGCGAGTTACGCTGCCACAATTATCTGGGGAAAAAACCAGGGGTGTATTAAATCCTACGCCGCGCATAATATATGCGATCGAAATAAAATGAGAACGACGCCACAACTACTCTTGCGTTCGGGAGGGAGAGATGAATTTAATTAATTCTACAATTGAAATAGTAAACCACACACAAATACAGTCCTGCAAAAAACAAACAGACCACGACAATTTGATACAGCAACCCTGGCCCGACGCAGAATCACAATGGTATGTCATAACAGGTTGCTCCTATACGCACGGCAATGGCTTTGCACTTAGCACATGAACATGACATTATATCGTCTATTTACATACTGTCTTACCGCTGTTGAAGAAAGGCTTGAATCTTCGAGTGATGACGGCAATTGAACTGACTAGGGTTATTGTTGTTGTTGTTGTTGTTGTTGTGTATATTATGCGGGCGGTGGTCGTTGCTCGTCTCGGCTCCGACGAACGCGTTGGTTGGTAACGGTACAAATAAAGATAGTTAATTACCGCTGGCGGAACTGCCTATATAATGATGCGCGCGCTGGTCGCAATCTGGCTTCGGTCACCGTACAGTGCTCGTGCAACGCGCTCGTTCGGGATCATGTGTGTACCGTCGAGGCGTAATAATATTATGCTAATGTGAAGTGCACGCGGCACGCTAGGCATGCGTAGTCGACACACTCCGCTGCAGTACAGACGCTCAAGGCTAACGAGGTCTATCGAGTTATGATTTATGACAATTCACGGGACACGGGACACGGCTAGGGATTAGTTCCACCGATGAATATACTCTCAGACTAACCGATGATCGAGATTCATAGTTGTAACATGAGGTGTTTGCGTCGAGGGGAATGTAATTCAATGAGACGTGATAAGCACCGAGTGCCCAGTGCTTTGTACATTTGAAATCGGCAATCAGAAGGATATAAACACAGTTTCAGCGAGCTGGCTGAAATGTTTTCATCAGGCATCGGGCAAAGCACTGAGCACTCAGTGTGTATCACGTCGAGCAAGGCAAACCCTCATTGAATGACATTCTCCTCAACGCAAACATCATGTTATATCTGTGATGCAACGCGGTACTGGTTATTGATCGAGTTTGGAAAAATAATCTCAAAATTTAGTGGGCCTGACGTTTCGATCCTAGTAGGACCTTTCTCAAAGGCAGAGTGACAAGGACAGAACAGATACAAGAAGGAAGGGGGTAGAGATTGAATAGGACACGGATGACAAACAAAGGACAAAGAGGAAAGCTGGGTGGGGTGAGATCAAAGGGAAGGGCGTGGAGTAGGGTAAGGAGTTTAGGGAAATGGGGCACTATTGAAACAAACCACAACAACAACCATATGGCGGTCAAGCGCAGCGATACGTGTCTACGGCTCTGTTCCCCTTCCTCGTCTTTCTGGCTCGTGGCCATAAGCTTCACCTTCCGGTTGTCAAATTTCCTTCCTGGGTGTATATTCCAGGTCCTTACTGTACAGTTGTTTCCCTCGTCAACTGAAAATGACGAACATGATAGCTGATTTGCTCTCATGATCAGAAAAAAAAACATGAACGCGTCGACGCTTGAGCCACACATGATAACACGCTATTGTTGTATGGTCGGGTACAGTAAACAGTCGCCGGCTAAAGGACTCCGTACCCCCGGTACCCGACGGCTTTTGTTTAGCTTTTGCTCAGAGTATAGCGATGGAATTAGGGCTCTTTTCCAAAACCCGGCTTAGGCTTCGGCTCCGGCTTCGTCTCAGCTACCCAAATGCTGAAATACAAGTTGGAGTTCTTTGTTGAAGTTGAAGCTTTGGATTCCTTTTCAAAACTCAGTCAAACATTCAAAAATGATGCCAAAGGCTTCCTGTTTCCGTGCCTTGTACTTGAAATGGATGAAAGAACTAGAGACAAAGCCGGAGCCTGAGCCTAAGCCGGGTTTTGGAAAAGAGCCAAGGTCTCACTGAAACTATAATTCTTAACATAATAATTACCTCTCACTCCAGAACTACGCAGATGTGTTTTCTTTTGTATATGTTGATGCTTGTATTAAAAAGGATGTCCAGCACGGCACATCCTAATGAGACCACGACACCACTGGATCTTTCATCCCGACCGGAAGCCCTTAAATCCCCTACACAACATTGGTAAGATCGAAAAGCAGAAATGTTCACAGATTTACATGAAACTTATACAGTTTGAAGATGGTTATAGTAGAAACCTCCCACTGAAATATTTCTGCCTAAAATGCTGTATTTTGGGAGAAATGAGTAAAAGACATCGTTTACGTCTCACCGAGATCTAGACTATTTTTTGGAACAATTCGTTGAATGCTGCATTTTCGCGAAACAAATGAAGCGGTTTTTTTTCACTATTTTCTCGAGACTCGGTTGGCAGATTGAGCTGAAATTTTCACATGTGTGCTATTTCATTCATATGTTGGATCAGACAACGTATGGATGCTATTCTTTGACCTCGACCAATGTTGTGTAGGGGCTTTAAGTCCCAAAGGCGGGAAGCTTTTAGCCATTTACTGCCGTATATGTGACCCGGAGCAGCATAATGAGGAATAACCCCCACTTTTGAGATTTTGAGATTTTCTAATGATGTGAAAGAGTATACCATTAGCTTTCAAATGATATCAAAATATAATCTCTAATATCCTCTAATACTTAAAATTTTCGAAAATACAAAAAAGAAAGAAAATTGATTCGTAATCGAATTGTGAAGATGCTTTAACTTTAGGCGTTGTTTACCCAAAAAGTGTTTGGTGGGATTTTCCTCATGTCGTTGTGCCGGGTCACATATCTCCAGTGATCACAGCTCCGCTTGAAATCCGATACAGAAAACAATTAGTTACAAACCTAGCTACAGCATGCAATGCGGGGAATTACGAGGAATTGCAATTCATTCAAATTGGAAATTTGGTTAAAGTACTTCTGACTGGCACCCCGGCCTATCAATTATAGTTGACCCAGTTCAAATACCCATTGTAATAAGTGTATTGTAATTAATTTATTTCAAAGGATGTATGACTGGATCCAATAGCTTTGGTTTAGGGAGGCACTATCTGGGCTCCAGCAGGGCAGGTCATGAATAATTCAACATTATGACGAATATGCCCAACTTGAGAAGCAATATCTGGGCTCCAGCCGGGTAAATCATGAATAATTCAACATTAGGACGTATATGATACTGCACAATGTACAGTGTACATGTACCTATTAAGATATTCACTTCACTTCTACGTCACTTTGTTGAATTATTCATGAGCTACCCGGCTGAAGCCCAGATAGTGCTTCCCTTTGGTTTAACGTACTGGCGCCCCCGTCAATAGAGCAATCCAGCCCATAGATGGCGCCCTTCTAAAATAGTCAACCATCTTTCCTTGGGTGGCCCCCAGGGGGCGCCAGTCAGTTTTGTTTAACCGTTAACTATCGTATATCTCCAAGGTTCGATTTCGACTGGTGTGACGTCCGATTGACGTCTTCAAAGGTAGTTAATGTTTAGCTGTGAAAGTCAAGTTTGTTTTATATTGTATAAGATGAATACATCAATACATGTAAAATGAGATTTGAAGGTTTGCATGGTGAGAATATCAGGATAAATAGGTTTGCGGTGACACCATGTAAATTTGTGAGTAAGTGTGGTTCTGAAAAGAACCGGAGGAACTCGACGTTTCGAACAGTGGCCTCTGCTCGTCTTCTGGAGACTGAAGACTCATCATAAATATCATCATCAATACATGTGTACATGAAAAGACAATACAGTATTCAATGTTTCAAATGTGAAAACGAGAAGATTTGAGGCTTTTAGAATGTGTCCTTATTTTGCACAGGAAGAGGAGGGATACCGTATGAAACGTGAACAGAATTTGTTTGGCCGGAAACACATCCGGAGGGATCTATGTAAATTCTATGCATACACATACACACGCAAAAACATCCCGAAAGCAAGTGGTTTGCACTTCTGCACTGCACCTGTCCATGATGTATGGCGCCCTCTGTCGATCAAAATCGCAATTAATTTGATTCGATTTGCGTGCCAGTGCCCCCCCCCCCTCATGGCTGGCTGGGAAATGAAAACACTTCAGGCAATTAGGTGGAGTCATGTTTCAATCTCTCTCCCTCCCCTCTCTCTTCCCTCTCACCCTCGACCCCTCCCCCTCTCTCTCTCCGTCTCTCTCTTTATCTCTCTCTCTCTCCATCTCTCACTCCCTTCCTCTCTCAACCTCACTCTCCCTTTCTCTCCCCCTCTCTCTCGCCCCAACTCTCCGTCTCCACCTTTTCCCCTCTCTTCTCCCTCCCCTCTTTCCCTTCCCTTTCTTCTCTCGCCTCTCTCCCTCCCTGGCCCTCTCTCTCTATCTCTCTCCTCCTTCACTTTCTTGCTCTCTCCCTTCTCTCTCTCTCTTTTCTTTCACCTGTCCCTGTCCCTGTCCCTGTCCCTGTCCCTGTCCTTGTCATTGTCCTTGTACTTGTCCTTGCCCCTGTCACTGTCACTGTCCCTGTCTCTCTCCATGTCTCTCTCCCTCTCCCTGTCCCTCTCCCTCCCCTCTCTCCCCCCTCTCTCTCTCTCTCTCTCTCCCTCTCTCTCTCTCTCCCCCTCTCTCTCTCTCTCCCCCCTCTCTCTCTCTCTCTCTCTCTCTCTCTCTCTCTCTCTCTCTCTCTCCCCTCCCTCTCTCTCTCTCTCTCTCTCTCTCTCTCTCTCTCTCTCTCTCTCTCTCTCTCTCCCCCTCTCTCTCTCCCTCTCTCTCTCTCTCTCTCTCTCTCTCTCTCTCTCTCTCTCTCTCTCTCTCTCTCTCTCTCTCTCTCTCTCTCCTCTCTCTGTCTCCCCCTATCTCTCCCTCCATCTCTTTCCCCACAATTAACTGGTGTTCGTGTTAACGGGCCCAACGTCGTGACCTGTCGACTTGCTATCGTTCAATACAGACACCAACCAACACCCCCCTCACCAATCAATGATTGCATTACCGAAAACGAACCGTTAGGCCGAGTGCCCTGTGTATTACTCAAGGTACAACCAAATTGATTTCTAGATTTTGCTTCGTGAGGTGACCGACGGACGATCTATGAGCGCAATTTGTTTTGGGGTGTTTTTTTTTCATCTTGGTCACCAGAGCAATCAGGGACTACATATTCAGGGATTCCTTTGGCCAAGATAAAAAAGGGGCCACGCATGCAACAGCCGTCTGGTCGGATCAATGGAAACGATATCATGGTTCTGGTTTTCACAACCCCGGTGCAAATTGGAGACCCCAGCTAGTATCGTGGGGTCTAGAGCCTTACCGGTACAGTGACGGTATTTCTGGAGCCCCGTGGAACGCTTCACTTTGATAATTGTGCACGCCAGATAATGACACGACGATGGGAAACGCGTAGACTGCGGTGTTTAATAGGGGAAAAAAAGAAACAATCTTCACACGAGGAGAACCCTTTCTCTGTATCTTCTTGCATCGTATTATGATTATACACCTTTTGCACGTGACAAGCTGCCTGGATTCAGAAGGACTGGTGTCTTCAAATTTACGGCTGTCAGAAAAACACAAACAAGCGGATATTAAAACGGAAAAGCCTTATCACCATCGGTGGAAATCGGGCGCTTCACAGTACCATTGCAGTAGCGTCACAAATGGACGACGGTGACGAGAATTAATGTCCGCTGTCTCTATTCTGACGCTATCAAAAAAGGGGGGCCAATTTGTGTGTACCAAAATAAGTGACGACATCAATTTCCGTGCACAAGTGGACATTTGTATAATATATACTCATAGGTCTTTCTTAATATTCATGCAAATTGTATGCATCGACCTGAAAGCGAGGCTATGGACGCTAGGTTTCTAAGATTAGTTGTTGTTCCTCGCTGCTTTTTGATATTTTCTTGACATTCTTCAACAAAACCGAACGTTATCTTAGGGACAACGGTAGGGTCCCTTAAATTTACCGCCGTCTTGGAAATCTAGCGTGCCCATAACCTCGTTTTGGGCTCAGTGCATAAAATTTGCATAAATATAAAGACAGGACTATTTATAAGTCATTCTACTGTCGCCCTGGTTATGCTGTCTACATTTTGTGCCTTGCATCGAGAACTCAGTGGCTATTATGAATCTTTGCAAAAATTATCGACGCAAAAATTATAATATTATATCTATATGATGCAGTGCAGTGCCCGTTGCTATGCAACACGCGACTCGACCAGCTCGGAGGTCAAGTGGTTAAAGACGTCGTATTAAACTAGAAAGCAGGAGTTGTGGTTCGAATCCCGCCCGAGCTGCCTGTATTTTTTTGGTAGATGGATAAATATCCGATCTTTCTATTCTGTTCTGTCGTGTATAGCTCTCTCATAGTAACCGAAGATCGATACTTCATCAGGCCCTCTAAATTTTTTCAGGAATTCGTATTAAAACTTTCCATTTCCCCCAAGATACCTTCTCCTATTGTCTGATTGGAAAAAAAAATGTTCATAAATAAAGAGCTGCATCCACTTTGCGCGATTTCCAAACAGTCGTAGCCAGGTTTACAACTAGTTTGTTTGTAAGCGAAAAACGGATCTTTGATCACTGGATATCAGCAGTTAATGGTTAAAAGCTAGCAGCCTGGACGGAAGATCCCGCGGGGTCACGGTCTAAATTAAGGCTCAACTTCAGCGCAAGGCGCGCTGTGGGATCCCCGGAAAGCGGTGGACCTCTTTGGCCGTGTCGTCTGGAGACCAGACGGTGGGCCCCTGGTCGGCGGAAAGGCGATCCGGCAAATGGTAACGGGACCCGCCGGAGCCCCGCACCCACGGGACCGGAGTCGCCAGATTAGTCTCCGTGATTATTAGCGCGATCGGTCTCAGCGGTGACGCTGTCAACGCGCTGCCGTCGGAGATGCTCAGTCAACGGGGTCATAGACATCCAGGGGTGTCAACATTCCACGGTGCCTCGGGTGCTCTCTTTCATCAACATTTGCCGATACCAGTGACTGATCTCTGCCGTCCCCATCACCATCCCCATCTCCATCCCCATCCCCAACCCCATCCCCATCCCATCCCCATCCCCATCCCATCCCCATCCCCATCCCCATCCCATCCCATCCCCATCCCCATCCCCATCCCCATCCCCATCCCCATCCCCATCCCCATCCCCATCCCCATCCCCATCCCCATCCCCATCCCAATCCCATCCCCATCCCCATCCCCATCCCCATCCCCATCCCCATCCCATCCCCATCCCCATCCCCATCCCACCATCCCCATCCCCACCCCCATCCCCATCCCCATCCCCATCCCATCCCCATCCCAATCCCCATCCCCATCCCCATCCCCATCCCCATCCCCATCCCCATCCCCATCCCCCACCCCCATCCCCATCCCCATCCCCATCCCCATCCCCATCCCAATCCCCATCCCCATCCCCATCCCCATCCCAATCCCCATCTCCATCCCATCCCCATCCCCATCCCCCACCCCATCCCCATCCCCATCCCCATCCCCATCCCCATCCCAATCCCCATCCCCATCCCCATCCCCATCCCCATCCCCCATCCCCATCCCCCATCCCCATCCCCATCCCCATCCCCATCCCCATCCCCATCCCCATCCCCATCCCCATCCCCCATCCCCATCCCCATCCCCATCCCCATCCCATCCCCATCCCCATCCCATCCCCATCCCCATCTCCATCCCCATCCCCATCCCCATCCCCATCCCCATCCCCATCCCCATCCCCATCCCCATCCCCATCCCCATCCCCATCCCATCCCCATCCCCATCCCCATCCCCATCCCCATCCCCATCCCCATCCCATCCCCATCCCCATCCCCATCCCCATCCCATCCCCATCCCCATCCCCATCCCCATCCCCATCCCCATCCCCATCCCCATCCCCATCCCCATCCCCATCCCCATCCCCATCCCCATCCCCATCCCCATCCCATCCCCATCCCCATCCCCATCCCCATCCCCATCCCCATCCCCATCCCCATCCCCATCCCATCCCCATCCCCATCCCCATCCCCATCCCCTCCCATCCCTATCCCCCATCCCTATCCCCCACCCCCACCCCATCCCCATCCCCATCCCCATCCCCATCCCCATCCCATCCCCATCCCCATCCCATCCCCATCCCATCCCCATCCCCATCCCCATCCCCATCCCATCCCCATCCCCATCCCCCCTCCCCATCCCTATCCCCCATCCCTATCCCCCACCCCCACCCCATCCCCATCCCCATCCCCATCCCCATCCCCATCCCCATCCCCATCCCCATCCCCATCCCCATCCCCATCCCCATCCCCATCCCCATCCCCATCCCCATCCCCATCCCATCCCCATCCCCATCCCCATCCCCATCCCCATCCCCATCCCCATCCCCATCCCCATCCCCATCCTCATCCCCATCCCCATCCCCATCCCCATCCCCATCCCCATCCCCATCCCCATCCCATCCCCATCCCCATCCCCATCCCCATCCCCATCCCCCATCCCATCCCCATCCCCATCCCCCATCCCCCATCCCCATCCCCATCCCCATCCCCATCCCCATCCCCATCCCCATCCCCATCCCCATCCCCATCCCCATCCCTATCCCCAGCAAAAAATATGATCACCTGCTTGTAACTATACATTCAGTCTATTGTAATGTCTCCGAAAAACAATCGGATTTTTCAAGAACAGAGAAAATGTCCCCAGAGATACTGAATCTAATCATTCCGAAGATTCAATGCAAACACCCGGAAACATTTCTGAACACGATCCAGAAAGTGAGCGATTTTTTTTTTCGCAGTACAGCGATCTACTGATTGTTTACGACATTGCCTTCGAGGGCGCACGTTTGAAGAATCAAGCGCTTCGCTAGCGCACGAATCAAAACTCGACACAACGGTTGTGTCTTTGTGTGTTCGTGTGGGTTTTTTTTTCATTCGTTCGCCCACCGCGAAAAAGGCCAAGCTGAGGGGAAAAAATCGAGGAGAAAACGAAGGAGGGAAAATCGATGGGCCAATGTCACTGCCCTACGAGAGAGGGAAAAAGACTAGGTTAATAAACGACCTTCGCGTGTAGAGCCAACCAGGTATACCTCTCTGCCCCACACAAACCCCTACACGAACGCCGACGAAACCACCACAATACTACGGAGTTAACCCCGTCGGTATACCGCGGCTGTGCGGTCCCTTAATGAAATCGATATTTTTACATTAATTGAACCTGTAATGTGCAAGCCGGCGGCAGGATTGAGAGACACCACATTTCTATGCGTGTGCGTGGGTTTTTGTGTGTGTGGAGAAGGCTCGTGAAGCTATGACGGTGCGTGCCTCGCCCCCCCCCCCCCTCCTCTCTCCCTCTCTTCCTCCATCCCTCCTTCCCTCTCCCCTCTCTTCCTCCCTCCGGCCTCTCTCTCTCTTCCTTCCTCCCTCTCTCCCTCCATCCTTCCCTCCCCACTCCCCCTTCCTACCCCCCTCTCTCCCTCACTCTCTCCCTCCCTTCCTCCCTCCCCCTCTCCCTCCCTTCCTCTCTCCCTCCTTCCCTCTCTTCCTCCCCTCCCTCTCTCCCCCTCTTCCTCTCTCCTCCTCCCTCCCCCTCTCCCTCCTACCTCTCTCCCTCCTTCCCTCTCTTCCTCCCCTCCCTCTCTCCCCCTCTTCCTCTCCCCCTCCCTTCCCCTCCCCCTCTCCCCTCCCCCTCCACCTTCCTCCCTCTCTCTCCCTCCCCTCCCCTCCCTCCCTTCCTGTCTCCCCCCTCCACTTGCAAATCGAACGGCCGAACGTAATTGAACTCAAGTCGGCCATAGCCTGGACCCGCGAAGTGCGAGCCGTGGGGGGGGGGGGTTGGTTGGGTAGTAGAGCGAGAGCGTCAGACTGGCACACGGTCGGCCGACAGAGGGAGTGACGACTACCTCCGCGAATCGCTGCAGCGGCGCAGAGCAAGCTACGAACCTGCAGCACGTGAAGGCTGTCAAATACGATTCCCGCGTTAGCCGTGGAGGGTAGTATTATTATTATTTGTTTACCGCGAGGTCTCTCGGGTGGAGCTTCGCCGTACGTGTCTCCGCTTCGAAATCGACTCTGCAACAACTTGCCGGCTCTTGCGACCCCACGCAACTCCAGAGCGGGTGCTGGATATCCATTTGGATGTGCGATAGGAACGCGGAGAGTACAGCAGCTTGTGGACGGACGAAAGCGAGCCGCATGGATGTCATCTGGGGGCGATGTCTCGGTGGAGGAATGCTTACGCGCTGATGGCAGCGCTGGGACTCGTGGTGGCGTCTCTGCTGCCATGCGGTACCGGCGAGGCCGCGGCGCCGCGCGAGCCCCACCGCGTGGTGGGGCTGACGGACTCCGTGCCCGTCACCGGCGGCCTGGTCCGCGGCCAGCGGGTGCGACTCCGGAACCGCCACCTGGGCTCCGTGGACCAGTACCTGGGCGTGCCCTACGCCCGCCCCCCGCTCGGCCACCTCCGCTTCCTGCCGCCCCAGTCGCCGCCCGACGCCTGGCTTGGGGTGCGCAACGCCACCCGTCACTCGCCGGCTTGTCCGCAGCTGGTGCGGACAGCTGAGGCCGGCATGCCCCGCTGGAAGAGCGAGCCGCTCCGACGACGCTGGCCCTTCCTTCAAGTCATGGACGAGGACTGTCTCTACCTCAACATCTACGTCCCTTCGCCCAAAGGTGAGTCGGACAGAATCCCTCGCCATAAAAGTGTTAGACAAACCCCCCAAATCTACAACAGACGCCCTAGTATTATCATAGAGGAAGTCTAGGGTATATTGTTTAGAAAATCGACACTGTATGGAACACCCACTTGCCCAAAACAACGGACTTAAGTTCAGCGCACACGGTGAGCTACGTGCTGAGCTAACGACCTCGGGATAATTTTTTCCTCAGCAGATAGCTCTCGTGTACGGCGGCCTTCAGTACACGGCTGTGTACAAAACATGCACTTCACTGTTCCTACATACGCGCCACACATCACAGAATGGCGAATTTGGTTAGAGCCTGTCAGACCATTTTGTCAGCAAGTAATTTTGCCAGACAATGTCTACTTCTTTTCTACAGACACTGTCTACGCCCTATTAAAGGCCCAATACAACATTGAGAAGATCGGAAAACATCGATGTTCACAGATTTCCTTCTAATTTACACAGTTTGTAGATGGTCATGATAGAATCCTCATGTTGAAATCTTACGGTCTGGGATGCTGTACTTCCCTAGAAATATTCACTCAAACATCGACAAATAGTTTATTACTCGGAATGGTGCAAACACCGTGACGGTTTTTTTTTTTTACCTTTTTCCACTTTCTCAGATCACCATTTGAGCTAAAACCTTCGCATGATTGGTTTTTGGGGGTGTTTAATGCTAATTATTTTAGTGGCAATCTTTTGACCTTTACCAATGTTGTATTTGGCCTTTAAGTGGTCTATTATGACTTTAAGGGATTTTTCACCCATTAAAGGTGAGGGTATTCAACTAAATTATCGCCGGTAGTGGGTCCTATCAAACACCTTTAATAACAGTCACCCGATGATGGGCACACCGCAGACTGCCCGAAACGTTGGCTGTGTTCTATGTTGGAGTTTTTCAATAGCATACCTAAGATAGCGGGGATGGTTCGCATGCCATTCTAAAAGGCTTACACAATGGTTTCACAACATAGAATGGGTGCATTATCTTTTTCGCAGTGGCTGTTGTTACGGCAGTCGTCCGTGTGGTTCCCTGTCTTAACAGTATTTGTCAGGATGTTTAGCTCTTGGAACCAGACTATCAGCTAATAGACTGGTTCAACCAGCCTGCAATGCTGACGAAATACAATCAAGTCAGGGAACCACACGGACGACTGCCGTAACAACAGCCACTGCGTATCTTTTTTGTCAAGGGTGGAAGTGAATCTACGAAGAACCTTTTAAGCTCAATGACTATGTCAGATATGTGCATACTAATTTACATGAAGAGATTCTGCACATGGCGTCACCAAAAACCTCTTACATTGTGAACCCACCATGCAAACCTTCCAATCTCATCTGGAGTTACTGGCTCTTCTCAGAGCCACACTCACTCACATCAAGAGATTCTGCACATGGTGTCACTGCAAACCTCTTACATTGTGAACCCACCATGCAAACCTTCCAATCTCATCTGGAGTTACTGGCTCTTCTCAGAGCCACACTCACTCACATGAAGAGATTCTGCACATGGTGTCACTGCAAACCTCTTACATTCTGAGCCCACCATGCAAACCTTCACATCTCCTCAGGAGGTACCGGTTTGGCCTATTCTTAGAACCACACTCATTCTCACTGCGACTGTCACTGCAAGCAATCTATATCAATACAATTACAGCCTTTTAGCGCTGCCATAAAAATGCCAACTTTTCTAACCGGTCGATATGGCATAATATTTTGTTTTTATAAATGTGTAAGTCGGAGACATATTATTTCCCATCCGTCAGTTAGAATGTAATTCAATGAGGGTAGGCCCAGAATAGTTAACGATATGTATTGCATGATTGCAGGCCTGGTTGCTCAGGTGGGATTCGAACCCGCGACATGTTCATCATCTCCATCCTCTTCTTCTTCGTCTTCCTCTTCCTCATCGTCTTCCTCTTCCTCTTCCTCTTCCTCTTCCTCTTCCTCTTCGTCTTCCTCTTCCTCTTCCTCTTCCTCTTCCTCTTCCTCTTCCTCTTCCTCTTCCTCTTCCTCTTCCTCTTCCTCTTCCTCTTCCTCTTCCTCTTCCTCTTCCTCTTCCTCTTCCTCTTCCTCTTCCTCTTCCTCTTCCTCTTCCTCTTCCTCTTCCTCTTCCTCTTCCTCTTCCTCTTCCCCTTCCTCTTCCTCTTCCTCTTCCTCCTCTCCCTCTTCCTCTTCCTCTTCCCCTTCTTCCTCTTCCTCTTCCCCTTCCTCTTCCTCTTCCTCTTCCTCTTCCTCTTCCTCTTCCTCCTCCCCCTCTTCCTCTTCCCCTTCCTCTTCCTCTTCCTCCTCTTCCTCTTCTTCCTCTTCCACTTCCTCCTCTTCCTCCTCCTCTTCCTCCTCCTCCTCCTCTTCCTGATCATCATCATCCCAATCATCCTCATCAATCATCCGCGGATGTAGAGGAATCTTCCATGCGCTGTGATTTGCCCATGGCTTTTGATCATGCATCCCGTCGTGTGATTTCTACTTTGCCGTGGGCCAGTATAGAGATGCCGACGCAATCTGAGCTCCGACCGTCCCTCCGAAAATAGGCATATAGGCCTACGCCCGAGGAATGAGAGAAAGGAGGAGAAGAAAAACAGCCACAAATAATATTAAAGAGAGACGAAACTGTAGTCCGTACATTGAACGGAATATGACAAGAACTAAAACAAAATCGGCGATGTCGGATTGGCAAGTTTTGGGGGAAAATCACTAATTCGTTGAGAACTGTATGCATTTTTTTAAAATATGATATGCCCTAGAGTAAGTTGGAGAGATTGCATGAAGTCCTGAAGTAATGTTCACATCAGCCACAGATTGTCGAAGGAATGGAGACTTCCCCGTCTACCTTTGATGCGATGGCGGGTTGACACCGTCTTGTCTTTGCTACAGTTAATACGAGCAATGCATCCCTCCCCCTCCCCCCCCCCGCCGAAACTGGCCCAGCGATTTGGGAGCGACGCTCTCCTGGTCCTGCCTCCTTTCAGCGCGCTCCTCAGCGACGTGTCTCGGGAGGGCCAGTTTGGAATAACACAACGCACCTGGGGTCCACCGTCGATTTGACCGAGAAATCGATTATCTTGGACGGGCTTTTTTCCCCCTCTCTCCCCCCTCCAGCCTCGCCCGCAATCCTTCCGAACTGCGGTCACCAGACGGCACTCCGTTGCTATACGTTCGCTCAGTGATCGACTCCTTCCCCTCCCCTACTCTCCCTCCCTTTCTCTCTCTCCCTCTCTCCCCCTCTCTCTCTCCCCTCCCCTTTCCTCTCCCTCCCTCTCTGCCCCCTCTCTCTCCCCTAAGTCCCCTCCCCTCCCCTCTCCTCTCCCTCCCTCTCTGTCCCCTCTCTCTCCCTCTCTCCCCTCTCCCTCCCTCTCTCTCTCTCTCTCCCTATCACCTTCTCTCTCATATCCCTCTCTCCCTTCCCTCTCTCCCCTCTCTCTCTATCCCTGTCTATCTCCCTCTCCCTCACTCCCTCTCTCTCTCTCCCTCCCTCTCTCTCCAACCCTCTTTCACTCTCTTTCTCTATCTATGTCTCTCTCTCCCCATCCCTCTCCCTCTCCCTCTCCCTCCCTTCCTCTCCCTCCCTCTGTCTCTTTCCCTCTCTCTTACTCCTCCCTCTCTCTCTCCCTATCCCTCCTCCTCTCTTTCTCTCTATCTATGTCTCTCTCTCCCTACCCCTCTATATCTATATCCCTCTCTCCCTCCCATCCTTTCCCTCTGTCTCTCTCCCTCTCCTCTCTCCATCCCTCTCTCCCTATCTATCTCCCTCCCTCACTTCCCTTCTCCCTCTCTCCCTATATATCTCCCTCCCTCACTTCCCTTCCCCCTCTCTCCCTATATATCTCCCTCCCTCACTTCCCTTCCCCCTCTCTCCCTATCTATCTCCCTCCCTCACTTCCCTTCCCTCTCTCTCTGACTCATTTGCATGAACCAGCGGCATTTCGGTGTTATTGGATTCTCCACCGAGTCGATCTCTAAGTCGTCAGGCATTTTAACGAGCGGAGAGTGGGGCCAAAAAAAAACCCTGCCACTGCGCAATCTACGTCGAAAGGAACACTCCGAGCAGCTGCTGCTCAACCTAGACTAAAATCATTACTCAAAGGGAACGAATTGCGCAAAGAATACCGAGCGAAGTTTGTCCATTTCCACCGTGTTTCTTCCTAGGAATGTCTCTCACATTTTGTGTAACTATACCTCATGACGTAGTAATACCTGTGTAAGCACGTACGAACCACCACATCTGGATATACCGTGTACATAAAGAGCATTACTATCCCAAATCCTACAGATTTCTGTTGTCCCGGTGTCTAGGAATGTGTAGGATTGAGGGCATGTAGTAGTTGATGCATTGTAGGAATTTGCAGGATTGAGGGCATGTGGATTTTTGTTGTCACTGTAGGAAAATGTAGGATACAGGTTACAAGGCCCAATGTGATGGAGGATGATTCTGTAGGATTGAGGGCATGTGGAGTTTTTGTCAATGTAGGAAAATACAGGATACAGGTTACAAGGCCCAATGTGATGGAGGATGATTCTGTAGGATTGAGGGCATGTGGAGTTTTTGTCACTGAAGGAAAATGCAGGATACAGGTTACAAGGCCCACTGTGATGGCGGATGATTCTGTAGGATTGAGGACATGTGGAGTTTTTTGTCACTTGAGGAAAATATAGGATCCAGGTTGCAAGGCCCAATGCAATGGAGGGCACTTGGTAGAGAAAACTATACATTATCACAAAAATGAGTAGGTACCAATGGTCCAGGGAGACACTGTTGGACTGTCAGGTTTGGGGCTTTTAACTGGAGGATTGTAGGATTGTGCAGGATGCAGGTCATGTGCTAGAAATTAGTGGTAGGTAGTTAGGGTTTTGAGGCTTGGATGGTAGCTCTTATATAATGATGATTGAACTGTGATCGTGTCACTTCCATTTCGGCCAAAAAAAAATGCATTTCCCATTTTCTAACTACGGCCCAAGCGGTGCACGCTATCAGCCGCTACGCTCCGTAGGCTACTGCGCAGAAGCCACGCGTTCTCGCCCAGACCTCGAATTAGTAGCAATAGTCCGCTAATATTAATAACAAAAATGACAAACCCGTGTATACCCACATCGCCGACATGTTTGCCTTTAATGAAAAAAACCCGTAACGTGTTGGCTGAATACTTCGACCGTTCACACACATTGAAGAGAAATCGGTAATAGGAGCCTGTGTATTTTGCGTATTGGCGTTGGGAGATAATTCATAACACGCGACTGTATTGGCATGTCGTGTGTCTGTTGTATTTCTGTGCGCGGACAAGACAGGTTCAAGTCCACGCACATTATAGGCCTACGCACGCCCACACACTTAATACAGCGCATTAGAACGCTCGGGGCGTACTTAATCCAAATGGGGATGGTATTTCCAATGACACCCTCATCGTCTCCTTGCAGTTCATCATCTACAGAATTAGAAGAAAAAGAGGGGATGTGAAAATACAAATTGTACGGCCTTTCATTTCTTTTACCCCAGATTTTGACCCAAATACGAATGTATTATTTATGTTACCCCTAAATCACCCAAAAATGAGTAACAAGGATAAAGCCTTTAATTTTTACCCAAATATGAATTAGTTATTCAGGTTACCCTTAAATCACACCAATAAATGATTTACAAGGCTAAAATTATAGCCTTCAATTTGAACCCGAGTTTAGCCCAAATGTGAAAGTATTTATATATTACCCCTAAATCACCGGAAAATGATTAACAGGGCTCTAGCCTTCAATTCGGACCAAAATGTAGCCCAAATGTGAAATTATTTATATATTACCCCTAAATCACCGAAAAATGATTAACAGGGCTCTAGCCTTCAATTCGGACCAAAATGTAGCCCAAATGTGAAATTATTTATATATTCCCCTAAATCACCCCCAAAATGATTGACAAAGCTAGTCCTATATTTCTACCCACAATTGACCCAAAATATTGTACTTTTATCCTTACATCCCCTAAATCAGTAAAAAATGATTAACAAGGCTAGAGCCCTGCCTTTGTGCCCCAATTTGTCCCAAATATTAATCATATATATATTACCCACAAATCACTCGGAAATGATTAAGGCAAGGCAATTTCCAAGACCAGTGGTCGAATGACATAAAAGCATTCCGTGGTCGATTGCTCTTGAATATGAAGCTACAAGTTACTGGCTTTTAGTTGAAAAAAAAAAGAGACTGGATTAGGCGGGCCGATGCACGATGACAAACATCGCAGTAAAGTATTGACGCTGCGTCTGAAAGACGAATTAAGGCCAGTCTGAAAAGAAAAAAAAGCTATCTCAAAAAAACGGAAAGCAGTATCGCCCAGAAACCCAAACCTCTTAACGGTGGGATTGCACTTTGGCTTCCACTATCGTCACGTCAGCACTTAGTCTAACCCAAGGGTTAAAGATAATCTTCCCGACAGAAAAAGATCACATAAAATGTTAACAGCGAAGACAGACCTAGTTTCGTCGTTCTACTGAGAAATAGATTACGAATAGGGCCTAATCGTTTCTGATAAACTTCGATCATTGTTGGCAAGCAGGCTACCGTAAACGGGAGCTTGAAGTGGCACAGACGGCTTGCTTAGGATTTTTTTCACAAAGCAATCTCAAAAGTAGGTCGTGAATTTTTCCCGGAAATATTAAATTCGTCCATTTTTTCCCCCCACTGGCGGTCCTTTGAAGTAGCTACGGGCGAGGCTGATGGTGCTCGTTGTAACTGCCTGTTGTTCTGGACCTACTGACCCATTCGAAATTGCAATCAATTTAGCGCGGGATCATTCGAGTCTGTCACATGCGCACTACTGGCGTTTCACTCAATACACAATTACAGCCAACTCTTAAATAGTTGCCGTGTAGCCTGTCGCATGGATAGAGCGTCGGCTAGTTTATTATCTTACAATAATGTACATGTTTCTCTCCGTTGAACTCTAGAACTCTAGAACTCTTGCCCAGGGTGAAAAACCAGAGGTAAAAAACTCAACGAGGAAAATACTCTGGAAAACCTTGTGGCACGTAACGTTAATCTAAATCTTTATAATTATACCTCATGACCTCTATCTTTATAATTATACCTCATGACTTTTCCTTTTCCAGTCATTTTGATCAGGGGGTATCCCAGTCTTTAATTAGATTTAATTAAATGGTCTGTAACTTCACCGACCTCGCGCAGTGGTGGACGCAGGCTAGAATGGCCACACTACTGCCACACCCAAATAAAACGCCCTCTCTTTGGCATTCCATTCAAATTAGGCCCATTCTTATCATGGCCACTCAAGCGTCAAGCTTGTGGGTACCGTACAGACAAATGTTTCCTGCTATACTTCGTACCGCAGAAAAGTAAAATTCTATTTGGCAATAACCGCCGCCTGGTGGCGGTATTAAGAGCCCAGAACCCTTAAAGGTCTAATGGCATGATGGCTATTGTTCAAATATTTGAGGAAAATAAAATCTAATTCGATCGCGAAGATATAACTGTGTACACACACACATCCGAAGCCAATTACTCTAAAATTCTGTATGCGTTTGAAGTCAGCTTCGCGGTGGTAACCGTGAATGGCATTGAACGGAATCGGTTAATCGATAGAACTCTACTAATTAAAGGAATTAGGAATTAGTCATAATGATGAATGGTGTAGGTTGTGGTGCAAGAGAAGGCAACATTCACAAAATTGTGCCATGTCATGATTGCACGACGCCATTAGAGAGATAGAGGGAGAGGGGAAGGAGAGGGGGGTGTGGGGAGAGATGGAGAGAGAGAAAGAGAGAGAGGGAGAGAGAGAGGGGGAAGAGAGGGACAGGGGTGAGGGGAGATGGAGGGGAGAGGAGAGAGGGGGTGGAGAGAGAGGAAATAGGTAGGGGAGAGAAATGGAGAGAGATGTGGAGGGAGAAAGGGGCTGAGAGAGGGGAGAGAGGGAGGTAGGAGGGGAGGGGTGGAGAGAGGGAAGTACAGGGGGAGAGGAGAGAGGGGAGGAGAGGGGAGAGCGGGAGAGAAGAGAGGGCGAGAGAGAGAGGGAGAGATAAAAAGATAGAGAGAGAGGTAGTGAGTGAGCGACAGAGAGAAATAGAGAGAGGTGAAGAGAGAAAGAGAGACATATAGAGATAACGAAAGAAAGAAGTAGAGATGGAAATATAGAGGGACAGAGAGAGAGACAGAGACATGACTGACTGCAATGCACGGCCATAGGTAGAGGGTCTGACGTCTCAATCTTAGCCTAGAGGCTTGAGAACTTCTTGAAATAATCCGGCCTAGACGTTACACACAGGCAACCTCTAGTCCGCACACTGTATATTAGTCTCACCATGGAGGTCTCACATAGGCCAGATAATGGCCGTCGGCGAATTGTCAGCGTTGTATACAATCGTTTGTTTGTTTAGTAATCTCTACTCCACCTCCAGTCATCACGCTCAGGAAGGGCTATGACAAAGGGACCGACGTTAGAATGGTCTTGTCCTTCCCCCCCAAAAAAAAAAAATCAATTTCTCTCTCCTCCCCCATTGCGGTTTGCGTAAACTTGAGGCGAGATGGGAGAGGAGCCTCGTGAGGGTAGTGCGCGCACGAGTCGACTTGCTTCCCCCCCCCCCCGGAGAGTAGGGCTGACCACGCCACCCTGCGCAGTCTTATACTGCCGTCCGCCAAGTGCGAGTCATTCGCCCGTGAAAGGACGCGGCTTATGAATAATTGACCCGCATCATCACCGTATAAGCCGCACTCTCTGTCGATAGCGCGCAGTTTGATTCCAGGTGGTAAAAAAAAATAGAAGTATATCCCGTCTTCAACACGCCTTAATTTATGAACCATGCGGTAATGCTTGAGATTGTATGCGTCCACACGCTCCCTAGTTTTTCCCTCACGCTAGAATTTCCCCCACTTTTTTTTAAGGATATGTGTGATTTCAATTTATTTAATTACGTTAAATCCTTAGAAGGTCGGTTTGCCACGTACGGCTGCCCATACCCGAATGCGTAATTGACATTGTAGCAATAGAGGTCCGTTAATCGAACGTTATTAGATGTACTACCAGGCTGGCAACTTCTGCACGCCACGGGTGTCGGGGTGCTGTCTGAAAGCCTTTCGACTATGTGCATGACCGAACTTAAAAGTCTGCCTCCCTCCCCCTTTCTAACCCGCGACCAGCTACACCCAAGTCACCGGCCTAACGGGACCACAACACCCCCCCCCCCCAATTAAGCGATATGAATTTTAATAAGCTATGTTGGCGTGACGAGCTACAAGGGCCGTATCGACTCCTATCGAGTGGGGCTCAATACTGACTCGCATTAATCGCATTACATTAATATCCGGGTAGCTCCGCGTCAATTTTATTTATTGAGCGCCCGGAGCACTCGAGAACAAGGCTGGTGAGTAAGTGAGAGTGGGAGATAGATGGAGAGAGAGAAAGGAAGATAGAGAAAGACAGAGAGACAGAGGGAGACAGAGAGACAGACAGAGAGAGACAGAAAGAATCAGATAGAGTCAGAGAGAGAGAATCAGATAGAGTCAGAGAGAGAGAGACAGAGAGAGACAGAGAGATACAGAAATAATCAGAGACAGACAGAGAGAGACAGAGACAGAGAGAGACAGAGAGAGACAGATAGAAACAGAGAGAGACAGAGAGAGACAGAGAGAGACAGAGAGAGACAGAGAGAGACAGAGAGAGACAGAGAGAGACAGAGAGAGAGACAGAGAGAGGCAGAGAGAGACAGAGAGAGACAGAGAGAGAGACAGATAGAGACTGAGAGAGACTGAGAGAGACAGAAATAATCAGAGAGAGACAGAGACAGACGGAGACAGTCAGAGAGAGTCAGAGAGAGAAAGAGAGAGAGAGAGGGAGACAGAGAGACAGAGGGAGAGATAGAGAGAGTCAGAGAGAGACAGAGAGAGAGACAGAGGGAGACAGAGAGACACAGAGACACAGAGACACAGAGAGAGGGAGACAGATAGAGACAGCGAGACTGATAAACAGAGACAGACAGACGCTGAGAAAGACGGTGACAGAGCCAGAGAGAAAAAAACAGAGCGTCAGAGAGAAAGAGAGAGACAGAGTCTGAGAAAGGCAGAAACATTCGATAGAAAGGGATAGACAGATACACGGACAGCCAGACCGACATGAAGATATGATGCACGGAGAGTGTAAGAGAGAGAGAGAGAGACTGAGACAGGGTCAGACATAGACAGAGGAGGGTGGGGGGGGTAAAAACACCAAACACGCTAATAAATCACCCTAAACCACGTGACCGGATCGTGACACGCGTCTCGGTGAAAAAAATATGCGCACGTGAGCGTAATTCAATCTCGCCCCAATCTGCCCCCCGCCCCCCGCGTGACCGATCGATCATTAGCCCGTCGCAAAAGCTGGGATGTGCCCCGTTGGATGACGGCAGACCCCTCCCCCTCCCCCCCACCGTATTGACTCCATGTCCGCCTGCCGAGATGGACGAGGGCCGCTGATTGCTTCAATCTACGCGTGACACCGTGTATGTGCTTCCTTTCATTCTCTGAAACTATTAACTCTCCCCTACTGGGGCTCGCTTGCAGTCGGAGGAGGGGCTTGGGTCGCGGGGTTTCAAGACTCTTACTTAATTTTTCAGATTACTCATTTTTTTTTCAGCCTGTCAAGTGGCGTGCTTAAAGATCGACTACAGTACCCCCTTTTCCTCGTGTGAAGATGGGGTGATTATAACACCACTTCCTACAAGTGGATTCCCTTCCTCCTGCTCGTTCTCCCTCTCCCTCACTTTCCATCTCTCCCTCTCTTTCTCTTCCCCTCTATCTCTCTCACTCTCCCTCTTTACCTCTCTCCCCCTCTATCTCTCTCCATCTCTCACCCACCCAAATACACACAGTTTCTCGTAATTCATAATTCAAAAGGCTTTCACACACCGTCTTACACATCTCACGCCTACACGCCCATCACACACGTCGTAGATTCCAAAGGCAAATTGAAGAAAGATAATCAATTAAATATCTGGATAATTTCATACGAGCCCCTATCTCCTGATTGTTTATCGAGCACCTTATTCAATTACGATGCTATTTGGGCGGATTACGCTCGGGAAATATAGCGTCTTACGTAAAAGGAGATGTCTTTTTGTTCTCTGTGAAAATGGGTATAGTCCATACAGCAAAAGAACCACGTTTCCTTTGGTGAAAGGGTTTTGGGTTACAAGATGGTATAGGCGGCCAGAGGGTTTTGTCTGAGACGTCGATTTTACACTAGTCTCTTAGGTTCTTTTCAGAACAATAGTTCTGTGTGATGAGACCTTCCACATGGTGTACCAACAAACCCGACTTAAAGTGTCTCAGTCTGCAATAGTTATCACATTTAAGCTCATTTTCTGCTGTCATCTAGGGGTCTGAAGTGTATGAACATATTGGCAAGCTTCTTTTTCTTAGTGGAGTCAGAAATTTGTCATCTTTTTTTGCCTTTAAAAATATCTTTATAAAATTGAGGGCGCTATTGTAAGGTCATGCCAGGAACCCACAAGTTTAGAAAGCCTCAGAAAAACATTAACTTTCAAACTGCAAATTAATCCCTCTGATTACGTTTGATGAAAAATCCCTTCGCTAAATGATTATGAAGCATACAGCTTGGCAGTAAATCAACAGATTTAGGGATAGGTCTGCAGGAAAAACCAAGAAATTTTCATATTTTTTTGGACACAACCGATCGGGTTTCTGTTGCATGATCCTGTGATGACATCCCAAAATTTGCTCGTGAATAATGCAATTCTCTTCAGCATAAAAACTGAAAACTTGCAAATATACACCCGAAGAACGAGTGTGAAAAACAGTTTGATTGTTAGCAACATTGCAAATCAGTTCTGAAGCATGGATTGAAGTGATATCATGTCCATTGCAGAAGCCCTTTAAGTGCAACTTCCCCCCCCCTTGCAATTTCCTTATACATACACTGGTCTGTTAATAGGTACCATCTCATCACAGAATGTTTGGAAAGCTGACGTTAATTTGGATTGAAAAGGAAAGGACGCTAAAGATAGAGACGGATTCTCGATAATGAGATTTCTGGTCCCGAACTCTCCATATTTCATGTTCTCCATAATGAGTTTGCTCTCTCTCTCTCTCTCTGCATCGCGCGCGCTGATTTTCCCCGACACTTAGGCCTATACCCCAAACGCCATACACATTATTGTATGATTGGATGCACCTCACACACCCACTGCCGAAGATAGTTCTGTTCAAGAAAAACCTTCCCTTCCACCGATCTGGACATGCCATGGTTAAAGACATTAAGTAAAAACATATTTTTTTTGGAAAAATGCTCACTGACAAAAAATGACCTGCAATACATGAATCTTAAAAGTTAGACGGCCTGACGTTTCGATCCTAGCAGGACCTTTCTCAGAGGCAAAGTGCCAAGGACATACACAGACAGTCAGGGGAAGGAAAGCCCTGACACACATGACAGAGGAAGGACAAAAGGGAAGGGAGTGGGATGCAGATGTGCTTATGGAGGAAGGGGGAGAACAAGTACTCACACCTTAAAGGTCAAAAATGCAAATAAATTATGCACTTTGAAAATAATAGGAGGGTCGACGTTTCGATCGTAGCAGGACCTTTCTCTGACTTTCAGAAAGGTCAGGCGTGGATCGGAATCCTCCTATTTTTTTATTAAAAAACATTCTTAGATATACACGGGCTCAATATGAAAAGAGCAATAGTGTCGTCCTGATGAATTATTTCCGATTCATTTTGGATTACGACGTTTTGATCCTATAGAAGGATCCTATAGCAGGACCTTTCTCAAAGGCAGGTTCTGGCTTCGAGAAAATTCCAGCTAGGATCGAAACGTCAGGCCCTATACATTTTTCGAGTTTCTCATTTTGGGTATTGGACACAGTAGGCAGTTTTGCATCATTTTACGGGTCACTTCAATTCGGTTATACCGCAATAGATGGTGAGGGGTGTTGCTGTATTATATGTGACCCGGCACAGCATAATGAGGAATAACCCCCACTTTTGAGATTTTGAGATTTTCTAATGATGTGAAAGAGTATACCATTAGCTTTCAAATGATTTCAAAATTATTTCCGTGTGAACTTTGCTGTAAATAGTACAAGGGGACTTCGCTCGTTCGTTTGGTACCAGACACAATACTAGCAGCGCCATTCTAACTCCTCGAAAGCGCCATTCATAAAGGCAGGAACTTTACATTTTCATGAAAACAGTACACAAACACTCCCCCGAAATCCTTGTTTTTTCAACATTTGGAGACGGATTTCGGAAACATCATTTGGACATAATATCCTCCAATACATTAACTTTCCGAAAATACAAAAAAAATTAATATATTTTTTATCGAATTGAGAAGATACTTTGACTTCAGAGGTTATTGACTCGAAAATTGTTTTGGTGGGATATTCCTCATGACGCTGTGCCGGGTCACATATAGCTGTGGACTTTGGAATTATCACTGGCTGCAAAGCAGAGGGGATGTATTCCTTGCTCGTTGTGGACGGACAGCCCCGTGTGTTGCTATCGGATGGAGGGAGTTTATGGGCCCAGCGGCACTTGGGAGTTGAAAATGTGTCACCCGGCCTGCCGTGGCAAGCGGCTATCTGCCCTCAGATGAAGAGACGCCAGTCTCCCCCGGTTCGTTCATCGTGGATTTCAATGGGGGTGACGATATTAAAGGTGTGTTGGGATGGGAGTAGGGAGGAGGTGGAGGGAAGGGGGTATAGGGAGGTGGTTGGGAGGGGGTAGGGAGGAGGTGGAGGGGAGGGGGTAGGGAGGAGGTGGAGGGGAGGGTAGGGAGGAGTTGGAGGAGAGGGGAGGGGGTAGGCAGGAGGTGGAGATGAGGGGGTAGGGAGGAGGTGGATGTGAGGGGGTAGGGAGGAGGTGGAGGGGAGGGGGGTAGAGAGGAGGTGGATGGGAGGGGATAGGGAGGAGGTGGAGGGGAGGGGGGTAGGGATCGAGGAGGTGGTTGGGAGGGGTATGGGAGGAGGTGGAGGGGAGGGGGTAGGTGGGTCGAGGGTGGGAACGAAGATGCTGACGGTGTGTGTTGAGAATAACGTCCGGGAGTGCACGCGGCAGATTTGACCGTGGTGGGGGGGGGGGGAGAGAAGGGGGAATTTGGGGGGTCGGCAGGAGGGGTCTTTTTTGTGGGGGGGAGGGGGTCGGGGGAATCTCGCTGTAATAGACCTGGCGAAATCTGGGTCAGGAAGGACCTCCTACGATTTGAGCTCACAGATACTTCATTCGTTCGTACATATTTCGTCGACGCTTTCACGTAGAAGCGAGTCATTGATACAAAACGTAACAATATTGCATGGGAAAACGTCTCAGGACGGTAATCAGTACCACTTCCTATCGTTAACCTCACAAACCACCGTATCACGGAACACTTCAATGCTGCCCCTCAAGACACCACTCTGCCTTTGAGAAAGGTCCTGATATAGGATTGTAACGTCAGGCCTTGTAACTTTTGAGATAAACGTGTAAACATGACAACTGCGCCAATGTCTACTATATCAATTAATCGGTTTTGCTGTCATTGTTGTAATACTGCACTTGATCTTGGGGAATTCGTGCTGGGGGTATATATCAAGGGGATATTGTAGATAAATCGTGCGCTTGGAATGAATAATTGTTGGGTGGGTCTTTTTTTTTTTTGGCTTTCTCTTCGTCGACGGATTTCGGAGGTGGGGCGCAATTTGCCGGGGCATGATTCAATAATGCCGTCTCGTGGTTGAGCGGGCGCCATATTGGGACCCTAATGCGATCGCACCTCGACGAGGGGTCCCTCGCACTTTCGTCTGGCGCCGGGGGGAGGAGCGTAACGGTGACCTCGGCCGCCGCCGCACCACACGGCACGGCACGGCAAGGCACGGGCCGACCCGCCGGCGTATTTTTCTTTTCGTAGGTGGGTTAAGGGCAGTTATCATAACTGGAGTGTCGTAATCTTCTTCTGTCGTAATTTTTCTTCAAAAACAATTCGACACGCCTTTTAATGAGATTTCATGAAAATTGCCCCTAACCCTCCTACGGAAAGAAATTATGCGATTCGCCGGGCGGTCCCGTGCGCTAGAACATCGAGGGGCTTTCCGTGTTCACGCGTCGAGCCATCTACCGCTGCTTATAGCTTAGCAGCCGTTAAGTCTACCCAAAAACATGTGTGGGCTTGAAAGGGTTAAGATGCTTCCTGGACACACGCCTCAAGTCCCGGAATCACTGCATGCCCTTTCTCATTCCTATGCCAGCCGTGTAGGCCTACTCGGGGGGAGTGCTAGTAGTAGGTGTGGTGGGCATAGAATCACCCGTGTAGACACGCTGACAAGAGTCATGGGTCTGAATGACACCCTAATGAACTGAAATCTGCTAGGCTGGGCAGGGTATAGTGTGGGGAAAGTACATTCGTGGAGTCCGAGTACACATTGGTTAGACACCCCTTGAATTACAAGTAGTATAGTAGGAGTAAAACGCACCCCAATTTGTGTATATCGGTCCTCATTCTTCAAATGACTATGCAGTGAAAACCCGGTGACGATTCAAATCCAGGATCGTCTCCGTGCGATACGAAAACAAACCGACCGTGGACTCGCATTTCGGAAAATCCAATAAGAGTATTTATCTTTCGAATTTGGAGAAGTGTGCAGTTCGCTGCAGCGGTTTATTTCTGAAATTGAGAGGGGTAGGCATATCGAGACTTGGTCTACAGGCGAGCCTGTACACGCAATGCGAGCGGTCTCAAATCCGTATACCGCCGGATTACGGTCTAAACAATCACTAACTGGGTTTGCGTACACACGTGGCCGCGCGCATCATTCTCCGCTGAAATTGTTTTCGCCGAACTAGGAACCCTGTCGAGGAGAAGTGATCGTTCGTTCTCAGGAAATTCTGCATCATGTCAACACCCTGATAATCCCTGTAGGGATTCGAAGGACTTTCAAGGTGCGTCCCGTCAGTTACAGTTGGCTCGGGGGGAAAATCATGGAGAAACTACTGTCTATCGGAGCAGAACTCCTATTCCCGTTAAAACATTTCAGAGCAGGTTTGCAGTGGACACTCAGTCCGATGCGAGGAGGTAATTAAGAAAGCGAACTGCTTTAAAACCAAATTTACATCATCGTCGGTGAAGTGAAGCGAAGCGGGGGGATTCCTTGTAAACACTCCAGCTCAAGTTTGACCGAAAAGGATTCCGTTCCCACCCTTAAAAGTCCAACGGACTACATTGAATATTTATTGAAATACAATGAGGATAGGCAGAGACACGTACGGAGTGAGAGGGGGACAAAGAGAGGTGGAGACAGACAGGGAGACTGGGAGAAGGGAGAGAGACAAAGAGGGGCAGGGGGAATTAGAGACAGGCAGAGGACGAGGAACAGGGAAGAGATGGTGGCAGAGGCAGAGCGGAGATAAAGACAGAGTCAGAGGCAGAGCAGCGACAGAGTTAAGGCAGAGGCAGAGACTGGGTAGAGACAGGGACACAGATGGAGGCAGAGTCAGAGGCAGAGGCAGGGATAGAAGCAGAGGCAGAGGCAGAGGCAAAGGCAGGGAAAGAACCAGAGGCAGAGGCAGAGGCAGAGGCAGGGACTGGGTAGAAACAGGGACACAGATGGAGACAGAGTCAGAGGCAGAGGCAGGGATAGAAGCAGAGGCAGAGGCAGAGGCAAAGGCAGGGAAAGAACCAGAGGCAGAGGCAGAGGCAGAGGCAGGGACTGGGTAGAAGTAGAGACACAGATGGAGACAGAGAGAGACAGATACAGGGGCAGGGGCAGAGTTGGATGCAGAGGCAGAGTTGGAGGCAGAGTTGAGGCAGAGTTTGAGGCAGAGTTTGAGGCAGAGTTTGGGGCAGAGTTTGGGGCAGAGTTTGAGGCAGAGTTTGAGGCAGAGTAGAAGGCAGAGTTGTAGGCAGAAACAGAGGCAGAAGCAGAGGCAGAGGCAGAGGCAGAGGCAGAGGCAGAGGCAGAGGCAGAGGCAGAGGCAGAGACAGAGGCAGGGTTAGAAGCAGGGACAGGGTCAGAGTCAGAAACAGACAGACACACAGGCGAAGGGAAGGACAGACCCGTGAGACGAGCGAGCGATGCGTTAGGTCTCAACCCCCAGCCCCCCCCCCCGAAGGAAGGTGTGTGCAATGCCCGCCATGTGTTTCATTTCTTGTCGCTTTTTGCGTCGGGCGAAATAACACCGGGGAAGACTAATAATACACAGCCAGCCTTTAGCGACCCGCGGGACTACACTATCACATTCGGAGGCGGAGCATAAGACAACCTTTTGGAGCACAATATATTAAGGCGGATTTTTATGCCCGACGCTGGTTAATTCAATCACAGACGTACACTCTACCACGTTAGGCCCATCCTTCTATACACAAATTAACAAGTATAATGAGACGCCATTTATTAGATAACACTATGAAACACAAGCAGGACACTCGGCTTCAGTTTTCGGTATTTTGTTTTTTTAATTAATTTAAATCAATTTAGACGAGCAGACGTTGTGGACACGTTTCCCGTGACATTCTTGTCAACTGATGACGCTCTTTGACAATTTTGAATCTTAAAATGAAAGTCTCTTCGAAGGCAGACTGCTTGTCAAATGCTAATTTATAACAATTGGGATGAAATTCTCCGATCTGCCGACCTAGCTTTAAATGACCAAGATTCGAAATTCAAAGAATTCACAGGGCCTGACGTTTCGATCCTAGCAGGACCTTTCTCAAAGATTCTCTCTTTAGGTGGATTCTGCTAGGATCGAAATGGCGAACACTCAAAATGTTTAAACAATTATTCTATCAAATTATAAATGGAGGGCAGATGTAGTACTGGACTCTTGTTGCTTTGAAACTAGGGGTGGGCAAATTAACCGCGGGTACCCGAAACTCGACCGAGATTAGCGGGTACCCGAAACTCGACCGAGATTAGCGGGTACCCGAAACTCGACCGAGATTAGCGGGTACCCGAAACCCGACCGGGGTTAGCGGTTATCAGATATTTAATTTCCATCGTTGTATTGGCCGAAATGAAATTCCATTGTACCATCCGAAATACCCGATGATTTCAGAATTCGGGTACCCGATGATTTCAGAATTCGGGTACCCGATGATTTCACTCGGGAATTCGGGTACCTGATGATTTCAGAATTCGGGTACCCGATGATTTCAGAATTCGTGTACCCGATGATTTCAGAATTCGGGTACCCGCTTCACGAATTACTCGATATTGCACATGCCTTGTCAGCTAGAACCTCGAGCACAAGATGGCAGACTTTGAAAAAAAATATGACCCCCTTTTCGGGAATGATCGGCGACTATCAGTCTCGGTGCCGTCTCGGTACGTACGACTTTCTCCCCCCGATATTGGTCGGGAAAACCCGCGGATCGAAAACGGTTCGGACGGACGAGGGCGGTGACTGACACGGAGGAAGTTCATTCACGGTTCACGGCAAAGGCGTTCTAGTTCCCTCTTCGAGAATTGTTGGGGTCTTCTCTCTCTCTCTCCCTCTCTCCCTCTCTCTTCTCATTGATCACTATCTGTCCCGATCCTTCCTGTCCTCATTATTGGAGCAGGTTTTTTTTTTGGTGAGTAGATTTGCACCTCAGGGTCCATTGGTTCGTCTCCCTGCTCTGGTCCGAGTTGGTGATTTCGATCATGGTCTCTAGTCGCCCTGAGGCCAATGTCCGGGCCGCGGTTGGTCACGACTGTGCTGCCGTTGTCTGGTGCGATTTTCTTCTTTCTTTCTTTGTTCTTCTTCGCCTGGCATATTTGGTACGGAGGCGCCGGTGCATGCCGGGAGCTTCCGCTCTCCGAACCAAGAGCACGAGCCCCGAGTTCCAGGAGGTTGGAGCTCCACCCGACTCCTGGAATTAATTGCTCTCTGTCGTGGCTTCTCCTTCTGCCTCGGACTCTGTTTCACTGCTTCCGCCTCTGCCTCTGCCTCTGCCTCTGCCTCTGCCTCTGCCTCTGCCTCTGCCTCTGCCTCTGCCTCTGCCTCTGCCTCTGCCTCTGCCTCTGCCTCTGCCTCTGCCTCTGCCTCTGCCTCTGCCTCTGCCTCTGCCTCTGCCTCTGCCTCTGCCTCTGCCTCTGCCTCTGCCTCTGCCTCTGCCTCTGCCTCTGCCTCTGCCTCTGCCTCTGCCTCTGCCCCTGCCCCTGCCTCTGCCTCTGCCTCTGCCTCTGCCTCTGCCTCTGCCTCTGCCTCTGCCTCTGCCTCTGCCTCTGCCTCTGCCTCTGCCTCTGCCTCTACCCCTGCCTCTGCCTCTGCCTCTGCCTCTGCCTCTGCCTCTGCCTCTGCCTCTGCCTCTGCCTCTGCCTCTGCCTCTGCCTCTGCCTCTGCCTCTGCCTCTGCCTCTGCCTCTGCCTCTGCCTCTGCCTCTGCCTCTGCCTCTGCCTCTGCCTCTGCCCCTGCCCCTGCCTCTGCCTCTGCCTCTGCCTCTGCCTCTGCCTCTGCCTCTGCCTCTGCCTCTGCCTCTGCCTCTGCCTCTGCCTCTGCCTCTGCCTCTGCCTCTGCCTCTGCCTCTGCCTCTGCCTCTGCCTCTGCCTCTGCCTCTGCCTCTGCCTCTCTCTGTCTGTCTGTCTCTCTCTCTCTCTCTCTCTCTCTCTCTCTCTCTCTCTCTCTCTCTCTCTCTCTCTCTCTCTCTCTCTCTCTCTCTCTCTCTCTCTCTCTTCCTTCCGTTCGCATCTCTCACAGGCATGTTAAGTAAACAGGGAAATCCCATTTCGGAGCTCAAGGCAACTCACCCCAGTCAACCGCTCATAATGACAGCCCCACTGCCTTTTAAGAGGGCATAATATTGATGACATTTTCAATCATCGAGGATGGGGCCAGTGATGGGATCTCCCGGCACATCGTGGAACGACTGCCAGGTAGTGACTTGACCGGTCGCTTAGCGCTGACACCATCCCATTTCTGCTTACATTTACACTTTCATTAAAAGTCTGTCAGCTCCTGTTTTTCGGCGGGACCCCGAACTCCCAAGTGCAGAACAATGAAGGAGAGCACTGCTTGGAATGTGCCGACCAAATCTCCAGGAGTAAATATTTGGCATTGTCCAAGTCGATAACCTGGCGTCCAACCAGAAGCCATCATTATGCAGCCTGTCGATTTCGTGTTGTCGTTTGGAGACTTTTTTTGTGGGGGGGGGGGGGAATGACGTCCACGTGGTATTTGCTGTTTCGGCTTGACTCCACAAGGCTCCGTGTTTGCCGTGTTCGGCTTGATATTAAAAAATTTAAAGGTTTGCACGGTGGAAGTACCAAGAGGAAGGTTTTCTGTGAAATCATGTAACACATCTCTAGGGATAAGATTTGAGGGTTTGCATGGTGGAAGTACCAAGTGGAAGGTTTGCGGTGACACCATGTAACACATCTCTATGGGATAAGATTTGAAGGTTTGCATGGTGGAAGTACCAAGTTGAAGGTTTGCGGTGACACCATGTAACACATCTCTATGGGATAAGATTTGAAGGTTTCCGCATGGTGGAAGTACCAAGTGGAAGGTTTGCGGTGACACCATGTAACACATCTCTAGGGATAAGATTTGAAGGTTTGCATGGTGGAAGTACCAAGTGGAAGGTTTGCGGTGACACCATGTAACACATCTCTATGGGATAAGATTTGAAGGTTTGCATGGTGGAAGTACCAAGTGGAAGGTTTGCGGTGACACCATGTAACACATTTCTAGGGATAAGATTTGAGGGTTTGCATGGTGGAAGTACCATGTGGAAGGTTTGCGGTGACACCATGTAACACATCTCTTGGGATAAGATTTGAAGGTTTGCATGGTGGAAGTACCAAATGGAAGGTTTGCGGTGACACCATGTAACACATCTCTAAGGGATAAGATTTGAAGGTTTGCATGGTGGAAGTACCGAGTGGAAGGTTTGCGGTGACACCATGTAACACATCTCTAAGGGATAAGATTTGAAGGTTTGCATGGTGGGAGTACCAAGTGGAAGGTTTGCGGTGACACCATGTAACACATCTCTTGGGATAAGATTTGAAGGTTTGCATGGTGGAAGTACCAAATGGAAGGTTTGCGGTGACACCATGTAACACATCTCTTGGGATAAGATTTGAAGGTTTGCATGGTGGAAGTACCAAGTGGAAGGTTTGCGGTGACACCATGTAACACATCTCTAAGGGATAAGATTTGAAGGTTTGCATGGTGAAAGTACCGAGTGGAAGGTTTGCGGTGACACCATGTAACACATCTCTAAGGGATAAGATTTGAGGGTTTGCATGGTGGAAGTACCATGTGGAAGGTTTGCGGTGACACCATGTAACACATCTCTTGGGATAAGATTTGAAGGTTTGCATGGTGGAAGTACCAAATGGAAGGTTTGCGGTGACACCATGTAACACATCTCTAAGGGATAAGATTTGAAGGTTTGCATGGTGGAAGTACCAAGTGAAAGGTTTGCGGTGACACCATGTAACACATCTCTAAGGGATAAGATTTGAAGGTTTGCATGGTGGGAGTACCAAGTGGAAGGTTTGCGGTGACACCATGCTACACAGTCTCCCGACGACTGGAAGAGTACACACTGCTCAAAACGTTGAGTTATCAGCTATTTTCAGAGCCACATTCTCCCTTTCATGTGGTACATGCTGTCAGCGCAAACCTTCCTTTCTTGATTTTTCCTGCCCAAGCTAGGTTTTCCAAAAGACCTTTTCTGAGGAGTAGCCAAGGAATTTGAATTGTACACTTATTACACTTCCCCTCATCAACTGGGTACATCCTCACTGCATACTTACCTAATCTCCTCCCTGGATCTTCGTCATCGTTAAAAGAAACCGCTTTTCGCAGCTCTCAAACTGAGTCTTCATGTCAGTTCTATCAGAACAGCTTCTTCCCTCGTTCAGCCTCTCTTTGTGTTTACCTTCCTGGTTCATGTTTCCCACCAGCCTACGATCTTGCCCTTTAAAAAAAAAGGAATGTCAATTCCTATCTCCAGCCTTCCTGAGTCCCTCTCTATCTCCTTCTTCCCTTAGCCCTTAACCTTGAGTGACTTCATAGCCTTATTTTGGGCGAATTTGCATTTTTTTCTTCTTCTAAATGTTACTGATGTTTCCGGAAGACAGCCCTGAAGTGGAACATGTCTGTCCTTCATGCGTATTGTCCAATGCCTAATGCCTACACACAGTATTGATCCATGCCATTACTCTGTGTATAATACTCGCATTAGTCATAGCATTACGCTGGCTTGAGAACATGGCTTCTATCGATTTCGGGAAATGTTAATTTCAATCATGATTATTGTTTCTCGGTGACTATAATCAGACTACTTCCCACTCGAAATCGAATTGACGCTTCGCATTAGTGAAACAAAATATGATTATTTGTCATTTAGATATCAATAACAGAAAGCTTTTCTTTCCTAGTTTCTGTAAATTTAATTATGATGTAATTTGCAGAACATTATAAGTATTTGAGTGCCGACGAAATATGTATTAGCATATTCCGTTATGACCGATTTGCCATACCTAAAATGGATGGGATATTGGAATATTATACTTATAGATCTAGATCGTTCTGACTCTCTTGAAATTCATGATGAGCGACCTCTAATTCAGGCAGAACTGCCGCGGATCTCAAGTGCCCAGAACACGGTTGTCGGCAACATTTGCAATTCCGCAAATTCGTTTGTGCTCCGACGAGCCAGGTCTGAAGTGATTTTGGCCGGCGGGAATCGTCGACCTTTGACCCGCACCTCTCAGCGGACACCTGAACCGTTTTGTCTGCCCTGGGCTAAATAGGGTACGCCTCCTTCATCTCCATCTCTCTCTCTCTCTCTCTCTCTCTCTCTCTCTCTACTTCTTCCTCCCTCCCTACCTCTCTCTCTCCCTCACTCTCTCTCACTCACTCACTCCCTCTCTACATCCATCTTCCTCCCTTCCTATACCTCTCTTTCTCCCTCACTCTCTCTCTCTCACTCACTCACTCACTCCCTCCCCATATCCCTCTTCCTCCCTCCTTACCTCTCTCTCTCCCTCACTCTCTCTCTCACTCACTCACTCCCTCTCTATCTCCCTCTTCCTCCCTCCCTATCTCTTTTTCTTTCTTTCTCTCCCTCACCCTCCCCTCTCTCATTCTCTCTTACTCTCACGCTATCTCTCTTCTTTCTATTTGTCTGTCTCTTTAGCTTTGTGTCTCCATCTGTCAGTCTCTCTCCTCTCTTCCTTTCTCCTATGTCCTTGTCTCTATGTCTCTCCCTGTCTGTCTCGCTGTATCTCTCTGTCTCTCTGTTTTTCCCTGTATCTTTCCGTCTCTCTGTCTCTCCGTGTCTATCTCGTTGTCTCTCGTTGTCTCTCTCTGTCTATTTGTGTCTCTCTCTTTCTTTGTCTATTCCTGTCTCTCACTCACTATCTCTCTGTCTCTGTCTCTCTGTGTCTCTCTCTCTGTCTGTCCTTGTCACTCCCTCACTATCTCTATGTCTCTCTCTGTTTACCCTTTTCTCTCTGTCTCTCTCACTGTCTCTTTGTCTGTCTCCCTGTCTCCGTCCATCTGTCTATGTCTCTGTTTGCTCTCTCAGCTCTCAGCTGCCAGCCTACATGCTAGCGTCTACCGGCCACTCTCTCAATCGGCAGACCCCCAATTGAATTACACCGTTGGTCTGGCTAGCTGCCTTCGCATCCACCAAACCACCTCCTCATCCCCCTCTCCTTCCCCTCTCCCCTCTCTCCCCTCTCTCCCCTCTCCCCCCCCCTCCCCGCCACAAAACACGAATATGAAATTAACCGTGCGCTGCCGAAGGTTGGGTTCTATCGATCGACCGACTCGGCAACATATCCGTTTCTGTATACGAAGGGAGGTTACTGGAGAGAGAGATAGAGATAGAGAGAGCCTCACGTCACTCGGGCTAAGAGAAAGACGACCCTTCCCAGCTACAGTTGTCACTGAAGTGAAACCAATCTTATTCTTGGCCACGGGACCTCCTTGCCCAGATCTCGCGGCAGCCGAAAGGAAAAAAAACAAACCCCGCAAGGACACGTGTGTTTTCACAGGCCCTTCATTAGTTTTACTTGCCAGCGAAATTCCCTTTAAGGTGGACGCTTTAAGAGCCCGGCTCACGCCCCTGTAGCCCTATGTCATTTATTTACCTCCGTGGACAAACTGCATTCATTTAAAGTGACAACCCCATTTTTGTTCCCACTTTCCAGTGATTATGGAACTCGTTTTCCACTCTGTCGTGGCTTCTCCTTCTGCCTCGGACTCTGTTTCACTGCTTCCGCCTCTGCCTCTGCCTCTGCCTCTGCCTCTGCCTCTGCCTCTGCCTCTGCCTCTGCCTCTGCCTCTGCCTCTGCCTCTGCCTCTGCCTCTGCCTCTGCCTCTGAATCTGCCTCTGAATCTGCCTCTGCCTATTTGACCTAAGATGGCGTTATGAGGCATCTACTCCAAAAGTTCTTTTCGAGTAAACTGCGTCGAAAGTCAAAGTATTTTCAAAATCATTTTTTTTGGGGGGGGGCAAGATCGTATAAAAGCTTATACTGTCCGAAGGATTTTATCAACAAATGTCTGTAAATATTTGAAAAATCGGGGATTTCGTAAGTGTGTCTGCGCGCACGCTGCAATCACTGTCGGCGCGTCGTGTGTATGACGTCAAACGTTAGAGCCGTTTTTTCGTCGAAAAAGTGGTTTCCGTGACTGCGCGTTGCGCTTCGTCGTATTTCTAACGTCGTTACTTTGGATTTCGGCAACGGATATGAAAATAATCTTGATATCATTGCGATATGACGTACTCTTTACAGTTGTGTAAAAATCGGAAACTCAAATGTGGATGAGAATCCTCATCATGTCCTACCGGGTCACATTAGTACAGATATAGCCTACACATGCACGGGCACTTGATACAATTACGCTTGATGTAAGGGTTACTCTCACGGTCTATTTCTGCGCTGGCAGGCAAGCCTAATAGACTGTAGCCTCGTGGTAATGAACACAGGGGCTGACTCGCGGGATGTGCCGGCATAATTTCACCGACAGAGGGGAGTAGGGGAGTGGGGGGGGGGGGGGTTGGCCGACGAGCCATGGGCCCTGCACTGATATATAGCGAGGAGGAGGGATTTAGGAGGATTCAGATGCTAATTGGATCATTAGACCGAGTTCTTCTTCTTCTTCCAAGACAGTTTTTTTTAACTTTTCTGTTTTACCCTTACCCTTCCCCATGGGCGGACTGCCTTGTTTCCTTCGCTCAACCCTGTAATTGTAACTCCTCGTGGCAAAAGAAGGGGAAGAAGAAGAAGTTAGTTGAAGCAGGTGCACAAGGAGGACGGGGGATATCTCCGCCCATGATATCAGTAGGCGTTTCAGTAGTCCTTTACCGAGTTCGCCCCAAGGAAGGGATCAGGGCAGCCCGGTGACTAACAGCCTTGTTTGGCTGCGATTTCCAGGGTCTGGTCAGTCTTACTTCCTCCTCCTTCTCCTCCTCCCCGGTGCCTCACGTCTGGCCTTGCTTAGCCTACTTTTTTTTCCTCTCACAGCGACCCGCACAGAATCTGAAGTGCAGGGCTGTCCTTCCGCTCGTAACAACTAGGTCATGGGTCAGCCTTCCTCTACAGATAATCCCACAATCATCCGAGCTTCCGGCTTTGTTAGATCCGCGCTGATGCGGACTTGCCAGCTAAATCCGCCTCAGATTTTTTGAAGGCGGCGACTGCGACCCGTTTTCAAGTCAATAAGTCAAAACGGGCGCGTATATTATTATGAATAGATTCCTCAGTGTGAACGTGGTTTTTTGTTTACAGCGCTGGTATAGCCACCCGACGAGGCTGTATTGACATGTATACTTGGGTTTTGGGATTGTACTTTATTTCTTACTGTAATACTTCATGTTTTACCGTTTTTCATCACTTTCTTTTGTGGTTGTGTTTGTTGTAAAGTGCTTTGAGGTTTTACGGGAGGTGCTATTATAAATATCTATTATTATTATTCTTATGATTACTCCAACGACACGGTTTTTTTCGCTCAGCATTCTGGGAACAGGTCAAAGGTTCTCACAATTTCATTTCATTGATTATCTCTCAGGGCAAGTACAAACATGAAAGTGCCCAAACCCAACAGAACAAGAACATGGTAGCACCCTGAAGGATTACCAAATGCCAACTTAATCTCAATCGATAACTGCAACACAAATGCAATAATATATCAAATAAATAAATCAACTTAAAGTTAAGGTTACGCCTACGATGCTTCAATTATTTCATATTTGCCCGTGGCAACGACGAGTGAAATCTGTAGACAGTTGCCAAATATACCTTTGAGAAAGTACACACGCTGTCATGGTCCCCGTATACAATGATTTGGATTAAATCGGGGCACGCGATGATTTGACGTTGATTTCAGCTCGTCACCCCGTTAACGTTAACCCGCGACCGTCCGTCGTGACGTCATTCCACCAGGGCAGCCACAACAAACACCCTCGTGGGGGGGGGGTTGTGACGGCTGACACCGGACCAGGCACAGAGTATCACGTGACTCACACGTGGGACATTCCCCCTGACACCGTGGTCTATAACCTTTGACCCGTGATTATAAACAAAAACGCCGCTTTTACTCGCTGGAGGCGTCCAAGCTGTGAGATTAAATATCGTGATTTCGTCCACCTCAATTGTTATACAAGCCTGTTTTTTTCCTGAGTTGAAAGAAGTTAATAATTATGCACTTTTGTATTCCATAACGGCTTAAGCCGAAGTGACCGCATGAAATAGTACACTGAGTCCGTATGTCGTCTGTCACACTGTAATCTCACCTCGTAAAGGCTGTGATGAATTCTGAGTCTTGAATGAAGTTGTAAAGGGGCTGTTCGCCAAGGGGGGGGGGACTAAGCTCTCAGAATTTTCATTACCTATTGACGGTAGGAATATGGCTCCTCGAGAGGTTTTTAAAGGTGCGCCCCACTGCTGTTCCGATCCTTTTAGACCTTCTGACACGCGACTGGACGTAGCGCTCTGATTACCCCCGATGTGAAAGATTTTGTTATTTTGAAATGCTAGCCCCCCCCCCCCGAAAGGAAACTGTTATGAGTCATTCAACTACGAAGGATAGTGTACGGTATCGGGTTCACCGAATAAACGCTGTTGTGAAGTG